>JARJEI010000003.1:20370953-20418453 GCA_029955415.1 Lottia scabra
TTTTTGAACATAAACAACTCCAGTCAGGACTAATATTTTGAAGATGACAGAGTTCCATGAACTCTTTTAAAGATGCAATACATTGCTGGTAGAAAGGTGGAATAACCTCACTATGAGGATGTAGATTTGAAAAAAGATCTGCATTAAACTTTCTTAAGAAAATACCAACCCAGTACAGTGCTGCTCCCACCCAACGACCTTTATCACCCCTCAGAATCCTGACGAGATGGAGCACTCGAAAAGATTTAAGTTTCAATAAAATATTGTTGATTGAGACTCCACCAAATCGTTTATCTTTGTACATGGTGACTCTATTTACTGGTTCAGAATCAGAACGCCATAAAAACTGAAAACATCTCCTTTGTAAAGAAGCAATGTGTTGTTTGTTAAAATCAACAACAGAATAAACATACCAAAGTTTTGATAATGCCATAGTATTACAAACAATAGCTCTGCCGTAAATGGACAGAGATCTTTTCTCAAAAAGATTAAAAACATTTGAAATTTTCTTTACATAAACATTCCATAAAACTTCTTTACACACCCTCCCAAAAGGAAAACCAACAATTTTTTGCCACGAATCTACCCATGAAATACCAAAAGGATGATCAGAACGAGTTGACCATTTCCCAAAATACATTCCCTTTGATTTAAAAAAATTAAGTTTGGCCCCAGAAGCTCGACCATAAATATGATTTAATTCGAGAACTCGGTGAATAGAAGAATCCGAAGTACAAATGCACGTAGTATCATCAGCAAATAGGGAAATCTTCAGCTCCTGAGAATCACCAGGCATGTTTACACCAACCACAGCCGGGTCAGATCGAACCATGATGGCAAAAGGCTCTAAAACAAGAGCATACAACAGAGGTGACAAACTACATCCCTGTCTCACAGAACGAGTAACTGCAAAACTCTCAGAAATAAAATTATTAACAATGACTGCTGATGATATATCAGAATATAAAATTTCAATCCATTTTCGAAAAACTGGACCAAAACCATAATATTGGAGGGATAAAAATAAAAATTCGTGTGATACTCGATCAAAAGCCTTTTCTTGATCAAGACATATAAAAGCACAAGGAATATCTTTCTGCTCAACGTAATCAACAACAGATCTTAGAACATGACCATTATCAACAATTGAGCGACCCGGTACAGCACAAGACTGATCAGGATGAACCAAAGATGCCATGACTGTACCCAGACGCATAGATAGAATCTTTGATAATATCTTCATATCAACATTCAACAAAGATATCGGACGCCAATTCTTCATGTTCTCTGAATCTTGTGGATTTTTACATAATAAAGAAATGTACGATATTTTTTGGGAAGGAGACAGAGATCCTTGAACAAAAACCTCGCCATACATATCAAGCAAATGATCACCAAGGACATCAAAGTTAACCAGATAAAACTCCGGTGTTAACCCATCAGAACCCGGAGCTTTGTCACCTTGCATACCTTGCAAGGCTATCAAAATATCTGACTTTGTAATGGGTGCATCCAGAAAAGATTTATCATCTTCAGATAAAACGGGGACCTTAGAAAGTAACTTGTTGGCTAATTCCAGGTCAACTACCTCTGACGTAAAAAGATCAGAATTAAACTCTCTGAAAGCATCCATAATGGTAGCGGTAGATTGAAAATGATCATCTGATGATTTAATAGAAGAAATAAGTTTGTGCTTCGATCGTTCCGTCTCCCTCCGAAAAAACCATCTAGAAGGCAGTTCCTGATTGCTGATTTCTTCAGCCCGAGACCTAATTCGAGCTCCTTCCAATGATTCTAAATCTATTTTCTTAATGTGTTCTTTAATGTCATTGAGCCTTTCAAAGACAGAGCCAGCAGAATCCCCCAAAGAGGAAAACAAACGGTACTCTTTTTCCAAAGATTTCAACAAATTCCGTTTAACATCAGCACGCTTCCTCCCAAACTCTCTGCAAAACCCACCAACTCTCTCTTTAAAAGTATCCCAATGACAAAGACTTGAAAAAGAGTTTAAAAGATAACCAAAGACATGTAAAAACGATAAAAAATCCTGTTTAAAAATAGGATTTAACAACAAAGAATTATTACATTTCCAATATCCTGGGCCCTTCAACAGTGATTTTTGCAAATCAACTGAAAAGGTTATACAGTCGTGATCTGAAAATGGGACAGGAATATTAAAAAAATCAGAAACAGAACTTTTTAAAACTTCAGATACCTAAAATCTGTCCAAACGACAAGATACAGATGTGCTAAGCCACGTGGTGCATATATTTTTAGGATATAAAGTTCTGAAAACATCAAACAGGGAAAAATCTTGGCAAAGACTTGAAAACTGTTTAGATGTGTCAGAACCTCTATTTTTATTACCACCTATCTTATCTAAAGAAGTATCATGCACAAAATTAAAATCACCCCCAATGACTAAAGGTTTAGATGTTAAAAAATAACGAGAAACATCATCAAAGAAAACATGCCTCTCAACAGCATCATTAGTTGCATATACACAGATTATAATGAATGAAATTTTATTAATAGAGATGTCGGCCAAAACCAAACGACCATCCAAATCAGTTTTGAATTTATTTAATGTAATGTTGGAGACTTTGTTTAAAAGGATAGCACATCCTTTTGAAAACTGAGTTCCAAAGCTCCATACAAAATCGAAATTGTTTATATTACTCTGTATTAGTTTGCTTGAAGCACAATTAAAAATATGTGTTTCCTGCAAAAGGACAATGTCAAAATTGTTCCTAAAGAGGTATTGTTTTAATAATAATACTTTATTGGACGTTAAAAGTCCATTTACATTAATGGAACTTATTTTTATCATTATAGAAGGGATTATTGAAAACACCAACAACCAGATAAAGAAAAGTAATACGTAAAATAAAGAATGAAAATTATGTAGGAAGATCCTCCACGGAGTAATCATCATCAAGATCATCATCATTAGAAAATTGACCTGAAGTATCACCTCCTTTCAATTCCCTTTTTAATTTGGCAATATCTGCCAAAGTATCAGAATGATCCATTTCCTGATCAGATTCGGAAACATCACACTCATCATCATCGGCCTTCTCCACTGAGTCATCCACCAGTATATCACCAGAAAAATCTGGTAAAACAACATTAGGTTTGACAACCTCAGATACTTTTGTTGGTGGATATTTAACAGACTTAGCACTATTAGCACCAGCTGCCGAAGATGCTAATATCTTTGACAATTTATTCACTTTCTTCTTTGGTGGAGAATTAAGAAGTTTCCTCCCTTCAGAAGAAATCTCAACAATAGCAGGGTCTTCGATACTAATGAGCGATAAATTAGAATCGGACAGAGTCCTCTTCTTAGAAGTATTTTTAGGCTTGATAAATCCATCCTTATCCACACGAGTATCAAACAATTCGACGTGGATAGGTGGCAATGGAGGAGAAAGAGGTGGATTCACCAACGACTTCTTTACAGAAGTTACTTGCCTAGGAACTTTATAACCAGGAGCCCGATTACCAGAAGCAACTCCAGCATAAGACATACCAGACTGCTTTGATAAGGGACATTCCTTCCTCATATGACCTGATTGATAGCACTTTAAGCATATGGGAGGTCTCCCCTGCAGAATCATCAACACATCCTTGCCACATATAGAGGACGTATGTGGCAAAGAATCAAAAGCAGAAGACCTACCTTCCACTAGAACTCGACGGGTTAACGTTTTAATATGATTAATCCCATCCGCAAGATGAAACTCTCTTTGCACGGAATTAACATTAAGCCCAAAAGACTTAAAAAAAGAAGTTATATCTTTATCTGATATATATTCTGGTAGCCAGAATAAACGGACAGTTAACCTAGAACGGTCACAGCCAGAAACAGAATAAACATTACTCCCTAAGTGCGCCGTGTTGTGACGGTTCACAAAGGACTCAGAAATTACCTCGTCATCAAAAGTGACTTGAAAAGTTTTATTAGATCGACCAGATCCCATTGATATAATCCGCTTGGGATCAATATTATTTTCTTCCAAAAAACGGACAAACTCATGTCCATATATAAACTGGTTTTCAGACGATTGTACAAATTGAACCGTCCGCCTCTGAATGATTAATTTGGAATCCATCTTAAATGAAAAAGAAACCAAACAAAAAAACAAAAAACTTCCTCAGTTGAAAAAGACTCTCCAACTAGGAAAAAAAACTAACCTAAACCTAAACCTACTGAAAATACATGATTGCTATCATGTCATGTAAAACCATAACAGGGCCTTAGGTGGACTTGACAAGTGCCCGACCCTAACCACCGGAACAGCAACAGAAACCTACTCAAAAATCGTTTCTCAAAAGGGCTATAATGAGGCGTTCTCACAAACGCATAAATGCCGGATACTAATCCTCATTACTTGCCTAAAACCCAAGCGTAAGAACAGATACTACACTTTGATCTTAGCCAAAAGGCCGAGAAGCGATACCCAGTTCCGGTTGAGTTGAGGTCTGAATTAAAATTGTACCTTTCCGCGACGGTTGGAGAAAGTCGCTCTTACCTGCATAAAAAGGGCAGGAAAAAAATTATAAAGACACAGGTTAAAATAAAGGAAATGAAAGAAACAAATTTCCTGTGCCCTGCTTTATTTCACTCTTTTTCATTCAGGTTAGGAAAATCACAGTCAAAACCTTTTCGATTTTTTAAGCAGAAAATTATTACCAGCAATCATTTCCCGGTCTGCCTGAAACGTAGGGCAAACGTTCATATTAGGCTTTTAACTGACAGCCGTCTATTTCCATCCTAAATAGCTAGGAGGTGTAAACCTAGTGCTATTATATGCTGGGAGAGCAAGAGGGGTTTTCTTTTAATTTGAATTATGGGGGTGGGCCGCGCCTGGAAGTACTGCAATACCAGGGCAACCCGTGATGAGGGCGGAGCAAGCTCCGGGCACCTCGTCTAGGTCCAAAAATCAGTTTAATATCGAAGTACCCCGATGGGGTACGTATCAGATATTAAGCTGATAAGAACAGATACTTTTTTCTCTTGAAATAAGTTTATTCAACAACAATAAAAATACATAAAAATTACAATATAATCTTGATCTGTATCACAGCACCTGAAAAAAAAAAAAAAAAAAACATAATATAAACATACAATAAAATTTTGAATTTAGATAGCAAAACTACTTACTTTGGTCCATTTTCATGAATAATTACAGTAAATACTGAATATACAAAAAATCAAAATATAGGCAGTCAAAACGGTATACAGTCAAAAAAGGATTGAATTTAGATAGCAAACTACTTACTACGCAGCAGGTCACGCCTACAATTCCAGAGGAATTGAAAGCGCAACCCGGAGCAATTGTTTGTTCAATTATGTAATCAGACATACAGAAAATAAAAGGGAGATAAAAATTAAAATATCAGGTAAGTATCAAGTGAATCACAGATAGGTAAGTATCACAGATAAATACTATAAATAGGTAAATGTAAAATTCTATAAAAATTAAAAGTTAAAAATTATGTCACTCGCCACAAGGCTACAAAAGAGATCACTTGAGCACCACTTCCCTCTGAAAGAAGTTTCAGACAAGCGGTGTTTGTCAACTCTAATACGAAATTTTAGACGTGAAATAAATAAATTAAATATATGCGATTGATTAATTGGTTTGTGCTCGAATTTTTTTAAATTCCTGTTGATCCAAATAGCGTACTTAAATTCCGCCACCAGGATCAACACTAAAGAAAGAACTGTAGCTGGTATTTTGGGTAAAACCATAAAACGAATGTGATCGAAGGTAAGATTTTTGAGAATCCCGTGGGTAAGTATATTTATCCATTCATTGATTATATTCAATAATGGTTTTACTTTTATACAATTAAAAAATAAATGTTCAATATTCTCTATGACCGTATTGCACAAAACACAAGTTTTATATTTGGACATATGCCTGGCATAAAGGCGATCTGCCAAAGGAAGGGCATTATGTACTAATTTGAAAGAAACATCTTTCGTCACGGGGTCCACGTCCTTGTGATGAAGATGTTTAAAGACTGTTCTAAAATTGACAGTCGGATTATCCTCAACTACAGTTGGCACAGAAACGACGTCTAAAAGGAGAACATCATATATGGATTTCGTGGTGAGTTTATTAAAATTAATATCGATATTATTTCTTTCCGCAATGGTTAAAAATTCTAAAAAATTGGAATATGCATATTCATAAAATATAGGTAAAACAAATCCATGAGGCTGGCTGTTGCTCCAAAGAGTGGGGTTATATTTTCTCAGCTGCAACCCCAACCAGAATCTCAGCCAAGAACACCACTTGGTATTGGAACCCAGAAAGCCTCGCACTATATGCATAATGCGGATGGCCTTCAACTTAGAAGAGATGTGAATGATCCCAGAGCCCCCAAGAAGTTTACCAGAATACATTACATCTCTTCTTACAGGCTCGTTCTTGGATGAACTCGAAACACATTCTTTGAACTTTATCAATGAAATTCTTAGGTGGGATGAGGACTGAGCCTACATACCACACCTTAGACAAAGCTATCATGTTAAAAATCGTAGACCTGCCGAAAAGTGATAGGTGTCTAGATTTGAACAGATTCAAAGAACTACGAATCTTGTCCAAAAGCTCCCTCCAAAAACGAGTGGCGTCACCAAAAGGTCCACCCACCAGCTTAGTACCATCTATCCAGCTTATGCCGAAGGGATGGTCAGCACGGTTCGCCCATTTACCAAAGAATAATCCTTTAGATTTAGACAAATTAAGTTTAGCACCAGATGCTCTACCGTAAAGCTGACAAACATCAAAAACTCTCTGGATAGAAGCATCTGTAGTGCAAATAACCGTGGTATCATCGGCATAAACTGATAGCTTGGCAATAACCGGTGGAGAGTCTGGAATAGCAAGACCGACGATCTTAGGATCCTTACGGACACGAAGCAAAAAGGGTTCCAACACCAGGATGTAAAGCAGTGGTGACAGGCTACAACCCTGACGAACAGAGCGTGTAACCTGAAATGGCTGAGAAATATGCTGGTTGACGATCACAGCCGAGGAAATATCACTATATAAAATTCGTACCCACTTTTGGAAATTAGCCCCAAAATTAAAATGTTTTAAAGTTAAAAATAAAAAATCATGGCTGACCCTATCAAAGGCCTTCTCCTGGTCCAGACAGACGAAAGCTAAAGGTAAGTTTCTCTCCGTAACATAGTCCACAACTGAACGCAACAGATGACCATTGTCGAGAATTGATCTTCCTGGAACAGAACAGGTCTGGTCAATCCCGACAATGCCATCTAAAACCCTTCCAAGTCTTACAGATAAAACTTTAGACAAAATCTTGTAGTCTATGTTAAGGAGAGATATAGGACGCCAATTCTTGACGCTCTCGGGATGCTCCAAGTTCTTGCAGAGTAAAGTTATGTAGGATAACTTCTGCGAAGATGTTAACGACTCTGCAACAAAGACAAGATGATAAAGTTGAACTAGAACATCACCAAGAGCGTCAAAATTGGCAAGATAAAATTCCTTCGTAAGTCCATCTGGACCAGGAGACTTCTCGTTTTTCATATTTGTCAAAGCATTGAGGATTTCCTCCTTGGATATCGGATCCTCCAGAGAGTCTCTGGAAAGATCATCCAAGGTGTCGAGGTGGTAGGGGTCTCCTGGTCAACTTGGTCTTTCCCTAGAAAACAAAGATGAAAAAAAGTTACTAAAAGAAGATATGATATCCTTATTGGTGGTATGATAATTATTTCCGTCTATTATTTTAGTTATATGTTTTTTTACAGCACGATCCTTTTCTTTTTTCAGGAAAAAGCGAGAAGGGTTTTCATGGTTTTCCAAATACTCGGCCTTCGATCGAATACGGGCCCCTTCAAGTTTTAGGTCTTCTAAACATCTGAGCTGGTGCTTTAATTCCGAGATTCGGGCAGAGCCACTACCTGGAGCAACATTCTCATTGCGAATTAAAGCCCTATACTCAGATGTTAGGTCCAAAACCTCCTTCTCTTTACGTAATCGAATTTTTTTTATTATATTCTTTACAAAATTGTGCTGTAAGATCCTTAAACCTATCCCACGTCTCAAGCGAGAGATCATCAATCAAGTATTTATATGTCTTAAAGAAGTGTTTAAAATCCTGCTTAAACTCAATGTTGTTAACAGAGAAGCTATTACAATTCCAATAGCCTCTGCCCACGGAAATGTCAGGATTTAATATAAATTTAAAAGATATGGCATGACGATGTTACAGATTGGTTACCACCAACCTTGTCCAAAACATTATCATGGATAAAGTTAAAATCTCCACCAAGAACTATGTGCCTAGATGAAACGAGATGACGACTCAACGAAGATGCGAAATCTTTCCTTTCGGAAGGATTATTAGGGCAGTAAATATTTAAAAATCTAAAGGATATATCATTTATTGAAATGTCAAGGATCACAAGACGGCCTTGTAGATCAAAGTGAAATTTATTAATAGTAAAATCGATTGAGGTTCTAACCAAAATGGCCGAACCACAACTTCGATTAGATCCAAAGGACCAAAAACATTTATTTCAGAGTATTGGGTAGAGGATTGGGTAGAGGAGTCCTCTGCCTCGGGCTCCACAAAGGATGCTGAGGCTGACGAGGGTCCAAATAAAGACGACAGAGTTGCAGCTCTGCCTTCAGTTGTCTCTATTTGGGGTGGGTCTGAGTGCGGTAGTGGTGGGGGAGGGCTAAGCGTTGATAGAGGATCCCCTGACTTTTTTGGTGTCGAGGTGGTAGGGGTCTCCTGGTCAACTTGGTCTTTCCCTAGAAAACAAAGATGAAAAAAAGTTACTAAAAGAAGATATGATATCCTTATTGGTGGTATGATAATTATTTCCGTCTATTATTTTAGTTATATGTTTTTTTACAGCACGATCCTTTTCTTTTTTCAGGAAAAAGCGAGAAGGGTTTTCATGGTTTTCCAAATACTCGGCCTTCGATCGAATACGGGCCCCTTCAAGTTTTAGGTCTTCTAAACATCTGAGCTGGTGCTTTAATTCCGAGATTCGGGCAGAGCCACTACCTGGAGCAACATTCTCATTGCGAATTAAAGCCCTATACTCAGATGTTAGGTCCAAAACCTCCTTCTCTTTACGTAATCGAATTTTTTTTATTATATTCTTTACAAAATTGTGCTGTAAGATCCTTAAACCTATCCCACGTCTCAAGCGAGAGATCATCAATCAGGTATTTATATGTCTTAAAGAAGTGTTTAAAATCCTGCTTAAACTCAATGTTGTTAACAGAGGAGCTATTACACTTCCAATAGCCTCTGCCCACGGAAATGTCAGGATTTAATATAAATTTAAAAGATATGGCACAATGATCAGAAAAAATTAATGCATGAGACGTGAAAGAATGACGTAATGAGAGCTTGTCAGATTGGACATAAAATCTGTCCAACCGACAAGCTACTGAGGAGCTTCTCCAGGTGTTAAGAATATTAGACGGATGTAAGTGTCTGAAAATATCTTTGAAACTAAAAGGTGTTAAAATGTTATCAAAATCAGACACGCATGACGATGTTACAGATTGGTTACCACCAACCTTGTCCAAAACATTATCATGGATAAAGTTAAAATCTCCACCAAGAACTATGTGCCTAGATGAAACGAGATGACGACTCAACGAAGATGCGAAATCTTTCCTTTCGGAAGGATTATTAGGGCAGTAAATATTTAAAAATCTAAAGGATATATCATTTATTGAAATGTCAAGGATCACAAGACGGCCTTGTAGATCAAAGTGAAATTTATTAATAGTAAAATCGATTGAGGTTCTAACCAAAATGGCCGAAACACAACTTCGATTAGATCCAAAGGACCAAAAACATTTATTTCAGAGTATTGGGTAGAGGATTGGGTAGAGGAGTCCTCTGCCTCGGGCTCCACAAAGGATGCTGAGGCTGACGAGGGTCCAAATAAAGACGACAGAGTTGCAGCTCTGCCTTCAGTTGTCTCTATTTGGGGTGGGTCTGAGTGCGGTAGTGGTGGGGGAGGGCTAAGCGTTGATAGAGGATCCCCTGACTTTTTTGGTGTCGAGGTGGTAGGGGTCTCCTGGTCAACTTGGTCTACTTTATTTAGGTTAAGTATAGGCCCTTCCGCTCCGGCTACAGCCTGTTGAGTTGGATTACTCCCCTTACCTTGCTCGGGTCGGGGAGTAATGTTCGGCTGAGATGTGGCTATTTTAGTTACCTCTGTAGTTCTTTTAGTATTTAGATTCAGGGTAGGTGCGGGTGGGGGTGGGGGTGTGTCTGGGGGAGAGTTGGGGCAGTCTCGACCCAAGTGCCCGTGTTCCCTACACTGGTAGCAGATCCTCTGTCGGATTTGGCCTTCATATCTGACGCTGATTTTATTACCCTTGATGAAAATATTTGATGGGATAGGTCTATGTATATCTTTGACGAAGACCTTACGGGTACCACTTTGAACTGTTGGTTAAGCTCCAAAAGTGGTACCAACAACGTTGAGCACAGTGCAATACTGCATAAGTTTTGCCGATATGGCCTCATTAGGGAGGTGGATGGGGGCGTTATAGCACGTGATAGTGGTTTTGTTCACGGGCTCCTCCCATACCTCCTCTTTGCATTCGGTGAATTCGAGATGGATATCATTCACCTTGATGCCGTCGTCGAAAACGTCTAGCAAATTCTTCATCTGTGATTCTTGGAATGTAGTTAGAAAAAAGATGTTGGAACTTACATTCTGAAGGCAACGAATCCAATCGATGTAGTTGAACCCGTTGCCTTCTTTCGAGATGGCATCCAGTATCTCCGTTGATTTAACTTTCTCAGCTGTTGTTATATTACTCACTAGAATGGTGTTGGATCTAAAAAAGGTGTTGGTGGCGACCATTCCTTCTTCGCCGAAGCGAACACTTCTGGCATATGTTGCCATTTCGTATCTGGATCTGTGTGAAAAAAGGGTAAGTATACGTAGTTATGGGGCAGCTTCCAAATAGCGGAGGCGGTTGCTGCCCAGTAAACCAAGCCAGTAGAGTGCTTTCTAGCTGTCCTTCTTACGAAGCGTATACTAATCACTCTACTGGCTAAGATGATCCGCTTAGCGGCCTGTTTGGTCTAAGATATTGATTTAAAGCAAAAAGCGCGTTCTATCTAGTCCGCCCAATCTAGGGCGAGTATACTTGTCGTTTTCTGCTTTGATCTTTTTTTTTTTTTTTTTTCTTTTTTCAGGTTAAAATAAAGGAAATGAAAGAAACAAATTTCCTGTGCCCTGCTTTATTTCACTCTTTTTCATTCAGGTTAGGAAAATCACGGTCAAAACCTTTTCGATTTTTTAAAGCAGAAAATTATTACCCGCAATCATTTCCCGGTCTGCCTGAAACGTAGGGCAAACGTTCATATTGGGCTTTTAACTGACAGCCGTCTATTTCCATCCTAAATAGCTAGGAGGTGTAAACCTAGTGCTATTATATGCTGGGAGAGCAAGAGGGGTTTTCTTTTAATTTGAATTATGGGGGTGGGCCGCGCCTGGAAGTACTGCAATACCAGGGCAACCCGTGATGAGGGCGGAGCAAGCTCCGGGCACCTCATCTAGGTCCAAAAATCAGTTTAATATCGAAGTACCCCGATGGGGTACGTATCAGATATTAAGCTGATAAGAACAGATACTTTTTTTCTGTTTGAATAAATTTATTAAAACAAATGTAAAATTATATATACAACAACTATACAAATAAAACACGTGACAGGAACCTGCAACACCTGAAAAATAAAAAAGATTAAAACATAATATATACAGAAATTTTGACAGCAAATTACTTACCGCTCAACGGCCAGCGTTTCCAATTCCGAGACCAGACACTTCGGCCCATTTACAGGTCAATACAAGGGAATTGGAAACGCTAGCCGGTGAACGGTTTCATCTGCTGGAAACCAAAATAAAAAATAAAAAAATAAATACTTGATGATCCGTTCATATCAATGTATTTGTATTAAATTTTTAAGATATATGTGAATATATAAGAGTTTGTCTGAAAATGAAAAAAGGAAATTAATACAATGAAACGGAAGTTAGAACAGGAAATATGTACGTCTGGATTGTTAAGACTACAAAAATGATCACGTGACATACAAGTCCATGCAAGATATGATTAATAGGAAAAATAAAACGGCATGGCCAATTATCATCGAAGGTACTTGTAAGTCTGGCCATTATAGAAGAAAAAAAAACTTATTTTACATATTGGAATATTATGTCAAAGTACAACATTATGTGTCCGGAGATAAAAAGATAAGTATTAAACATCAGTTTATAAAACTAGATCGAAAGAAACATGTGCTTTTTTAGTAATAAAATCAAGTAAGTATACACTTAATAAATATTTCATTTCATTGAATATTTCAGAAAAACAACGAAGCACAAAAATTGGATTTTTATATCAATAGAGATATACTACTACAAGAAATACAAGGTAAGTAAAATATATGAGGCGTTTTTATTTAATCAAATCGCTTTGACACTTATCAAAGTGTGGGTTTATTTAAACGAAGCGCCTACAACGATTTGAGTACAATACACACTTATTTCAGCGATTTGCCAAAGCGAGTACCCAAATCGACCAAATCGTTGAACACAGCGCTTTGGTACGATTCGATGTAGATTCAAGATGGTGGGAAACAATGCTATCAAATATGTACATTTCTAGAATTTGTTCTGATAGGATAGGATGGAGGACAGAATGTCATTTTTTAACCAGCGTTTGAATTTGTATTACAACAAAGAACAACATCAGTATTAGAATTTATTCCATATTGGCAAATTTAACTGTGTTCAATCCAAAAATAAACAGTTAGCTTTTCAATAATCTGTTTATTTGGAAGGGCAGACAACTCGATAGCAGACGAACTCGACCAAACAAATAGAACTACGTTTATTTAAGGAGAGTTGATTTGTACCACGTGATGAAACTCGGCCGTCAAAGCGAGTTGATGCGATTTGCTTGAATGTAAAGTAATGAACTGAAAAATCTCAATTTCAACTACATTTTCAGTATAATGGCATGCTCAGAATGTATTAGAACAAAAAAACCAAATCATTGCCATTCAATTCACAATAATTATCATTTCTTAACCAATACCCTTGGAAAGAGACATAGGGTAATCGATAATGATCAGATCGAATCCGATTTTTAATTCTATTAAAATAAAATAACTCTATCTGACGTGAGGACACGGATTTATGGTCAAATTTAACACTATTCCTACACATCCATATTGAGTACTTATACTCACAAATTAACAGTAATAAAACTGATAATAAAATACCATTTACTTTTTTAGGAAAATTCATAAACCGTAACAGATCTAGAGTCAGAATTACATCAACTTCCTGCAGGATCCAACGCGAAACTGCAGAAAAAGCTGGAACCACAAAGGGACAGGAGACAAACAGATGTTCAACATTCTCTACACCAGACTTGCATAATATACAATGCCTATATTTAGAAATTCCCCTGTAATATAGTAGTGATCCTAAAGGTAAAACATCATGAATTAACTTAAAACTGACCGTTCTTGTAATTGGATGCAAAAACTTGTTTTGCAAATTAAAAAACGACTTCTGAATGTTTATATTTGGAAAAATACGAGAACATCTTACTTCCCCTTCTAATCCATCTAAGAAAATACTGTAAATGGTTTTTGAACATAAACAACTCCAGTCAGGACTAATATTTTGAAGATGACAGAGTTCCATGAACTCTTTTAAAGATGCAATACATTGCTGGTAGAAAGGTGGAATAACCTCACTATGAGGATGTAGATTTGAAAAAAGATCTGCATTAAACTTTCTTAAGAAAATACCAACCCAGTACAGTGCTGCTCCCACCCAACGACCTTTATCACCCCTCAGAATCCTGACGAGATGGAGCACTCGAAAAGATTTAAGTTTCAATAAAATATTGTTGATTGAGACTCCACCAAAGCGTTTATCTTTGTACATGGTGACTCTATTTACTGGTTCAGAATCAGAACGCCATAAAAACTGAAAACATCTCCTTTGTAAAGAAGCAATGTGGTGTTTGTTAAAATCAACAACAGAATAAACATACCAAAGGTTTGATAATGCCATAGTATTACAAACAATAGCTCTGCCGTAAATGGACAGAGATCTTTTCTCAAAAAGATTAAAAACATTTGAAATTTTCTTTACATAAACATTCCATAAATCTTCTTTACATAACCTCCCAAAAGGAAAACCAACAATTTTTTTGCCACGAATCTACCTAGGAAATACCAAAAGAGTTGACCATTTCCCAAAATATATTCCCTTTGATTTGAAAAAATTAAGCTTGGCCCAAGAAGCCCGACCATAAAGACGATTTAAGTCAAGAACTCGGTGAATAGAAGAATCCGATGTACAAATAAACGTAGTATCATCAGCAAACAAAGAAATTTTCAGCTCCCGAGAGTCACCAGGCATGTTTATACCAACCACAGCAGGGTCAGATCGAACCATGGTTGCAAAAGGCTCTAAAACAAGAGCATACAACAGAGGTGACAAACTGCATCCCTGTCTCACAGAACGAGTAACTGCGAAACTCTCAGAAATAAAATTATTCACAATGACTGCTGACGATATATCAGAATATAAAATTTCAATCCATTTCCGAAAAACCGGACCAAAACCATCATATTGAAGGGATAAAAATAAAAATTCGTGTGATACTCGATCAAAAGCTTTTTCTTGATCAAGACATATAAAAGCACATGGAATATCTGTCTGTTCAACGTAATCAACAACAGATCTTAGAACATGACCATTATCGATAATTGAGCGACCCGGTACAGCACAAGACTGATCAGGATGAACCAAAGATGCCATGACTGTACCCAGACGCATAAATAGAATCTTTCATAATATCTTCATATCAACATTCAACAAAGAGTTTTCATGTTCTCTGAAGCTTGTGAATTTTTACATAATAAGGAAATGTACGATGTTTTTTGGGAAGGAGACAGTGATCCTTGAACAAAAACCTCGCCATACATATCAAGCAAATGATCACCAAGGACATCAAGGTTAACCAGATAAAACTCCCGTGTTAACCCATCAGAACCCGGAGCTTTGTCACCTTACATAGCTTGCAAGGCTCTCAAAATATCTGACTTTGTAATGGGTGCATCCAGAAAATATTTATCATCTTCAGATAAAACGGGGACCTTAGAAAGTAACTTGTTAGCTAATTCCAGGTCAACTACCTCTCACGTAAAAAGATCAGAATAAAACTTTCTGAAAGCATACATAATGGTAGCAGTAGATTGAAGATGATCATCTGATGATTAAATAGAAGAAATAAGTTTGTGCTTCGATCGTTCCGTCTCCCTCCGAAAAAAACATCTAAAAGGCAGTTCCTGATTGCTGATTTCTTCAGCCCGAGACCTAATTCGAGCTCCTTCCAATGATTCTAAATCTATTTTTTTTAATGTGTTCTTTAATGTCATTGAGCCTCTCAAAGACAGTGCCGGCAGAATCCCCCAGAGATGAAAGCAAGCGATACTCTTTTTCCAAAGATTTTAACAATTCCCGTTTAACATCAGCACGCTTCCTCCCAAAATCTCTGCAAAATCCACCCACTCTCTCTTTAAAAGTATCCCAATGACAAAGATTTGAAAAAAGAGTTTAAAAGATAACCATAGACATGTAAAAACGATAAAAAATCCTGTTTAAAAATAGGATTTAACAACAAAGAATTATTACATTTCCAATATCCTGAGCCCTTCAACAGTGATTTTTGCAAATTAACTGAAAAGGTAATACAGTCATGATCTGAAATGGGACAGGAATATTAAAAAAATCAGAAACAGAACTTTTTAAAAGTTCAGATACGTAAAATCTGTCTAAACGACAAGATACAGATGTGCTATGCAACGTGGTGCACATATTATTAGGATATAAAATTCTGAAAACATCAAACAGGGAAAAATCTTGGCAAAGACTTGAAAACTGTTTAGATGTGTCAGAACCTCTATTTTTATTACCACCTATCTTATCTAAAGAAGTATCATGCACAAAATTAAAATCGCCCCCAATGACTAAAGGTTTAGATGTTAAAAAATAACAAGAAACATCATCAAAGAAAACATGCCTCTCAGCAGCATCATTAGGTGCATATACACAGATTATAATGAATGAAATTTTATTAATAGAGATGTCGGCCAAAACCAAACGACCATCCAAATCAGTTTTGAATTTATTTAATGTAATGATGGAGACTTTGTTTAAAAGGATAGCACATCCTTTTGAAAACTGGGTTCCAAAGCTCCATACAAAATCAAAATTGTTTATATTACTCTGTATTAGTTTGCTTGAAGCACAATCAAAAATATGGGTTTCATGCAAAAGGACAATGTCAAAATTGTTCCTAAAGAGGTTTTGTTTTAATAATAATATTTTATTGGACGTTAAAAGTCCATTTACATTAATGGAACTTATTTTTATCATTATAGGAGGGATTATTGAAAACACCAACAACCAGATAGATTATAGGAGGGATTATTGAAAACACCAACAACCAGATAGAGAAAAGTCTAAACCGAAAAATAAAAAGTAAAAAAAATGAAAATTATGTAGGAAGATCCTCCACGGAGGAATCTTCATCAAGATCTTCATCATTAGAAAATTGACCTGTAGTATCACCTCCTTTCAATTCCCTTTTTAATTTGGCAATATCTTCCAAAGTATCAGAATGATTCATTTCCTGATCAGATTCGGAAGAATCACATTCATCATCATCGGACTACTCTACCGAAACATCCACCACCATATCACCAGAAAAATCTGGTAAAGCAACATCAGGTTTGACAACCTCAGATACTTCTGTTGGTACACATTTAATAGACTTAGCACTATTAGCACCAGCTGCCGCAGATGCCAACATCTTTGAAAATTTATTCACTTTTTTCTTTGGTGGGGAATTAAGAAGTTTCCTCCCCTCAGAAGAAATCTGAACAATAGCAGGGTCTTCAATACTAATGAGCGATAAATTAGAATCGGACAGAGTCCTCTTCTTGGATACATTTTTAGGCTTAATAAATCCATCTTTATCCACGCGTGTATCAAACAATTCGACGTTAATAGGTGGTAAAGGAGGAGAAAGAGGTGGATTCACCGACGACTTCTTTACAGAAGTTACTTGCCTAGAAACTTTATAACCAGGATCCCGATTACCAGAAGCAACTCCAGCATACGACATACCAGACTGCTTCGATAAAGGACATTCCTTCCTCATATGACCTGATAGTTGGGGATCCGGCCTATTAAATCCCATAGCGGTTGTCCGGATACCAGGGTCCCCGGCGTTTGAACGACTCTCAGGTCTTAACGAATTGGCCTACCTTTATAAATTTACGTTTTTCGGAAATTTCGAAGAATTTTCTTATCGATGGAATACAAAAACTTCACAAGAAACTCTCAAAAGTGCCGTCTTACGCCGAAACAAAATTTGAAGCAGTCCCAGATCGACTTGGACCGCCATTTTTGTTTTTTAACTGTTGGCGGATGTGGGCGGAGTTTACATGTTTAACCAGAGATAACTCGCTCACAACCTGTAAGCTCCGCCTTTATGGCAGCCATCACTGATAGAATTCTCGATTGGAAACTTTCAATCAAAATAAAAGGTATTAATTGAGCTAGGAGATCATTTAATTTACATTTTTAATTATTATTTTATGAAAATGTATCGAGATGTGCCGAGTTTGAAGGACACAGGGACTTAATAAAGGATTTGAATTTCCGTAATGAAACGATAGAGCATGGCAGCCTGACGTTGACCCCTCAACGGCAGGTTTTATCTGACTAATGACCTGACTGATAGCATTTCAAGCATATGGGAAGTCTTCCTTGAAGAATCATCAACACATCCTTGTCACATATAGAGGACGTATGTGGCAACGAATCAAAAGCAGAAGACCTACCTTCTACTAGAATTAAAATGAGACTTCACAGATAAAAGATTACTTTCATTGTGTTCAAGATTAGGCTCGATGGGTTCGTTTTGCCGCATTGCCCAAATTGCCGAATCGTGCCTAACTGCACAAAAACGACTAGTACAGGGAACCAAAAGATTTCTGATAAGATCCAGTATGGCCATAAAATACTTTAATGTGATGATTTCTTTTTATTTATAATTTGGACTTGTTTAGGGAACATGAACTATAATTTTATGGTAAAATCTGGAATAAAATAAATAACCAAGTTTATACGATCAGAATCAAAATACATAAACTTACCTGGTGGTTTGCCAGGAAGTAGTTTCAAAATTTCAGAAACCTTTACTTTCGTTTTAGAAATAGTTTTTGTGCATTTGGTCACAATGCGGCAAGTTTGGCAATGCGGCAAAACGAACCCACCCAATTACGTTCAAATCTCAGCGTGTAAACAACATGGGTTGTGTCCCTTTAGTCGTACTCGCTAATTCAGGACCGTAGGAAGCAAATGAAAACTGGGGGCTGATTTTTTTTCCTTTTACGACCCTCAATTCAACATCAAATGCTTGCCACTGAAGGAAGATTTCAGGGATTCTCCCACTAAGAATATTTTGAAAATCAATGTTGATTTCCTTGCGTCTGAGGATTCTCCAAACCAAACATCTTGAAAAGGGTTTAAGGGCAATATATACCAAGACAATTTTGAAATCAGGACCCCCCTTGAAGAAAATTTTGAAACTTTAGACTCGTTTCCTTGCATCTGATGCCTTTCCGAACCGAATTCCTGTTAGAACTCTACCCCTAACAGTAACTTTTAACTGATTTTATAACGTTAAGTTAAGATTAGTGTGCTATATTGAGAAGCAACAGTGGCGTCAGTAAGAAAATGAAATGAAATGGAGTTTTACGTCCTGCTTTCTGTACCTGTATGGGCTAATGATGACGGGAAAATTCCATGCAGTGTGTAACGAGAGAAATTTGGCCAGGACAGCGACATTAGCCTGCTTTTATTTTCGACTTCCAACTGTCGAGGGATCTTTAACGTGCATGTGCCTGACATGCTTTCTTTTCTTAACATCTGATACTTGTCTGTCAAAACCTTTTCGATTTTCTAAGCAGAAAATTATTACCCGCAATCATTTTCCGGTCTGTCTGAAACGTAGGGCAAACGTTCATATTAGGCGTTTAACTGACAGCCGTCTATTTCCATCCTAATTAACTAGTGCTACGATATGCTGGGAGAGCAAGAGGGGTTTTCTTTTAATTTGAATTATGAGGGTGGGCCGCGCCTGGAAGTACTGCAATACCAGGGCAATCCGTGATGAGGGCGGAGCAAGCTCCGGGCACCTCATCTAGGTCCAAAAATCAGTTTAATATCGAAGTACCCCGATGGGGTACGTATCAGATATTAAGCTGATAAGAACAGATACTACACTTTGATCTTAGCCAAAAGGCCGAGAAGCGATACCCGGTACCGGTTCAGTTGAGGTCTGAATTAAAATTGTACCTTTCCGCGACGGTTGGAGAAAGTCGCTCTTACCTGGATAAAACGGGCAGGACAAAAATTATAAAGACACAGGTAAAAATAAAGGAAATGAAAGAAACAAATTGCCTGTGCCCTGCTTTATTTCACTCTTTTTCATTCAGGTTAGGAAAATCACAGTCAAAACCTTTTCGATTTTCTAAGCAGAAAATTATTACCCGCAATCATTTTCCGGTCTGTCTGAAACGTAGGGCAAACGTTCATATTAGGCGTTTAACTGACAGCCGTCTATTTCCATCCTAATTAACTAGTGCTACGATATGCTGGGAGAGCAA
This sequence comes from Lottia scabra, assembly GCA_029955415.1. Taxonomy (NCBI): domain Eukaryota; kingdom Metazoa; phylum Mollusca; class Gastropoda; family Lottiidae; genus Lottia; species Lottia scabra. The sequence goes on from JARJEI010000003.1 coordinate 20,390,754, forward strand.
GAGGGGTTTTCTTTTAATTTGAATTATGAGGGTGGGCCGCGCCTGGAAGTACTGCAATACCAGGGCAACCCGTGATGAGGGCGGAGCAAGCTCCGGGCACCTCATCTAGGTCCAAAAATCAGTTTAATATCGAAGTACCCCGATGGGGTACGTATCAGATATTAAGCTGATAAGAACAGATACTACACTTTGATCTTAGCCAAAAGGCCGAGAAGCGATACCCGGTACCGGTTCAGTTGAGGTCTGAATTAAAATTGTACCTTTCCGCGACGGTTGGAGAAAGTCGCTCTTACCTGGATAAAACGGGCAGGACAAAAATTATAAAGACACAGGTAAAAATAAAGGAAATGAAAGAAACAAATTTCCTGTGCCCTGCTTTATTTCACTCTTTTTCATTCAGGTTAGGAAAATCACAGTCAAAATCTTTTCGATTTTCTAAGCAGAAAATTATTACCCGCAATCATTTTCCGGTCTGTCTGAAACGTAGGGCAAACGTTCATATTAGGCGTTTAACTGACAGCCGTCTATTTCCATCCTAATTAACTAGTGCTACGATATGCTGGGAGAGCAAGAGGGGTTTTCTTTTAATTTGAATTATGAGGGTGGGCCGCGCCTGGAAGTACTGCAATACCAGGGCAACCCGTGATGAGGGCGGAGCAAGCTCCGGGCACCTCATCTAGGTCCAAAAATCAGTTTAATATCGAAGTACCCCGATGGGGTACGTATCAGATATTAAGCTGATAAGAACAGATACTACACTTTGATCTTAGCCAAAAGGCCGAGAAGCGATACCCGGTACCGGTTCAGTTGAGGTCTGAATTAAAATTGTACCTTTCCGCGACGGTTGGAGAAAGTCGCTCTTACCTGGATAAAACGGGCAGGACAAAAATTATAAAGACACAGGTAAAAATAAAGGAAATGAAAGAAACAAATTGCCTGTGCCCTGCTTTATTTCACTCTTTTTCATTCAGGTTAGGAAAATCACAGTCAAAACCTTTTCGATTTTCTAAGCAGAAAATTATTACCCGCAATCATTTTCCGGTCTGTCTGAAACGTAGGGCAAACGTTCATATTAGGCGTTTAACTGACAGCCGTCTATTTCCATCCTAATTAACTAGTGCTACGATATGCTGGGAGAGCAAGAGGGGTTTTCTTTTAATTTGAATTATGAGGGTGGGCCGCGCCTGGAAGTACTGCAATACCAGGGCAACCCGTGATGAGGGCGGAGCAAGCTCCGGGCACCTCATCTAGGTCCAAAAATCAGTTTAATATCGAAGTACCCCGATGGGGTACGTATCAGATATTAAGCTGATAAGAACAGATACTACACTTTGATCTTTTTTTTTTTTTTTTTTTTTTTTTTTTTTTTTTTTACACTCAGATATTGTGTCTGCTTAAGAAGGATCTCATATATACAAATAGTAACATGACACACACAGTACTTTTCTCCAGGGAAGGGTTTGTTATTTTCCAGGGGTTACTGGGCTTCACCACCTGGACGTTACGGGCTATTGTTGTTAGTGATCCTGTGTAGTAGCTAGAAGGATCTCAGGGGGGTTAGAGGCCCTGAGATCCCAACTCTAAAACATAGGATTGTTACCTGCTAGTGTTAGTAGGTTAGGACCTGAAAAGGGTGATTTTTGTATAGAAGTATCTGACGATAGTAAACGACCGTAGTACTGTTGTTTTATCATCATTGTGCTAAATAGTTATATTTATTTACAACATTTGTTTATACTATATAGTATAGCATTTACATTTTCTATTATATTTACATTAAATTTTACATTAAATTTTGGAGACTTATATACAGTATAATACAATAACCTTTCTCTCACCGACCTACTTTCACACTGTGAGACCATTCACTCGAACTGACACCCGTATACCACTTTCACACTGTGCTCAGCATTCAACTACCACACTAATATAACATTCACACACTGACGCACGTATTAAAACATTTTCACCACACAGCACCACTTTTGTTCTCACACACTTACATACACACTCACAGATATGTTGGTTTTTTTTTTTTTTTTTCACTAAGATTTGTTTGAGTATTTCTTCACTGATATATTATTGTTATATTTAATGTGCTGAGGTGAATTAGAAGGGGCTGGTGTTCAGGGCTAGTGAATATGGGGAGGGGGGCATGGTAGTGAGTTTTAGTAGGTTAAGTTATTTCATTATAGAGATATAATATAAGGTCATCAACACTTGTCGGATTGTTCCTGTTTTGCCATATAATTAAATATAGTTGAACAATATATTTCAGATGCTGCTGTTGGTAAGTATTTAGCTTGAAGAATGGTAGTGGTAAAGTGAAGGTTTTGCTATTGGTAATGTGTTGTATATGTGTGGTGAAGAATTGGCGAAGTGGCTGGAGGTAAGTACAATTTTCTAGTAGGTGTTGGAGTGTTTCTGGTTTACGAGAGCAGTAGTTGCAGTGGAGGTTGGTAGTATGAAGTGATCTGGAATGCAGTTTTTCTTTGGTAAGGAGTCCCGAGTGTATGATAAGGTAGGTAAAGTCTTTCAATCTGTTAGGCATGTCGAAAGTGTGGAAGTTGAACACATTTGTAAGGTCAGTTGTTGGGTTTTGAGTAATTACTTTTGGTTGTGTAGGAGTAGTTGCAAGAAGGTTATTGTATATAGTTTTAGTAGGTGTTTTTTGACTGAAGTTTATTATTTTAGGATATTGTTTGTATGTGTGTCTTATTTTTGTGATAGAAGGTGGTTCCTGGATGGTTTCAGTTTGGTTTGGTAGTGTTAGCAATATATCTCTTAAAGATATTCCAAGCCAGTATCTAAAGAGACCCATCCAAGCGTGTTGAATGTCTGTCGTCATTGTGACTTTGTTTATAAGTTGGATGTGATTTGATTGCAATTTTAAGTTTATATTAGGAACATTCAGACCACCCTGGACTAGAGAGAGCATGAGGGTACTTCTTTTAATAGTTTCTGGTTCTCCTGCCCACATGAATTTGAATATGATGGTATTTAGCTGTTTTATAATATATTCTGGTGGTGGTATGATTTTGGCTGTATAGTTAATTTTGCTAAGTATGAATGTGTTTAGTGCTAGAAGTCTGTCTTTGAATGTTAGGTTTTTGGCTCTCTTGATGTTGGTTGAGAGGGTTGCTTGTAAATGGTTCAGTTTCGGAGTGTAGTTTTTCGCTACATGATCATTGCCGTAATGTATGCCTAGTACCTTGACAGAGCCAGTGGGGTTTGCATTTAGGTCCGTGTCGGGTCTGAAGCCGTTAATGCAGATATACTCTGTCTTATCCTTGTTTAGTTTTGAGCCAGAGGCTTTTGCAAACGACTCCATCTCCGACATGATGCAGGACAGAGATATCGGGTTGGTTATAATAGCAGAGATGTCATCTGCGTGCTGGAAGATTTTCGTAGGGGTAGCCATGTTGGGAATTTTGATGCCAATTATTTTGTCGTTTTGCATTATTTTGATAGCCAAAGGGTGGATAGCCAGGGCGTAAAGGAGCATTGACAATGGGCATCCTTGTCTTACAGATCTTTCAATGGGGAAGTCATTTGTAAATGCTCCGTTTACTAGAACCCTGCTAGTTATATTGTTGTATAAGATGTTTATCCATTCGAGGATATAAGTTGGAAATTTAAGGTAGGTAAGTAAGGTTGTTAAGTAGTTATGCTCGACTCTGTCAAAGGCCTTTTCTTGATCAAAGGCAATTACAGCTCCCTTAATCTCCTTCTGTTCCATGTATTGCAATATGAATTTGATAGAGTGTAGGTTGTTAATAATGGTTTTGTCTTCTCCCGCCCCAGATTGAGTTGTATATATTAGGGTGTTGAGGGTTTCTTTGAGTCTGTTTGCTAGTACTTTAGTGATAATTTTGTAGTCTGTAGTCAGTAAGGAAATAGGTCTGTAATTTTTTAATTGTTTTGTGCTGCCTTTCTCTTTGTATGCGATTGTAATTATAGCTGTACTTTGTGTTTTTGATAAGGTTTTATTCAGGTAGATGTTATTTATCGTTTCCGTTAACTCGTCGCCCAGTTCAACCCAAAATTCTAGGTAGAATTCCTTTGGGATTCCATCAATACCGGGAGATTTGTTGTTTTGGAAAGATTGTAATGCTTGTAATATTTCAGTTTTGGAGATGTTATTTGATAGTGATTGCTGTTGTGTTTCTGAGATGGTTGGAAGTTGGATTGAGTTTAGGTAAGTTTTGATGGTGTTGTCTGGAATGTTTTGAGATTTGTACAGGTTGGTATAAAACGTTTGTACTATGTCCATTATTTCTGTTTGGGTGTTCGCTGTTTTACCGTCACTGTTCTCAAGTTGGTTTATGTTTTTGTTGATGGATTTTTTCTTTTCAAATATTTTGTACATGTCGGTGTTGTTGAGGTCGCCATTTGTGAATGGGACTTTTGATCTGATCAGGGTACCTAGGTTTAATGCATGTTCGATGTTCTGAATGTTAGTTTTGATTAGTTCTATTTCATGTATGTTGGTGTCTTTATCTTGTTCTAAGGTTTCGAGTTTTTGGTATTTCTCATTAAGTTTCTGTTTATTGTCTTTAAGTATTCTTGTTGAGTGTTTGATTGATATGTCTTTGATTTTCTTTTTCAGGTCTTCCCACCATAGTATAGGATCAAGGTAAGTATGTTTAATGTTTTTAAAATATGTAATAATGTACATAATATGAGCTTTGTATACTTCGTCTTTTAGTATGGATGTATTTAATTTATAGTAGGATTTCCCCCATTTATTTCTAGTTGTTTTTAGATTAAGTGAGACAGGTTTGTGGTCGCTAAAATTTGAGGTGAGATGCTGTATGTTGGATAATTGTGTTAGCATATGTTGACTAATGTATATTCTGTCTAGTCTTGAAATTGAGTTGAATGTATATGCTGTTTTGTTGGGGTATACATGGCGGTATGTATCTATGAGTTTCAGGTTGTTTAGGGTTTGTAAGAGATCATCTTTGATATTTGTTTTCATTCTGTGTATTTGTTTATATGTAGCGTCAATTGGTTTTTCAACAAAGTTAAAATCTCCTAGGAGAATAGATGGTATGTTTGGGTCTAAGGTTTTAAGGTAAGTTGTTAATTTTGAGTAAAATATATTTGTTTCTGAAGTTATAGTAGGGCTGTATATATGTAATAAATTATAAGTTATATTTTCTATTTCATATTGGAGATGTAGGAATCTCCCATCAAGAAAGGTAGTTGGTGTTATATTGTTAACTTTAATGTTATTTTTTATAAAGGTGAGTATACCTTTTGAGTTGAAGGTGCCATTACTGGCATATACATTGAAATTGGTAGTGTCATGATAAAATTGTTTGTCTGTACTATTTAAAATGGAGGTTTCCTGTAAATTAATAATGCTGTAATTTTGGTAGGTTTGAAGAATATGAGGTATTTTGCTGATTTGTTTATGGATATTAAAGGTGAGTATTGAAAGCATGTTAGAATGGGTGGGTGGGGTTTCTAATAGGGTGTATGGATTAGTAAAGGGTTAAACTTACACGTCTGTAGATCTTGATTCCAGTCTTGGTTTTTTGTCAGTATCAATTACAGATTCACTCCTGTTGCGTTTATCTGTATATTTATCTAAAAAAGATGTTGAATTACTATGTGGAAGTGAGTTCGATAAGTCTGAGTATTGGGTTGAAGAGGCCTCTGCCTCGGGCTCCACAAAGGATGCTGAGGCTGACGAGGCTCCAAAGAGAGACGACAGAGTTGCAACTCTGCCTTCAGTTGTCTCTCTTTGGGGTGGTTCTGAGTGAGGTAATGGTGGGGGAGGGCTTTCTGCCGACGGAGGATCCCCTGACTTTTTAGGTGTTGATGTGGTAGGGGTGTCCTGGTCAGCTTGGTCTACTTTATTTAGGTTAAGTATAGGCCCTTCCGCTCCGGCTACAGCCTGTTGAGTTGGGTTACTCCCCTTACCTTGCTCGGGTCGGGGAGTAATGTTCGGCTGAGATGTGGCTATTTTAGTTACCTCTGTAGTTCTTTTAGTATTTAGATTCAGGGTAGGTGCGGGTGGGGGTGGGGGTGTGTCTGGGGGAGAGTTGGGGCAGTCTCGACCCAAGTGCCCGTGTTCCCTACACTGGTAGCAGATCCTCTGTCTGATCTGGCCTTCATATCTGACGCTGATTTTATTACCCTTGATGAAAATATTTGATGGGATAGGTCTATGTATATCTTTGACGAAGACCTTACGGGTACCACTTTGAACTGTTGGGTAAGCCCCAAAAGTGGTACCAACAACGTTGAGCACAGTGCAATACTGCATAAGTTTTGCCGATATGGCCTCATTAGGGAGGTGGATGGGAGCGTTATAGCACGTGATAGTGGTTTTGTTCACGGGCTCCTCCCATACCTCCTCTTTGCATTCGGTGAATTCAAGATGGATATCATTCACCTTGATGCCGTCGTCGAAAACGTCTAGCAAATTCTTCATCTGTGATTCTTGGAATGTAGTTAGAAAAAAGATGTTGGAACTTACATTCTGAAGGCAACGAATCCAATCGATGTAGTTGAACCCGTTGCCTTCTTTCGAGATGGCATCCAGTATCTCCGTTGATTTAACTTTCTCAGCTGTTGTTATATTACTCACTAGAATGGTGTTGGATCTAAAAAAGGTGTTGGTGGCGACCATTCCTTTTTCGCCGAAGCGAACACTTCTGGCATATGTTGCCATTTCGTATCTGGATCTGTGTGAGAAAAGGGTAAGTATACGTAGTTATGGGGCAGCTTCCAAATAGCGGAGGCGGTTGCTGCCCAGTAAACCAAGCCAGTAGAGTGCTTTCTAGCTGTCCTTCTTACGAAGCGTATACTAATCACTCTACTGGCTAAGATGATCCGCTTAGCGGCCTGTTTGGTCTAAGATATTGATTTAAAGCAAAAAGCGCGTTCTATCTAGTCCGCCCAATCTAGGGCGAGTATACTTGTCGTTTTTTGCTTTGATCTTAGCCAAAAGGCCGAGAAGCGATACCCGGTACCGGTTCAGTTGAGGTCTGAATTAAAATTGTACCTTTCCGCGACGGTTGGAGAAAGTCGCTCTTACCTGGATAAAACGGGCAGGACAAAAATTATAAAGACACAGGTAAAAATAAAGGAAATGAAAGAAACAAATTGCCTGTGCCCTGCTTTATTTCACTCTTTTTCATTCAGGTTAGGAAAATCACAGTCAAAACCTTTTCGATTTTCTAAGCAGAAAATTATTACCCGCAATCATTTTCCGGTCTGTCTGAAACGTAGGGCAAACGTTCATATTAGGCGTTTAACTGACAGCCGTCTATTTCCATCCTAATTAACTAGTGCTACGATATGCTGGGAGAGCAAGAGGGGTTTTCTTTTAATTTGAATTATGAGGGTGGGCCGCGCCTGGAAGTACTGCAATACCAGGGCAACCCGTGATGAGGGCGGAGCAAGCTCCGGGCACCTCATCTAGGTCCAAAAATCAGTTTAATATCGAAGTACCCCGATGGGGTACGTATCAGATATTAAGCTGATAAGAACAGATACTACACTTTGATCTTAGCCAAAAGGCCGAGAAGCGATACCCGGTACCGGTTCAGTTGAGGTCTGAATTAAAATTGTACCTTTCCGCGACGGTTGGAGAAAGTCGCTCTTACCTGGATAAAACGGGCAGGACAAAAATTATAAAGACACAGGTAAAAATAAAGGAAATGAAAGAAACAAATTGCCTGTGCCCTGCTTTATTTCACTCTTTTTCATTCAGGTTAGGAAAATCACAGTCAAAACCTTTTCGATTTTCTAAGCAGAAAATTATTACCCGCAATCATTTTCCGGTCTGTCTGAAACGTAGGGCAAACGTTCATATTAGGCGTTTAACTGACAGCCGTCTATTTCCATCCTAATTAACTAGTGCTACGATATGCTGGGAGAGCAAGAGGGGTTTTCTTTTAATTTGAATTATGAGGGTGGGCCGCGCCTGGAAGTACTGCAATACCAGGGCAACCCGTGATGAGGGCGGAGCAAGCTCCGGGCACCTCATCTTGGTCCAAAAATCAGTTTAATATCGAAGTACCCCGATGGGGTACGTATCAGATATTAAGCTGATAAGAACAGATACTACACTTTGATCTTAGCCAAAAGGCCGAGAAGCGATACCCGGTACCGGTTCAGTTGAGGTCTGAATTAAAATTGTACCTTTCCGCGACGGTTGGAGAAAGTCGCTCTTACCTGGATAAAACGGGCAGGACAAAAATTATAAAGACACAGGTAAAAATAAAGGAAATGAAAGAAACAAATTGCCTGTGCCCTGCTTTATTTCACTCTTTTTCATTCAGGTTAGGAAAATCACAGTCAAAACCTTTTCGATTTTCTAAGCAGAAAATTATTACCCGCAATCATTTTCCGGTCTGTCTGAAACGTAGGGCAAACGTTCATATTAGGCGTTTAACTGACAGCCGTCTATTTCCATCCTAATTAACTAGTGCTACGATATGCTGGGAGAGCAAGAGGGGTTTTCTTTTAATTTGAATTATGAGGGTGGGCCGCGCCTGGAAGTACTGCAATACCAGGGCAACCCGTGATGAGGGCGGAGCAAGCTCCGGGCACCTCATCTAGGTCCAAAAATCAGTTTAATATCGAAGTACCCCGATGGGGTACGTATCAGATATTAAGCTGATAAGAACAGATACTACACTTTGATCTTAGCCAAAAGGCCGAGAAGCGATACCCGGTACCGGTTCAGTTGAGGTCTGAATTAAAATTGTACCTTTCCGCGACGGTTGGAGAAAGTCGCTCTTACCTGGATAAAACGGGCAGGACAAAAATTATAAAGACACAGGTAAAAATAAAGGAAATGAAAGAAACAAATTGCCTGTGCCCTGCTTTATTTCACTCTTTTTCATTCAGGTTAGGAAAATCACAGTCAAAACCTTTTCGATTTTCTAAGCAGAAAATTATTACCCGCAATCATTTTCCGGTCTGTCTGAAACGTAGGGCAAACGTTCATATTAGGCGTTTAACTGACAGCCGTCTATTTCCATCCTAATTAACTAGTGCTACGATATGCTGGGAGAGCAAGAGGGGTTTTCTTTTAATTTGAATTATGAGGGTGGGCCGCGCCTGGAAGTACTGCAATACCAGGGCAACCCGTGATAAGGGCGGAGCAAGCTCCGGGCACCTCATCTAGGTCCAAAAATCAGTTTAATATCGAAGTACCCCGATGGGGTACGTATCAGATATTAAGCTGATAAGAACAGATACTACACTTTGATCTTTTTTTTTTTTTTTTTTTTTTTTTTTTTTTTTTTTTTTTTTGCACTCAGATATTGTGTCTGCTTAAGAAGGATCTCATATATACAAATGGTTGCAAGACACACACAGTACTTTTCTCCAGGGAAGATTTTGTTATTTTCCAGGGGTTACTAGGCTTCACCACCTAGACGTTACGGGCTATTGTTGTTAGTGATCCTGTGTAGTAGCTAGAAGGATCTCAGGGGGGTTAGAGGCCCTGAGATCCCAACTCTAAAACATAGGATTGTTACCTGCTAGTGTTAGTAGGTTAGGACCTGAAAAGGGTGATTTTTGTATAGAAGTATCTGACGATAGTAAGCGACCGTAGTACTGTTGTTTATCATCATTGTGCTAAATAGTTATATTTATTTACAACATTTGTTTATACTATATAGTATAGCATTTACATTTTCTATTATATTTACATTAAATTTTACATTAAATTTTGGAGACTTATATATACAGTATAATACAATAACCTTTCTCTCACCGACCTACTTTCACACTGTGAGACCATTCACTCGAACTGACACCCGTATACCACTTTCACACTGTGCTCAGCATTCAACTACCACACTAAAATAACATTCACACACTGACGCACGTATTAAGACATTTTCACCACACAGCACCACTTTTGCTCTCACACACTTACATACACACTCACAGATATGTTGGGTTTTTTTTTCACTAAGATATTTGTTTGAGTGTTTACATGTCTTTTATTTTTGTCTTCACTGATACAATATTGTTATATTTAATGTGCTGAGGTGAAATAGAAGGGGCTGGTGTTCAGGGCTGGTGAGTAGGGGGGAGGGCATGGTAGTGAGTTTTAGTATATTAAGTAATTTCGTTATAGAGGTGAAAGATTAGGTCGTTTGTGTTCGTCATGCAATTTCTATTTTTCCAGATGATACTATATAGTTTGATGATGCATATTTGCTGTACTGGAGGGTAAGTGTGGAGGTTTAAGTGTGAAGAAGGGAGAGTAAAGTCTTTGTCAGCTGTGATAGTTTGAATGTGGGTAGTAGAAAATTGACGGAGTGGAGAGAGGTGAGTACAATGTAGGAAAAGGTGGTTTTGTGTTTCTGGTTCACGAGAGCAGTAGTTGCAGTAGATGTTAGGTATATAGAGAGATCTGGAGTGAAGTAGTGTTTTTGTATGGAGTGCTGAGTGGATAATAAGGTAAGTGAGGTCTTTTAGTTTGTTTGTTATTTGGAGTGTGTGGAAGTTGAATATATTAGTGAGATTTAAATTTGCATTTTGTGTAATAACTTTGGGTTGGATAACATTTTTTGTGATTAGGTGTCTGTATATTATTTTAGAAGTTGTTTTTTGGGTGAAATTAATTATATTTGGGTGTAGCTTATATGTGTATCTTATGGCGGTGATAATGGGGGGTTCTTGGAGTGTTTCGACTTGGCCAGGGAGTGGTGGCAGGATTTTTCTTAGAGGTATTCCTAGCCAGTATCTGAATAGTCCGATCCAAGCATGTTGGGTGTTTGTAGTGGTAATTGCTTTGTTAATTAGTTGTAGGTGGTTGGTTTGTATTTTCAGTTGTAGGTTAGGAACGTGTATTCCCCCCATGTTTGTAGGTAGGTAGAGGGTATTGCGTTTGATGGTTTCTGGTTCCCCTGCCCATAAGAATTTGAAGATGATGGTGTTTAAGTTTTTAATGGATTCTTTGTTAGGTTGTATAATTTTCATGACAAAGTTTATCTGGCTAGTGATAAAGGTGTTGAGTGCAATTATGCGTTCGTTGAAAGATAGGTTTTTAGCTCTTTGTATGTTGGATTTAAGTTTTGCTTGCAGTTTATTTATAATGCCTTTGTAATTGATTTCAATGTAGTTGTTACCAAAGTGTATGCCTAGTATTTTTATAGAGCCCGATATATTCTCAAGGAGGTCCGTATCAGGCCTGAAGCCGTTTAAGCAGATAAATTCCGTTTTATCTCTATTCAATCTGGAGCCAGATACAGAGCTGAATAGATCCATCTCAGACAAGATACAAGTCAAGGAGATGGGATTAGTGATGATTGATGAGATATCATCTGCATGTTGGAATAATTTAATTTCTTTTTGTATGTTAGGGATTTGTATACCAATTATTTTCTCATTCTGTGTAATTTGGATTGCCAGAGGGTGAATTGCTATGGAATATAGAAGCATTGATAAAGGGCACCCTTGACGGACTGACCGTTTAACGGGAAACAGGTCCGTGAAGGCTCCATTAACCAAGACTTTGCTGTAGATGTTAGTGTATATAATTTTGATCCAGTCGAGGATATAGTTTGGAAATTTTAATTTGTTAAGGAGCGTAAGTAAATAGTTGTGTTCAATTCTGTCGAAAGCTTTTTCTTGGTCGAATCCGACAAGGGCACCCTTTAGATGCTTCTGTTCCATGTATTGCAGAATGAGATGGATTGACTGTAGATTGTCTAAGATAGACCTATTTTCTCCAGCCCCAGACTGAATTGGTAGAATAAGTCCATCTAGAACCTTCGACAAGCGAGTGGCAAGAATCTTAGTGATTATTTTGTAGTCTGTAGTAAGGAGTGAGATTGGTCTATAGTTTTTTAGGTGTTTGTTGCTGCCTTTGTTTTTAAATGAGATTGTAATGATTGCTGTGCTTTGCGTTTCTGTTAAGTGTTTGTCTAGAAAAATATTGTTAATTGTTTCAGTAATTTCCTCGCCAATCGACTGCCAGAATTCTATGTAGAACTCTTTGGGTATTCCGTCCAGGCCAGGAGATTTATTATTTTCAAAAGACTTTAGGGCAGCCAGGACCTCCTCTTGTGTGATAAATTTAGATAAGGAAAGTTGTTGTTGGTCAGTAAGAGTTGTGAAGGGTAGTGAGTTTAGGTAAGAGTCGATTTTTTGTTGTGATATGTTTTGAGTTTGATATAGATCTGTATAGTATTCTTTTGTTCTGTCTAGTATTTCGTGTTGAGTTGTGAGTAGTTTTCCATTTGCATTTTCTAATTGATTGATTTCTTTGTTAATAGAGTGTTTTATTTCAAATATTTTATATATTTCAGTGTTTTGTACGTCGCTGTTTGTGAAGCTGCTTTTGGATCTTATGAGGGTACCGTTGTTGAAGTCTTGTTCTAATTCTAGGATGTTGGATTTAGTTGTGTGGATGTCATGTTGATCGCATTTTGGGTTAAGTTCAAGGGTTTCTAATTTCGTGTAGAGCTCATTTAGTAGTGCCTTTTTGTATGTGTGTATTCGTATTGAATGTTTTATTGAAATTTCTTTTATTTTCTTTTTCAGGTCTTCCCACCATAGAAGAGGATCAAGGTAAGTATGTTTAATTGTTTTGAAGTGTTGTATGATGTATGTAATGTGTGATTTGTATGTTTCTTCTTGGAGAATAGACGTGTTTAGTTTCCAGTAAGACTTTCCCCATTTGGTTCTATTTATTTTCAGGGTTACTGCAACAGGTTTATGGTCACTGATTGTAGTTGTGAGATGTTTGGTTTCGATAAGTTTAGGTAGAAGATGTTTACTGGTATAGATTCTGTCTAGTCTGGATTTGGAGAGGTAGGTATATGAAATTTTGTTGGGGTATGTATTTCTGAAAGTGTCTATGAGTTTGAGTTGTTGCAGTGTGTTTGTGAAGTTTTCTTTGATATTTGTTTTCATTCTGTGTATTTGTTTATATGTAGCGTCAATTGGTTTTTCAACAAAGTTAAAATCTCCTAGGAGAATAGATGGTATGTTTGGGTCTAAGGTTTTAAGGTAAGTTGTTAATTTTGAGTAAAATATATTTGTTTCTGAAGTTATAGTAGGGCTGTATATATGTAATAAATTATAAGTTATATTTTCCATTTTATATTGGAGATGTAGGAATCTCCCATCAAGAAAGGTAGTTGGTGTTATATTGTTAACTTTAATGTTATTTTTTATAAAGGTGAGTATACCTTTTGAGTTGAAAGTGCCGTTACTGGCATATACATTGAAATTGGTAGTGTCATGATAAAATTGTTTGTCTGTACTATTTAAAATGGAGGTTTCCTGTAAATTAATAATGCTGTAATTTTGGTAGGTTTGAAGAATATGAGGTATTTTGCTGATTTGTTTATGGATATTAAAGGTGAGTATTGAAAGCATGTTAGAATGGGTGGGTGGGGTTTCTAATAGGGTGTATGGATTAGTAAAGGGTTAAACTTACACGTCTGTAGATCTTGATTCCAGTCTTGGTTTTTTGTCAGTATCAATTACAGATTCACTCCTGTTGCGTTTATCTGTATATTTATCTAAAAAAGATGTTGAATTACTATGTGGAAGTGAGTTCGATAAGTCTGAGTATTGGGTTGGAGAGGCCTCTGCCTCGGGCTCCACAAAGGATGCTGAGGCTGACGAGGTTCCAAAGAGAGACGACAGAGTTGCAACTCTGCCTTCAGTTGTCTCTCTTTGGGGTGGTTCTGAGTGAGGTAGTGGTGGGGGAGGGCTTTCTGCCGACGGAGGATCCCCGACTTTTTAGGTGTTGATGTGGTAGGGGTGTCCTGGTCAACTTGGTCTACTTTATTTAGGTTAAGTATAGGCCCTTCCGCTCCGGCTACAGCCTGTTGAGTTGGATTACTCCCCTTACCTTGCTCGGGTCGGGGAGTAATGTTCGGCTGAGATGTGGCTATTTTAGTTACCTCTGTAGTTCTTTTAGTATTTAGATTCAGGGTAGGTGCGGGTGGGGGTGGGGGTGTGTCTGGGGGAGAGTTGGGGCAGTCTCGACCCAAGTGCCCGTGTTTCCTACACTGGTAGCAGATCCTCTGTCGGATCTGGCCTTCATATCTGACGCTGATTTTATTACCCTTGATGAAAATATTTGATGGGATAGGTCTATGTATATCTTTGACGAAGACCTTACGGGTACCACTTTGAACTGTTGGGTAAGTTCCAAAAGTGGTACCAACAACGTTGAGCACAGTGCAATACTGCATAAGTTTTGCCGATATGGCCTCATTAGGGAGGTGGATGGGGGCGTTATAGCACGTGATAGTGGTTTTGTTCACGGGCTCCTCCCATACCTCCTCTTTGCATTCGGTGAATTCGAGATGGATATCATTCACCTTGATGCCGTCGTCGAAAACGTCTAGCAAATTCTTCATCTGTGATTCTTGGAATGTAGTTAGAAAAAAGATGTTGGAACTTACATTCTGAAGGCAACGAATCCAATCGATGTAGTTGAACCCGTTGCCTTCTTTCGAGATGGCATCCAGTATCTCCGTTGATTTAACTTTCTCAGCTGTTGTTATATTACTCACTAGAATGGTGTTGGATCTAAAAAAGGTGTTGGTGGCGACCATTCCTTCTTCGCCGAAGCGAACACTTCTGGCATATGTTGCCATTTCGTATCTGGATCTGTGTGAAAAAAGGGTAAGTATACGTAGTTATGGGGCAGCTTCCAAATAGCGGAGGCGGTTGCTGCCCAGTAAACCAAGCCAGTAGAGTGCTTTCTAGCTGTCCTTCTTACGAAGCGTATACTAATCACTCTACTGGCTAAGATGATCCGCTTAGCGGCCTGTTTGGTCTAAGATATTGATTTAAAGCAAAAAGCGCGTTCTATCTAGTCCGCCCAATCTAGGGCGAGTATACTTGTCGTTTTTTGCTTTGATCTTAGCCAAAAGGCCGAGAAGCGATACCCGGTACCGGTTCAGTTGAGGTCTGAATTAAAATTGTACCTTTCCGCGACGGTTGGAGAAAGTCGCTCTTACCTGGATAAAACGGGCAGGACAAAAATTATAAAGACACAGGTAAAAATAAAGGAAATGAAAGAAACAAATTGCCTGTGCCCTGCTTTATTTCACTCTTTTTCATTCAGGTTAGGAAAATCACAGTCAAAACCTTTTCGATTTTCTAAGCAGAAAATTATTACCCGCAATCATTTTCCGGTCTGTCTGAAACGTAGGGCAAACGTTCATATTAGGCGTTTAACTGACAGCCGTCTATTTCCATCCTAATTAACTAGTGCTACGATATGCTGGGAGAGCAAGAGGGGTTTTCTTTTAATTTGAATTATGAGGGTGGGCCGCGCCTGGAAGTACTGCAATACCAGGGCAACCCGTGATGAGGGCGGAGCAAGCTCCGGGCACCTCATCTAGGTCCAAAAATCAGTTTAATATCGAAGTACCCCGATGGGGTACGTATCAGATATTAAGCTGATAAGAACAGATACTACACTTTGATCTTAGCCAAAAGGCCGAGAAGCGATACCCGGTACCGGTTCAGTTGAGGTCTGAATTAAAATTGTACCTTTCCGCGACGGTTGGAGAAAGTCGCTCTTACCTGGATAAAACGGGCAGGACAAAAATTATAAAGACACAGGTAAAAATAAAGGAAATGAAAGAAACAAATTGCCTGTGCCCTGCTTTATTTCACTCTTTTTCATTCAGGTTAGGAAAATCACAGTCAAAACCTTTTCGATTTTCTAAGCAGAAAATTATTACCGGCAATCATTTTCCGGTCTGTCTGAAACGTAGGGCAAACGTTCATATTAGGCGTTTAACTGACAGCCGTCTATTTCCATCCTAATTAACTAGTGCTACGATATGCTGGGAGAGCAAGAGGGGTTTTCTTTTAATTTGAATTATGAGGGTGGGCCGCGCCTGGAAGTACTGCAATACCAGGGCAACCCGTGATGAGGGCGGAGCAAGCTCCGGGCACCTCATCTAGGTCCAAAAATCAGTTTAATATCGAAGTACCCCGATGGGGTACGTATCAGATATTAAGCTGATAAGAACAGATACTACACTTTGATCTTAGCCAAAAGGCCGAGAAGCGATACCCGGTACCGGTTCAGTTGAGGTCTGAATTAAAATTGTACCTTTCCGCGACGGTTGGAGAAAGTCGCTCTTACCTGGATAAAACGGGCAGGACAAAAATTATAAAGACACAGGTAAAAATAAAGGAAATGAAAGAAACAAATTGCCTGTGCCCTGCTTTATTTCACTCTTTTTCATTCAGGTTAGGAAAATCACAGTCAAAACCTTTTCGATTTTCTAAGCAGAAAATTATTACCCGCAATCATTTTCCGGTCTGTCTGAAACGTAGGGCAAACGTTCATATTAGGCGTTTAACTGACAGCCGTCTATTTCCATCCTAATTAACTAGTGCTACGATATGCTGGGAGAGCAAGAGGGGTTTTCTTTTAATTTGAATTATGAGGGTGGGCCGCGCCTGGAAGTACTGCAATACCAGGGCAACCCGTGATGAGGGCGGAGCAAGCTCCGGGCACCTCATCTAGGTCCAAAAATCAGTTTAATATCGAAGTACCCCGATGGGGTACGTATCAGATATTAAGCTGATAAGAACAGATACTTTTTTTCTTTTTAATAAGATTTATTAAAACAAATAAAATCATACATACAACAAATATTTACAATAAAAGCACGCGACAGGAACCAGCTGCATCTGAAAAATAAAAAGATTAAAACATAGTATTATACATAAATTTTTGACAACAAATTACTTACCGCTCAACGGCCAGCGTTTCCAATTCCGAGACCAGACACTTCGGTCCATTTACAGGTCTACACAAGGGAATTGGAAACGCTAGCCGGTGAACGGTTTCATTTGCTGGAAGCCAAAAAAGAAAAAAAAAAGTACTTGATGATCCGGTCACATCAATGTACTAAAATATGTACGACGAGAAACTTAAGTCTGGATTGTTAAGACTACTGATATGTCACGTGACATACAAGTCCGTGCAAGGTATTATTAACAAGAAAATGAAACCGCATGGCCAATTATCATCGAAGTCTGGCCATTATAGGTAAGTAAATATATGTGTTCAGTATGATTAAATATTAAGGTAAGTATGTCACAATTCTTTGTTTTTAGGTTTTTATGATGAAAATAATTCTATCCGAGAAGAAAAATCAAATGGTAAGTACACATACTTTAATCAATATATTGAAATAACGAGAAAGGGTTTAAATGAATTAAAAGTATTATGCAGAGGTTAAAAATTAAAATTCAAATCATTTCCAATTCCGAGACCCGACCATTTACAAACCTACTCTAGAGAATTGAAAACGCAAGCGGGTACACAGTTTCATCTGCTAAAACCCAAAGAAAAGACCAAAATCAAATTTATAAAAAATAAATATAGTTAAGACAATCAATCAGGTAGATAGTCAAATAGGTAAGTATTCCATAAACAATCAGGTAATGAAATAGGTAAGTATTATATAAGGGATTAGGTAAAAGGAAAAGAAGAATATTGGTGAGTAACAATTAAAATTGAAAGTTTAAATCACCCCCTTCGAGTGTACAAAAAGTGGCATCCAGGCACCATAGGGATCTAAAACCTGATTCAGGAAGACGATACTTGTCGGCTTTTATATGAAATTTTAACCGTGAAATAAACAAATTTTTTATATCGTGAGAAAAAACACACTTATGTTCAAACTTCTTTATGTTCCTGTAAAACCAAATGACATATTTAAATTCTGATAAAATGACAAGACAGATAGAGAGGACTGAAGAAGTTAGTTTGGGAAAACTTAAAAACCTAATCATTTCAAAAGTTAGAACAGAAATGGAACCAGAGCTAATTGTCTTCAGCCAGGTAGATATTTGACTTAGTAATGGTTGAAATAGGGGACAAAGATAGAATAAATGTTGTATATTTTCAATTTCAGTATTACAGAGAATGCAAGTTTTATATTTTGAAAGATGTCTGTCATAGAGGCGATCTGCAAGAGGAAGAGCATTGTGAATTAAACGATAAGAAATAGTTTTAGTTATCGGATTTATATTTTTGTGATGTAAATTTTTATAACAGGCAGTGAAGTCAATATCGGGATAATCTTTCAGAAAAGACGGCACTGTAACGATTTCTAATAGAAAAGTTTGATATATACTTACAACAGATAATTTCTTAAAATCAATTTCTATGTGGTTCTTGTTGGAAATATCTAAAAACTCTTTAAAATCAGAATATGCTATTTCATAAAACTGGGGTAAGTGGAAGCCATGCGGTTGGAGGTTTGAAAGTAGAGAAGAATTGTGCTTGCTTAACTGTAAGCCAAGCCAAAAACGAAACCAAGAAAAACATTTTGCATCACGTTCTAAAATGCCCTGAACTAAATGAAATACCCTGAGAGCTTTTAATTTGGAAGAAATGTGTATGATCCCTATGCCACCTAAAGACTTGCCAGAATATAATATATTTCTTCGAATGGGTTCATTTTTTGAAGGCCATAAAAAGCTAAAACACAAACGTTGAATTTTGATAATGAATTGTTTTGGAGGAACGATAATTGAGCAAACATACCATAGTTTAGAAAGAGCAATAGTATTACAAATCGTTGCTCTACCAAAAATTGAAACGGAACGAGACTTGAATAGATTTAAAGAATTATCAATTTTTTTATGTAAAGAATCCCAGAAATTATCATTATTCCCAAAAGGAACCCCAACCAGCTTACCACCATCTATCCAGCTTATGCCGAAAGGGTGGTCAGACCGACTAGCCCATTTCCCAAAAAACATTCCTTTGGTCTTGGACAGATTAAGTTTTGCACCAGATGCCCTACCATAGAGTTCACACACATCAAAGACTCTGCGGATAGAAGCATCCGTAGTGCAAAAAACAGTCGTGTCATCGGCATAAACTGATAGCTTGGCAGAAACTGGAGGGGAACCCGGAATAGTGACACCCACTATTTCAGGATCTTTCCGTACACGGATTAAAAATGGCTCTAAGACTAAAATATATAACAACGGTGAAAGGCTGCAACCCTGACGTACAGAACGGGTCACAGGAAAAGGCTTAGAAATATGTTGGTTAATAATCACCGAAGAAGAAATATTTGAATACAGAATTTTTATCCACTTCTGGAATTTTGGACCAAAATTATAGTTAAAAAGACAAGAGAATAAAAATTTATGAGACACCCTATCGAAAGCTTTCTCCTGGTCCAAACAGACAAAAGCACAAGGCAAATCCCTCTCCTGAACATAGTCTACAACAGATCTTAAAAGATGGGCGTTATCCAATATTGATCTGCCCGGGACCGCACAAGTCTGATCCAGGCCAACAATATTATCCAACACGCCACCCAAACGAGCAGACAAGACCTTCGAGATAATCTTATAATCTATGTTCAGGAGAGAGATAGGCCGATAATTCTTGACACTCTCGGGCTGAGAAGGGTTTTTACAAAGAAGAGTAATATAAGACAAACTTTGGGAAGATGATAACGATTCAGAAGAAAATATAAGTTGATACAGACGAAAAAGTACATCACCGAGAATGTCAAAATTGGCAAGGTAAAATTCCTTAGTCAGTCCATCTGGACCAGGAGACTTCTCACTTTTCATGTTCTTTAGAGCAGAAAGGATCTCCTCTTTGGATATATCTCCCTCAAGAGAATCTCTTATGGGGGTACTCAAAGAGGGAAGATCCGATAAAAAATCATCAAGGAGAAAATCTGCATCTTCCTTCTTAAAAAGTGACGAATAAAAGGACGTAAAAGCCTGCATGATCGTGCTGTTGGTAGTACACTGTCGATCATCATCCTGAATGAAAGTTATTGTCTTTTTGGCAGCACGATCATGCTCCTTTCTAAGGAAGAAACGGGATGGGTTTTCTCTGTTTTCAATGTCATTCGACCTTGACCGAACACGAGCACCGTTAATCCTCTCGTCGTCCACACTCCGAAGGTGGTTTCGAAGTTCAGACAGACGAGATGAACAACTACCAGGAGAAGCAAGCTCGCGCTCAGCCAAGACCTTATACTGCGATTTAAGGATAGATAATTCCTTTTGTTTCTTACTTTTTTCCTTTAATTGGAATTCCTTACAAAAATTAGAAATATAAAATTTAAAAAGATCCCAGTTTGACAAGGAGAGACCAACATCAGATATTAAATGTGAAAAGGCATTAAAAAAGGAGCGAAACTCTTGAATAAAACCTAAGGAGGTAACTCCTGAGTTATTACATTTCCAATAACCCTTACCAATAGAAATGTTCAGGTTGAGATTGATATTAAACGAAATTCCAAAGTGATCACTGAAAATTAAAGGATGAGTTTGAAAATCAGGCGTGTTTAAAAGTGTACGAGATCTTACATAAAATCTGTCAAGCCTACAAGACACTGACGAACTACTCCATGTTGGGAGTGATTTATTTGGATACTGAAATCTGAATACATCCTTTAAATCAAAATCAGTTAATATATTACGAAAAATGGCTGAAGTTGACGAAATTCGGTCTTTGTTTCCACCAACCTTGTCTAAATCATTATCTAGAACAAAATTAAAATCTCCTCCAAGTACCAAAAGTCTCGAAGTAACAAAAAAAGGTTCGAGACTACGGATGAAATCATTCCTCTCCGATGGTATATTCGAACAGTAAACATTTATAAAACGTATCGCACAATTATTTACAGTTGCATCTAGAACAACCAAACGCCCATCAAGGTCAAAATGAAAATGATCAATACAAAATTCTATAAAAGGTTTTAACAAAATGGCTGTTCCAGAACTCCTATTGGAACCAAAAGACCAAAAACATTTTTGTTGCAAGACCTGCTCAAAATACTTGGCTGTTCTAAGATTAGAGACATGGGTTTCTTGTAAAAAGATTACATCGAAACGTTCTAAAAGTAAAAGATTATGTAAATAATGTATCTTATTATGTCCTAGAAGACCGTTACAGTTAATGGACGCGACAGTTAAAGCCATTGCTGTAAGGTAAGTATATAAAAAAAGAAAAACACTAGGTAAGAACAGGTAAGTACATAATCAGGTCGGAGAGTCTTCAGAAGACTCTTCGCCCGATTCAAAACCCTCCCCGTCGCTGGACCGACAGGGAGTCATGCTACCCAGCATCTCATTGAGAAGCTGGGTATCTGCCATGTTGTCCAAAGCGTCATCCATGGTGTCCATGGATTCCGCAATGGGCGTAGTGAGGTCCCTGTCCAAAGAGGGTTTTTTCTCAAGAGTCCGCCTCTCTGGTTTGGTATCAGGTTTGATAATAGCAGTAGTCTTAACTGGAGGGGTGTTAGCCCCAGCAGCGGCTGATTTTATTTTATTAGAATTAGTTCCCTTTTTCCCCTTAACAGGGGACGGAGCCTGTAGTGCCACTTTCTTAGTAGAAGACGAAGAAGTAAAAGCAGAAGTAGATGGTAAGTCGTTTACTGTTGTCTCAGATTCCGAAGAAGTGCGTTTCTTCGCACTTTGTTTAGGGGTATAAAAACCATCCTCGTCCACCCTCCTCTCGTAAAGCTTAACGTGAGTAGGAGGGGGAGGAGGGGGAGGTGGAGGAACAGACTTTGTTACAGATAATGCCGGTACAAACCCAGTTTTAAGAGGTGGTGCTTTGTTCAAGACACCTGCATATGAGGAGGAAGCACTAGCACTTTTAGATAGAGGGCATTCCTTCCTCATATGCCCTGGATAAAAACACTTCAGGCAGATTGGCGCTCTGCCTTGAAGGATGATTAATACATCCTTCCCACATACTGCGGAAGTATGAGGAAGGGAATCAAAAGATTGGGGTTTACCCTCCAAAAATACTTTCCTTGTAAGGGTATGTATATGCTTCAAACCCTCGTGCCCATAAAATTCTCTCGAGATTGAAGCAACCTTTAGATTGAAGGCCTTAAAAAAGTTATTTATATCAAAATCCGAAACGTATTCGGGAAGCCAAAAAAGTCTAGCTATTAATCTGGACTTATCACAGCCGGACAGGGAGTAAGAGTTATTCCCTATCTCAGCTACGGAAGTCTCTTTTAAAACCGAAGAGACTACACCTTCATCAGTAAAGGTTACATGAAAGGTCCTAGAGGACCGCCCTGAGCCCATAGACTCAATGGACTTCGGGTCAACATTAAGGCTTTTTAAGAAAGCCACGAAGTCATGGCCATAAAGGAATTGACCCCCGGACGCCTGAGTAAATACAAGCGTCCACCTCTGGACACTGGTCTTGTCCATAACAGAAAAAAAAAAAAAAAAAAAAAAAAAAAAAAAAAAAAAAACCCTAACAAAAAGATAACCCTAACAGGCCTTAGGTGGGCTAAACGGGCCGTCGGAGCACAAAGTGCCCGACCCTAACCACCGGAACAACGAAACAAACCTACTCAAAAATCGTATTCTCTAATGTGGCTAAATTGAGTCGTTCTCGCAAACGCATGTATGCCGGATACTAGTACTCAAAACTTGGCAAAAACCTAAGCGTAACAAAAACAGATACTACACTTTGATCTTAGCCAAAAGGCCGAGAAGCGATACCCGGTACCGGTTGAGTTGAGGTCTGAATTAAAATTGTACCTTTCCGCGACGGTTGGAGAAAGTCGCTCTTACCTGGATAAAACGGGCAGGACAAAAATTATAAAGACACAGGTAAAAATAAAGGAAATGAAAGAAACAAATTTCCTGTGCCCTGCTTTATTTCACTCTTTTTCATTCAGGTTAGGAAAATCACAGTCAAAACCTTTTCGATTTTCTAAGCAGAAAATTATTACCCGCAATCATTTTCCGGTCTGTCTGAAACGTAGGGCAAACGTTCATATTAGGCGTTTAACTGACAGCCGTCTATTTCCATCCTAATTAACTAGTGCTATGATATGCTGGGAGAGCAAGAGGGGTTTTCTTTTAATTTGAATTATGAGGGTGGGCCGCGCCTGGAAGTACTGCAATACCAGGGCAACCCGTGATGAGGGCGGAGCAAGCTCCGGGCACCTCATCTAGGTCCAAAAATCAGTTTAATATCGAAGTACCCCGATGGGGTACGTATCAGATATTAAGCTGATAAGAACAGATACTACACTTTGATCTTAGCCAAAAGGCCGAGAAGCGATACCCGGTACCGGTTGAGTTGAGGTCTGAATTAAAATTGTACCTTTCCGCGACGGTTGGAGAAAGTCGCTCTTACCTGGATAAAACGGGCAGGACAAAAATTATAAAGACACAGGTAAAAATAAAGGAAATGAAAGAAACAAATTTCCTGTGCCCTGCTTTATTTCACTCTTTTTCATTCAGGTTAGGAAAATCACAGTCAAAACCTTTTCGATTTTCTAAGCAGAAAATTATTACCCGCAATCATTTTCCGGTCTGTCTGAAACGTAGGGCAAACGTTCATATTAGGCGTTTAACTGACAGCCGTCTATTTCCATCCTAATTAACTAGTGCTATGATATGCTGGGAGAGCAAGAGGGGTTTTCTTTTAATTTGAATTATGAGGGTGGGCCGCGCCTGGAAGTACTGCAATACCAGGGCAACCCGTGATGAGGGCGGAGCAAGCTCCGGGCACCTCATCTAGGTCCAAAAATCAGTTTAATATCGAAGTACCCCGATGGGGTACGTATCAGATATTAAGCTGATAAGAACAGATACTACACTTTGATCTTAGCCAAAAGGCCGAGAAGCGATACCCGGTACCGGTTGAGTTGAGGTCTGAATTAAAATTGTACCTTTCCGCGACGGTTGGAGAAAGTCGCTCTTACCTGGATAAAACGGGCAGGACAAAAATTATAAAGACACAGGTAAAAATAAAGGAAATGAAAGAAACAAATTTCCTGTGCCCTGCTTTATTTCACTCTTTTTCATTCAGGTTAGGAAAATCACAGTCAAAACCTTTTCGATTTTCTAAGCAGAAAATTATTACCCGCAATCATTTTCCGGTCTGTCTGAAACGTAGGGCAAACGTTCATATTAGGCGTTTAACTGACAGCCGTCTATTTCCATCCTAATTAACTAGTGCTATGATATGCTGGGAGAGCAAGAGGGGTTTTCTTTTAATTTGAATTATGAGGGTGGGCCGCGCCTGGAAGTACTGCAATACCAGGGCAACCCGTGATGAGGGCGGAGCAAGCTCCGGGCACCTCATCTAGGTCCAAAAATCAGTTTAATATCGAAGTACCCCGATGGGGTACGTATCAGATATTAAGCTGATAAGAACAGATACTACACTTTGATCTTAGCCAAAAGGCCGAGAAGCGATACCCGGTACCGGTTGAGTTGAGGTCTGAATTAAAATTGTACCTTTCCGCGACGGTTGGAGAAAGTCGCTCTTACCTGGATAAAACGGGCAGGACAAAAATTATAAAGACACAGGTAAAAATAAAGGAAATGAAAGAAACAAATTTCCTGTGCCCTGCTTTATTTCACTCTTTTTCATTCAGGTTAGGAAAATCACAGTCAAAACCTTTTCGATTTTCTAAGCAGAAAATTATTACCCGCAATCATTTTCCGGTCTGTCTGAAACGTAGGGCAAACGTTCATATTAGGCGTTTAACTGACAGCCGTCTATTTCCATCCTAATTAACTAGTGCTATGATATGCTGGGAGAGCAAGAGGGGTTTTCTTTTAATTTGAATTATGAGGGTGGGCCGCGCCTGGAAGTACTGCAATACCAGGGCAACCCGTGATGAGGGCGGAGCAAGCTCCGGGCACCTCATCTAGGTCCAAAAATCAGTTTAATATCGAAGTACCCCGATGGGGTACGTATCAGATATTAAGCTGATAAGAACAGATACTACACTTTGATCTTAGCCAAAAGGCCGAGAAGCGATACCCGGTACCGGTTGAGTTGAGGTCTGAATTAAAATTGTACCTTTCCGCGACGGTTGGAGAAAGTCGCTCTTACCTGGATAAAACGGGCAGGACAAAAATTATAAAGACACAGGTAAAAATAAAGGAAATGAAAGAAACAAATTTCCTGTGCCCTGCTTTATTTCACTCTTTTTCATTCAGGTTAGGAAAATCACAGTCAAAACCTTTTCGATTTTCTAAGCAGAAAATTATTACCCGCAATCATTTTCCGGTCTGTCTGAAACGTAGGGCAAACGTTCATATTAGGCGTTTAACTGACAGCCGTCTATTTCCATCCTAATTAACTAGTGCTATGATATGCTGGGAGAGCAAGAGGGGTTTTCTTTTAATTTGAATTATGAGGGTGGGCCGCGCCTGGAAGTACTGCAATACCAGGGCAACCCGTGATGAGGGCGGAGCAAGCTCCGGGCACCTCATCTAGGTCCAAAAATCAGTTTAATATCGAAGTACCCCGATGGGGTACGTATCAGATATTAAGCTGATAAGAACAGATACTACACTTTGATCTTAGCCAAAAGGCCGAGAAGCGATACCCGGTACCGGTTGAGTTGAGGTCTGAATTAAAATTGTACCTTTCCGCGACGGTTGGAGAAAGTCGCTCTTACCTGGATAAAACGGGCAGGACAAAAATTATAAAGACACAGGTAAAAATAAAGGAAATGAAAGAAACAAATTTCCTGTGCCCTGCTTTATTTCACTCTTTTTCATTCAGGTTAGGAAAATCACAGTCAAAACCTTTTCGATTTTCTAAGCAGAAAATTATTACCCGCAATCATTTTCCGGTCTGTCTGAAACGTAGGGCAAACGTTCATATTAGGCGTTTAACTGACAGCCGTCTATTTCCATCCTAATTAACTAGTGCTATGATATGCTGGGAGAGCAAGAGGGGTTTTCTTTTAATTTGAATTATGAGGGTGGGCCGCGCCTGGAAGTACTGCAATACCAGGGCAACCCGTGATGAGGGCGGAGCAAGCTCCGGGCACCTCATCTAGGTCCAAAAATCAGTTTAATATCGAAGTACCCCGATGGGGTACGTATCAGATATTAAGCTGATAAGAACAGATACTACACTTTGATCTTAGCCAAAAGGCCGAGAAGCGATACCCGGTACCGGTTGAGTTGAGGTCTGAATTAAAATTGTACCTTTCCGCGACGGTTGGAGAAAGTCGCTCTTACCTGGATAAAACGGGCAGGACAAAAATTATAAAGACACAGGTAAAAATAAAGGAAATGAAAGAAACAAATTTCCTGTGCCCTGCTTTATTTCACTCTTTTTCATTCAGGTTAGGAAAATCACAGTCAAAACCTTTTCGATTTTCTAAGCAGAAAATTATTACCCGCAATCATTTTCCGGTCTGTCTGAAACGTAGGGCAAACGTTCATATTAGGCGTTTAACTGACAGCCGTCTATTTCCATCCTAATTAACTAGTGCTATGATATGCTGGGAGAGCAAGAGGGGTTTTCTTTTAATTTGAATTATGAGGGTGGGCCGCGCCTGGAAGTACTGCAATACCAGGGCAACCCGTGATGAGGGCGGAGCAAGCTCCGGGCACCTCATCTAGGTCCAAAAATCAGTTTAATATCGAAGTACCCCGATGGGGTACGTATCAGATATTAAGCTGATAAGAACAGATACTACACTTTGATCTTAGCCAAAAGGCCGAGAAGCGATACCCGGTACCGGTTGAGTTGAGGTCTGAATTAAAATTGTACCTTTCCGCGACGGTTGGAGAAAGTCGCTCTTACCTGGATAAAACGGGCAGGACAAAAATTATAAAGACACAGGTAAAAATAAAGGAAATGAAAGAAACAAATTTCCTGTGCCCTGCTTTATTTCACTCTTTTTCATTCAGGTTAGGAAAATCACAGTCAAAACCTTTTCGATTTTCTAAGCAGAAAATTATTACCCGCAATCATTTTCCGGTCTGTCTGAAACGTAGGGCAAACGTTCATATTAGGCGTTTAACTGACAGCCGTCTATTTCCATCCTAATTAACTAGTGCTATGATATGCTGGGAGAGCAAGAGGGGTTTTCTTTTAATTTGAATTATGAGGGTGGGCCGCGCCTGGAAGTACTGCAATACCAGGGCAACCCGTGATGAGGGCGGAGCAAGCTCCGGGCACCTCATCTAGGTCCAAAAATCAGTTTAATATCGAAGTACCCCGATGGGGTACGTATCAGATATTAAGCTGATAAGAACAGATACTACACTTTGATCTTAGCCAAAAGGCCGAGAAGCGATACCCGGTACCGGTTGAGTTGAGGTCTGAATTAAAATTGTACCTTTCCGCGACGGTTGGAGAAAGTCGCTCTTACCTGGATAAAACGGGCAGGACAAAAATTATAAAGACACAGGTAAAAATAAAGGAAATGAAAGAAACAAATTTCCTGTGCCCTGCTTTATTTCACTCTTTTTCATTCAGGTTAGGAAAATCACAGTCAAAACCTTTTCGATTTTCTAAGCAGAAAATTATTACCCGCAATCATTTTCCGGTCTGTCTGAAACGTAGGGCAAACGTTCATATTAGGCGTTTAACTGACAGCCGTCTATTTCCATCCTAATTAACTAGTGCTATGATATGCTGGGAGAGCAAGAGGGGTTTTCTTTTAATTTGAATTATGAGGGTGGGCCGCGCCTGGAAGTACTGCAATACCAGGGCAACCCGTGATGAGGGCGGAGCAAGCTCCGGGCACCTCATCTAGGTCCAAAAATCAGTTTAATATCGAAGTACCCCGATGGGGTACGTATCAGATATTAAGCTGATAAGAACAGATACTACACTTTGATCTTAGCCAAAAGGCCGAGAAGCGATACCCGGTACCGGTTGAGTTGAGGTCTGAATTAAAATTGTACCTTTCCGCGACGGTTGGAGAAAGTCGCT
>JARJEI010000003.1:20420953-20458453 GCA_029955415.1 Lottia scabra
AAATATGTACGACGAGAAACTGCCTGGATTGTTAAGACTACTAATATGTCACGTGACATACAAGTCCGTGCAAGGTATTATTAACAAGAAAATGAAACCGCGTGGCCAATTATCATCGAAGTCTGGCCATTATAGAAGAAAAAGACTTATTTTAATTATTAGAATATTATGTCAAAGGAGATCATTTTGTGCCGGAGATAAAAAGATAAGTATTAAACATTAGTTTATAATACTAGAGGAAAACACGTGTTTGTGCGCTAAAATAATCAGGTAAGCATACACTTTATAAATATTTCATTACATTTTATATTTCAGAAAAACAACGAAGCTCAAAAATTGAACTTAATAAAGATATACTACTACAAGAAAAAGCAGGTATACAGAGGTAAGTATGTGTTTGAAAATAACATTAAAATAATGGAGGGGGGGGGGATAAATGAGTATCATGTAAATTATTGGTGTTAAAATTTAAAATTAAGGACATCCCCTGTTACCTGACAAAAAGTGTCATCTTTACACCATAAAGATGAGAATGCATTTAAGGATAAACGAAATTTATCTACTCGAATTCTGAATTTAAGTCGAGATGTAAACAATATTTTCATGTCCGAAGATGATACTGGCTTATGTTCAAATTTCTTGATGTTTCTAAAGTGCCAGATGACATATTTATATTCAGAAAGGAGAAGAAGTATAATGGAGGTAACAGAAGCAGAAAGTTTAGGTAAGTTAAGAAAACGGATTAATTCAAAAGTAACAGCAGAAATAACATAAGATGAAACAGATTGAATCCAGGATGAAATCAAGGTAAATAATGGTTTGATAAAGGGACAGTCATAAAATAAATGTTGAATGTTCTCTATTCCAGTGTTACAGAAAATGCATGTTCTATATTTAGAGAGGTGTCTATCAAATAAACGATCAGCAAGTGGTAAGGCGTTATGGATAAGTTTAAATGAAACAGTTTTGGTAATAGGATCTATGTGTTTATTATGAAGATTTTCAAAACATGTGGGAAAATCAATGGAGGGATTGTCCCCAACAACAGAAGGAATAGAAACGATATCCAGTAAAAGTACCTGATATATAAACTTAGTTGTTAATGTTTTAAAAACTACATTAATGCTATTCCTATGAGCTATTTTTAAGAATTCTAAAAAATTGGAATAACAATATTTATAAAATTTAGGCATATAAAAACCATGAGGTTGATGATTAGAAAATAATGAAGAATTGTATTCTCTTAATTGAAGGCCAAGCCAGAATTTCAACCATGAAAACCATTTGACATCCTTACCTAAAATACCATTAACAACATGCATTATACCAATAGATTTTAATTTAGAAGAGATGTGAATGATTCCAGAACCACCATGAAGCTTACTGGAATACATTACATTCCTTCTTACCGGTTCATTTTTTGATGGCCAAATAAAATCAAAACAGAGACGTTGAATTTTATCTATAAAATTAACTGGAGGAAGTATAATGGAGCACACATACCACAATTTGGACAATGCCATTACATTACAAATAGTCGATCTACCGAAAACAGAAAGCGATCTATTTTTAAATAGGTTTAACGACTTTTCTATCTTATTAAAAACATTATCCCAAAAGGATGGCACATTACCAAAAGGGATCCCCACCAACTTGCTGCCATCAACCCAGCTTATGCCGAAAGGATGGTCCGATCGACTAGCCCATTTACCAAAGAAGATACCTTTAGACTTGGACAAATTAAGTTTGGCTCCAGATGCTCTACCGTAAAGCCCACAGATGTCAAAAACTCTTTTGATAGAAGCATCCGAAGCACAAATTATAGTCGTATCATCGGCATAAGCTGATAATTTGGCAGAAATTGATGAGGATCCAGGAATGGTGATGCCCACTACTCGAGGGTCATTCCGAACTTTAATTAAAAACGGCTCTAAAACTAATACATATAGAAGGGGAGAGAGACTGCAGCCTTGTCTTACAGATCTTGTGACTGGAAATGGATTGGAGATATGCTGATTCACGATGACAGACGAATAAATATTACTATATAAAATTTTGATCCATTTTCTGAAAGTACTACCAAAATTAAAATGTTCTAAACATGAAAAAAGAAACTCATGAGAAACGCGATCAAAGGCTTTCTCCTGGTCCAGACAGACGAAAGCACAAGGTAAATTTCTCTCCTGAACATAGTCTACCACAGATCTCAACAGATGACCATTATCTAGAATTGATCTACCTGGTACAGAACAAGTCTGATCCAAGTCAACAATATCCTCTAAAACACGACCAAGTCTTGTAGACAGCACCTTAGATAAAATTTTGTAGTCAATGTTCAGGAGAGAAATAGGCCGCCAATTTTTCACACTCTGAGGACACTGAGGATTCTTACACAAGAGTGTTATATATGACAACTTTTGAGAGGGGGTTAGTGACTCCTCGGAAAACACAAGATGATACAAACGGACCAAAACATCACCTAACAAGCCGAAATTTGAAAGGTAGAATTCCTTTGTAAGACCGTCTGGACCAGGAGATTTTTCATTTTTCATTCCTTTTAAAGCATTAAGGATCTCATCCTTTGATATTGGATCCTCTAAAGAATTTCTGTCAGATTCATCTAAAGTAGGTAAATCCCTCAAAAACTCATGTGCTACAGTATAATCTGTATCTTCTTTTGAAAATAAAGAAGAATAATAATTTTTAAAAGCCTGAATGATCTCACTGTTAGTGGTGTAGGAAAAATCACCATCCTGAATATGTGCTATGGACTTCTTTGCAGTACGATCATGTTCCTTCTTAAGAAAAAAACGGGAAGGATTTTCTCGGTTTTCGATGGAGTCAGACTTCGACCTAACACGAGCTCCATCAATTTTGACATCTTCTAAACATCGGAGTTGATGTTTCAATTCAGAAAGACGAAAAGAACAACTTCCAGGATCAACAAGCTCACGTTCTGTCAAAATTTTGTACTCAGATTTTAAAATAAAAACTTCTCTATCTTTGTATAATCTAGTTTTCTTTTGGAAATCTTTACAAAATAATGAAACGTGAAATTTGAAGTTATCCCAATTATCCAGAGAGAGATCTTCAATCAAATATTTAAAAGTGTTGAAAAAATAAATAAAATCATTTTGGAAATCAGCACTTCCAACACTATGACTATTGCATTTCCAATAACCTCTACCGACAGAAATGTCAGGATTTAAAATAAAATTAAAAGAAATACAGAGGTGATCCGAAAATATCAATGGGTGAGATCTAAAGGAGTGAATATATGATAGCTTGTCAGACTGGACGTAAAACCTGTCTAACCGGCAAGCAACGGATGAGCTTCTCCAGGTATTGAGAATTTTAGAAGGGTAAAGATATCGAAAAACATCTTTGAGATTAAAAGGAGATAACACCTTATCAAAATCAGATACATTAGAAGATGTTTTAGATGTATTGCCACCAACTTTATCTAATTCATTATTACATACAAAATTAAAATCACCCCCCAAAACTATATATCTGGAAGAAACTAAGTATTGTTCTATAAAAGAAGAGAACTCTTTTCTTTGGGAGGGTCTATTTGGACAATAGATGTTTATAAAACGAATCGGACATTCGTTCTGATTAATATCTAAAACAACAAGTCTACCATCTAAATCAAGATAAAATTTATCAAGCTTAAAATCTAAGGAAGTTCGTAACAAAATCGCCGAACCACAGCTACGGGTAGATCCAAAAGACCAAAAACATTTGTAGCCTAAAACTTGTTCAAAACGTTTTGCAGTTTTGATATTTGAAACATGCGTTTCCTGTAAAAAGACAACATCAAACTGTTCTAATAACAGGAAATTAGATAAATAGTTAATCTTATTAGGTCCTAAAAGACCATTACAATTTATGGATGCAATTTTAAGATCCATTATTAGTATTATAATGAAAAATAATGTGAAAAAGAACATGGTAAATGTCAAGCTAGAAAGTGAAAAAAGTAAGGCAAATCAAGTGGGAAAATCCTCCTCAAAGGATTCCTCACTAGACTCTACAATGTCACCATCTGTGGACCGACCTGGAGTATTCAGTCCAGCTCGAACCAATTCATCGTTTAATCGCTGTGCATCAGATAAATTGTCTATAGCATCATCAGATGCATCAAGCTGGATATCGGAACCATCGACATCCATGGAACCAATGGATTCCAAATTGTCTACAATAGGTTTGCCCTTTTTGCGCCTTTCAGAAACCAAAGAAGCATTTGAAGCTGGTTGAGATTTGGACTTACGAACAGAAGTATTGGCTCCTGCCGCAGCCGACTGAAGTTTAGCTGATCGGCATGAATTTTTTTCTTTGGGAGGAGAAGGGGGTTGTAATGCGAACTTTTTGGTGGATGTATCTGAGTTGCATCCACCAACACTTAAAGTGACCGAATTCGACTCTGAAGAAGAGCGCTTTTTAGCATAAGTTTTTGGTGCAAAAAACCCATCCTCATCTACCCTATTACTATTAGAATATAATTTAACATGAGTAGTGGGAGGGGGAGGTGGTGGAGGGGGAACAGAAGGTCGGGACACCAAATTTGAAGCAGGAATGAACCCCGTTTTCATCGGATTGGATTGAGGCGTCTTGTTTAAGACATTGGCATAGGAGTTGACAAAATTAGATTTTGACAAAGGACATTCTTTACGCATATGTCCAGATTGAAAGCATTTTAAACAAATTGGGGCTCTGCCCTGTAAGATGATCAAAACGTCTTTTCCAGAAACAGCAGACGTATGGGGTATAGCATCAAAATTGGATGATTTACCCTCAAGAAGAACTTTACGAGTCAAAGTCCTAATATGTTTAAGACCTTCATTTGAATAAAATTCACGTGAAATTGATGTAACTTTCAAATTGAAAGACTTGAAATAAGTAACAATATCCGAATCGGATATGTATTCGGGCAACCAAAATAAACGTGCGATCAGTTTATTACTGTCACACCCAGACAGGGAATAAGAATTTTTCCCAATTACCGCAGTTGACTGCCTATCTATCATAGCAGTAACAGACAAATCAGATGACAGAGTAACATGGAAGGACCTAGACGACCTTCCAGAACCCATGGATATGATGTCCTTAGGATCAACACCATTATCCTTAAGAAAAGTCACGAATTCATGACCATAAACGAACTGGTTCCCAGTAGATTGCGTAAAGCAAAGAGTTCGCTTCTGGATTGCAGTACGTTTCTCCATGTTAGAGAGGAGAAGAAAAAAAAAAAAAAAAAAAAAAAAAAAAAAAAAAACCTAATCAAGATACAAGACTACGAGAGTCTTGTATATACCCTAACAGGCCTTAAGTGGGCTTAATGGGCCGTCGGAGCACAAGTGCCCGACCCTAACCACCGGAACTAGACGGAAACCTAACTCAAAACTCGTTTCTCAATAGGGCTATAATGAGGCGTTCTCACAAACGCATAAATGCCGGATACTAATCCTCATTACTTGCCTAAAACCCAAGCGTAAAAAACAGATACTACACTTTGATCTTTTTTTTTTTTTTTTTTTTTTTTTTTAAAATATACAACATTTGTTTATACTATATAGTATAGCATTTACATTTTCTATTATATTTACATTAAATTTTACATTAAATTTTGGAGACTTATATACAGTATAATACAATAACCTTTCTCTCACCGACCTACTTTCACACTGTGAGACCATTCACTCGAACTGACACCCGTATACCACTTTCACACCATGCTCAGCATTCAACTACCACACTAAATTAACATTCACACACTGACGCACGTATTAAGACATTTTCACCACACAGCACCACTTTTGCTCTCACACACTTACATACACACTCACAGATATGTTGTTTTTTTTTTTTTCACTAAGATATTTGTTTGAGTGTTTACATGTCTTTTATTTTTGTCTTCACTGATACAATATTGTTATATTTAATGTGCTGAGGTGAAATAGAAGGGGCTGGTGTTCAGGGCTGGTGAGTAGGGGGGAGGGCATGGTAGTGAGTTTTAGTATATTAAGTAATTTCGTTATAGAGGTGAAAGATTAGGTCGTTTGTGTTCGTCATGCAATTTCTATTTTTCCAGATGATACTATATAGTTTGATGATGCATATTTGCTGTACTGGAGGGTAAGTGTGGAGGTTTAAGTGTGAAGAAGGGAGAGTAAAGTCTTTGTCAGCTGTGATAGTTTGAATGTGGGTAGTAGAAAATTGACGGAGTGGAGAGAGGTGAGTACAATGTAGGAAGAGGTGGTTTTGTGTTTCTGGTTCACGAGAGCAGTAGTTGCAGTAGATGTTAGGTATATAGAGAGATCTGGAGTGAAGTAGTGTTTTTGTATGGAGTGCTGAGTGGATAATAAGGTAAGTGAGGTCTTTTAGTTTGTTTGTTATTTGGAGTGTGTGGAAGTTGAATATATTAGTGAGATTTAAATTTGCATTTTGTGTAATAACTTTGGGTTGGATAACATTTTTTGTGATTAGGTGTCTGTATATTATTTTAGAAGTTGTTTTTTGGGTGAAATTAATTATATTTGGGTGTAGCTTATATGTGTATCTTATGGCGGTGATAATGGGGGGTTCTTGGAGTGTTTCGACTTGGCCAGGGAGTGGTGGCAGGATTTTTCTTAGAGGTATTCCTAGCCAGTATCTGAATAGTCCGATCCAAGCATGTTGGGTGTTTGTAGTGGTAATTGCTTTGTTAATTAGTTGTAGGTGGTTGGTTTGTATTTTCAGTTGTAGGTTAGGAACGTGTATTCCCCCCATGTTTGTAGGTAGGTAGAGGGTATTGCGTTTGATGGTTTCTGGTTCCCCTGCCCATAAGAATTTGAAGATGATGGTGTTTAAGTTTTTAGTGGATTCTTTGTTAGGTTGTATAATTTTCATGACAAAGTTTATCTGGCTAGTGATAAAGGTGTTGAGTGCAATTATGCGTTCGTTGAAAGATAGGTTTTTAGCTCTTTGTAAGTTGGATTTAAGTTTTGCTTGCAGTTTATTTATAATGCCTTTGTAATTGATTTCAATGTAGTTGTTACCAAAGTGTATGCCTAGTATTTTTATAGAGCCCGATATATTCTCAAGGAGGTCCGTATCAGGCCTGAAGCCGTTTAAGCAGATAAATTCCGTTTTATCTCTATTCAATCTGGAGCCAGATACAGAGCTGAATAGATCCATCTCAGACAAGATACAAGTCAAGGAGATGGGATTAGTGATGATTGATGAGATATCATCTGCATGTTGGAATAATTTAATTTCTTTTTGTATGTTAGGGATTTGTATACCAATTATTTTCTCATTCTGTGTAATTTGGATTGCCAGAGGGTGAATTGCTATGGAATACAGAAGCATTGATAAAGGGCACCCTTGACGGACTGACCGTTTAACGGGAAACAGGTCCGTGAAGGCTCCATTAACCAAGACTTTGCTGTAGATGTTAGTGTATATAATTTTGATCCAGTCGAGGATATAGTTTGGAAATTTTAATTTGTTAAGGAGCGTAATTAAATAGTTGTGTTCAATTCTGTCGAAAGCTTTTTCTTGGTCGAATCCGACAAGGGCACCCTTTAGATGCTTCTGTTCCATGTATTGCAGAATGAGATGGATTGACTGTAGATTGTCTAAGATAGACCTATTTTCTCCAGCCCCAGACTGAATTGGTAGAATAAGTCCATCTAGAACCTTCGACAAGCGAGTGGCAAGAATCTTAGTGATTATTTTGTAGTCTGTAGTAAGGAGTGAGATTGGTCTATAGTTTTTTAGGTGTTTGTTGCTGCCTTTGTTTTTAAATGAGATTGTAATGATTGCTGTGCTTTGCGTTTCTGTTAAGTGTTTGTCTAGAAAAATATTGTTAATTGTTTCAGTAATTTCCTCGCCAATCGACTGCCAGAATTCTACCCCGATGGGGTACGTATCAGATATTAAGCTGATAAGAACAGATACTACACTTTGATCTTAGCCAAAAGGCCGAGAAGCGATACCCGGTACCGGTTGAGTTGAGGTCTGAATTAAAATTGTACCTTTCCGCGACGGTTGGAGAAAGTCGCTCTTACCTGGATAAAACGGGCAGGACAAAAATTATAAAGACACAGGTAAAAATAAAGGAAATGAAAGAAACAAATTTCCTGTGCCCTGCTTTATTTCACTCTTTTTCATTCAGGTTAGGAAAATCACAGTCAAAACCTTTTCGATTTTCTAAGCAGAAAATTATTACCCGCAATCATTTTCCGGTCTGTCTGAAACGTAGGGCAAACGTTCATATTAGGCGTTTAACTGACAGCCGTCTATTTCCATCCTAATTAACTAGTGCTATGATATGCTGGGAGAGCAAGAGGGGTTTTCTTTTAATTTGAATTATGAGGGTGGGCCGCGCCTGGAAGTACTGCAATACCAGGGCAACCCGTGATGAGGGCGGAGCAAGCTCCGGGCACCTCATCTAGGTCCAAAAATCAGTTTAATATCGAAGTACCCCGATGGGGTACGTATCAGATATTAAGCTGATAAGAACAGATACTACACTTTGATCTTAGCCAAAAGGCCGAGAAGCGATACCCGGTACCGGTTGAGTTGAGGTCTGAATTAAAATTGTACCTTTCCGCGACGGTTGGAGAAAGTCGCTCTTACCTGGATAAAACGGGCAGGACAAAAATTATAAAGACACAGGTAAAAATAAAGGAAATGAAAGAAACAAATTTCCTGTGCCCTGCTTTATTTCACTCTTTTTCATTCAGGTTAGGAAAATCACAGTCAAAACCTTTTCGATTTTCTAAGCAGAAAATTATTACCCGCAATCATTTTCCGGTCTGTCTGAAACGTAGGGCAAACGTTCATATTAGGCGTTTAACTGACAGCCGTCTATTTCCATCCTAATTAACTAGTGCTATGATATGCTGGGAGAGCAAGAGGGGTTTTCTTTTAATTTGAATTATGAGGGTGGGCCGCGCCTGGAAGTACTGCAATACCAGGGCAACCCGTGATGAGGGCGGAGCAAGCTCCGGGCACCTCATCTAGGTCCAAAAATCAGTTTAATATCGAAGTACCCCGATGGGGTACGTATCAGATATTAAGCTGATAAGAACAGATACTACACTTTGATCTTAGCCAAAAGGCCGAGAAGCGATACCCGGTACCGGTTGAGTTGAGGTCTGAATTAAAATTGTACCTTTCCGCGACGGTTGGAGAAAGTCGCTCTTACCTGGATAAAACGGGCAGGACAAAAATTATAAAGACACAGGTAAAAATAAAGGAAATGAAAGAAACAAATTTCCTGTGCCCTGCTTTATTTCACTCTTTTTCATTCAGGTTAGGAAAATCACAGTCAAAACCTTTTCGATTTTCTAAGCAGAAAATTATTACCCGCAATCATTTTCCGGTCTGTCTGAAACGTAGGGCAAACGTTCATATTAGGCGTTTAACTGACAGCCGTCTATTTCCATCCTAATTAACTAGTGCTATGATATGCTGGGAGAGCAAGAGGGGTTTTCTTTTAATTTGAATTATGAGGGTGGGCCGCGCCTGGAAGTACTGCAATACCAGGGCAACCCGTGATGAGGGCGGAGCAAGCTCCGGGCACCTCATCTAGGTCCAAAAATCAGTTTAATATCGAAGTACCCCGATGGGGTACGTATCAGATATTAAGCTGATAAGAACAGATACTACACTTTGATCTTAGCCAAAAGGCCGAGAAGCGATACCCGGTACCGGTTGAGTTGAGGTCTGAATTAAAATTGTACCTTTCCGCGACGGTTGGAGAAAGTCACTCTTACCTGGATAAAACGGGCAGGACAAAAATTATAAAGACACAGGTAAAAATAAAGGAAATGAAAGAAACAAATTTCCTGTGCCCTGCTTTATTTCACTCTTTTTCATTCAGGTTAGGAAAATCACAGTCAAAACCTTTTCGATTTTCTAAGCAGAAAATTATTACCCGCAATCATTTTCCGGTCTGTCTGAAACGTAGGGCAAACGTTCATATTAGGCGTTTAACTGACAGCCGTCTATTTCCATCCTAATTAACTAGTGCTATGATATGCTGGGAGAGCAAGAGGGGTTTTCTTTTAATTTGAATTATGAGGGTGGGCCGCGCCTGGAAGTACTGCAATACCAGGGCAACCCGTGATGAGGGCGGAGCAAGCTCCGGGCACCTCATCTAGGTCCAAAAATCAGTTTAATATCGAAGTACCCCGATGGGGTACGTATCAGATATTAAGCTGATAAGAACAGATACTTTTTTCTTTTTAATAAGATTTATTAAAACAAATAAAATCATACATACAACAAATATTTACAATAAAAGCACGCGACAGGAACCAGCTGCATCTGAAAAATAAAAAGATTAAAACATAGTATTATACATAAATTTTGACAACAAATTACTTACCGCTCAACGGCCAGCGTTTCCAATTCCGAGACCAGACACTTCGGTCCATTTACAGGTCTACACAAAGGAATTGGAAACGCTAGCCGGTGAACGGTTTCATTTGCTGGAAGCCAAAAAAGAAAAAAAAAGTACTTGATGATCCGGTCACATCAATGTACTAAAATATGTACGACGAGAAACTTAAGTCTGGATTGTTAAGACTACTGATATATCACGTGACATACAAGTCCGTGCAAGGTATTATTAACAAGAAAATGAAACCGCATGGCCAATTATCATCGAAGTCTGGCCATTATAGGTAAGTAAATATATGTGTTCAGTATGATTGAATATTAAGGTAAGTATGTCACAATTCTTTGTTTTTAGGTTTTTATGATGAAAATAATTCTATCCGAGAAGAAAAATCAAATGGTAAGTACACATACTTTAATCAATATATTGAAATAACGAGAAAGGGTTTAAATGAATTAAAAGTATTATGCAGAGGTTAAAAATTAAAATTCAAATCATTTCTAATTCCGAGACCCGACCATTTACAAGCCTACTCTAGAGAATTGAAAACGCAAGCGGGTACACAGTTTCATCTGCTAAAACCCAAAGAAAAGACCAAAATCAAATTTATAAAAAATAAATATAGTTAAGACAATCAATCAGGTAGATAGTCAAATAGGTAAGTATTCCATAAACAATCAGGTAATGAAATAGGTAAGTATTATATAAGGGATTAGGTAAAAGGAAAAGAAGAATATTGGTGAGTAACAATTAAAATTGAAAGTTTAAATCACCCCCTTCGAGTGTACAAAAAGTGGCATCCAGGCACCATAGGGATCTAAAACCTGATTCAGGAAGACGATACTTGTCGGCTTTTATATGAAATTTTAACCGTGAAATAAACAAATTTTTTATATCGTGAGAAAAAACACACTTATGTTCAAACTTCTTTATGTTCCTGTAAAACCAAATGACATATTTAAATTCTGATAAAATGACAAGACAGATAGAGAGGACTGAAGAAGTTAGTTTGGGAAAACTTAAAAACCTAATCATTTCAAAAGTTAGAACAGAAATGGAACCAGAGCTAATTGTCTTCAGCCAGGTAGATATTTGACTTAGTAATGGTTGAAATAGGGGACAAAGATAGAATAAATGTTGTATATTTTCAATTTCAGTATTACAGAGAATGCAAGTTTTATATTTTGAAAGATGTCTGTCATAGAGGCGATCTGCAAGAGGAAGAGCATTGTGAATTAAACGATAAGAAATAGTTTTAGTTATCGGATTTATATTTTTGTGATGTAAATTTTTATAACAGACAGTGAAGTCAATATCGGGATAATCTTTCAGAAAAGACGGCACTGTAACGATTTCTAATAGAAAAGTTTGATATATACTTACAACAGATAATTTCTTAAAATCAATTTCTATGTGGTTCTTGTTGGAAATATCTAAAAACTCTTTAAAATCAGAATATGCTATTTCATAAAACTGGGGTAAGTGGAAGCCATGCGGTTGGAGGTTTGAAAGTAGAGAAGAATTGTGCTTGCTTAACTGTAAGCCAAGCCAAAAACGAAACCAAGAAAAACATTTTGCATCACGTTCTAAAATGCCCTGAACTAAATGAAATACCCTGAGAGCTTTTAATTTGGAAGAAATGTGTATGATCCCTATGCCACCTAAAGACTTGCCAGAATATAATATATTTCTTCGAATGGGTTCATTTTTTGAAGGCCATAAAAAGCTAAAACACAAACGTTGAATTTTGATAATGAATTGTTTTGGAGGAACGATAATTGAGCAAACATACCATAGTTTAGAAAGAGCAATAGTATTACAAATCGTTGCTCTACCAAAAATTGAAACGGAACGAGACTTGAATAGATTTAAAGAATTATCAATTTTCTTATGTAAAGAATCCCAGAAATTATCATTATTCCCAAAAGGAACCCCAACCAGCTTACCACCATCTATCCAGCTTATGCCGAAAGGATGGTCAGACCGACTAGCCCATTTCCCAAAAAACATTCCTTTGGTCTTGGACAGATTAAGTTTTGCACCAGATGCCCCACCATAGAGTTCACACACATCAAAGACTCTGCGGATAGAAGCATCCGTAGTGCAAAAAACAGTCGTGTCATCGGCATAAACTGATAGCTTGGCAGAAACTGGCGGGGAACCCGGAATAGTGACACCCACTATTTCAGGATCTTTCCGTACACGGATTAAAAATGGCTCTAAGACTAAAATATACAACAACGGTGAAAGGCTGCAACCCTGACGTACAGAACGGGTCACAGGAAAAGGCTTTGAAATATGTTGGTTAATAATCACCGAAGAAGAAATATTGGAATACAGAATTTTTATCCACTTCTGGAATTTTGGACCAAAATTATAGTTAAAAAGACAAGAGAATAAAAATTTATGAGACACCCTATCGAAAGCTTTCTCCTGGTCCAAACAGACAAAAGCACAAGGCAAAACCCTCTCCTGAACATAGTCTACAACAGATCTTAAAAGATGGGCGTTATCCAATATTGATCTGCCCGGGACCGCACAAGTCTGATCCAGGCCAACAATATTATCCAACACGCCACCCAAACGAGCAGACAAGACCTTCGAGATAATCTTATAATCTATGTTCAGGAGAGAGATAGGCCGATAATTCTTGACACTCTCGGGCTGAGAAGGGTTTTTACAAAGAAGAGTAATATAAGACAAACTTTGGGAAGATGATAACGATTCAGAAGAAAATATAAGTTGATACAGACGAAAAAGTACATCACCGAGAATGTCAAAATTGGCAAGGTAAAATTCCTTAGTCAGTCCATCTGGACCAGGAGACTTCTCACTTTTCATGTTCTTTAGAGCAGAAAGGATCTCCTCTTTGGATATATCTCCCTCAAGAGAATCTCTTATGGGGGTACTCAAAGAGGGAAGATCTGATAAAAAATCATCAAGGAGAAAATCTGCATCTTCCTTCTTAAAAAGTGACGAATAAAAGGACGTAAAAGCCTGCATGATCGTGCTGTTGGTAGTACACTGTCGATCATCATCCTGAATGAAAGTTATTGTCTTTTTGGCAGCACGATCATGCTCCTTTCTAAGGAAGAAACGGGATGGGTTTTCTCTGTTTTCAATGTCATTCGACCTTGACCGAACACGAGCACCGTTAATCCTCTCGTCGTCCACACTCCGAAGGTGGTTTCGAAGTTCAGACAGACGAGATGAACAACTACCAGGAGAAGCAAGCTCGCGCTCAGCCAAGACCTTATACTGCGATTTAAGGATAGATAATTCCTTTTGTTTCTTACTTTTTTCCTTTAATTGGAATTCCTTACAAAAATTAGAAATATAAAATTTAAAAAGGTCCCAGTTTGACAAGGAGAGACCAACATCAGATATTAAATGTGAAAAGGCATTAAAAAAGGAGCGAAACTCTTGAATAAAACCTAAGGAGGTAACTCCTGAGTTATTACATTTCCAATAACCCTTACCAATAGAAATGTTCAGGTTGAGATTGATATTAAACGAAATTCCAAAGTGATCACTGAAAATTAAAGGATGAGTTTGAAAATCAGGCGTGTTTAAAAGTGTACGAGATCTTACATAAAATCTGTCAAGCCTACAAGACACTGACGAACTACTCCATGTTGGGAGTGATTTATTTGGATACTGAAATCTGAATACATCCTTTAAATCAAAATCAGTTAATATATTACGAAAAATGGCTGAAGTTGACGAAATTCGGTCTTTGTTTCCACCAACCTTGTCTAAATCATTATCTAGAACAAAATTAAAATCTCCTCCAAGTACCAAAAGTCTCGAAGTAACAAAAAAAGGTTCGAGACTACGGATGAAATCATTCCTCTCCGATGGTATATTCGAACAGTAAACATTTATAAAACATATCGCACAATTATTTACAGTTGCATCTAGAACAACCAAACGCCCATCAAGGTCAAAATGAAAATGATCAATACAAAATTCTATAAAAGGTTTTAACAAAATGGCTGTTCCAGAACTCCTATTGGAACCAAAAGACCAAAAACATTTTTGTTGCAAGACCTGCTCAAAATACTTGGCTGTTCTAAGATTAGAGACATGGGTTTCTTGTAAAAAGATTACATCGAAACGTTCTAAAAGTAAAAGATTATGTAAATAATGTATCTTATTATGTCCTAGAAGACCGTTACAGTTAATGGACGCGACAGTTAAAGCCATTGCTGTAAGGTAAGTATATAAAAAAAGAAAAACACTAGGTAAGAACAGGTAAGTACATAATCAGGTCGGAGAGTCTTCAGAAGACTCTTCGCCCGATTCAAAACCCTCCCCGTCGCTGGACCGACAGGGAGTCATGCTACCCAGCATCTCATTGAGAAGCTGGGTATCTGCCATGTTGTCCAAAGCGTCATCCATGGTGTCCATGGATTCCGCAATGGGCGTAGTGAGGTCCCTGTCCAAAGAGGGTTTTTTCTCAAGAGTC
Source organism: Lottia scabra (assembly GCA_029955415.1). NCBI lineage: Eukaryota > Metazoa > Mollusca > Gastropoda > Lottiidae > Lottia > Lottia scabra. The sequence continues at coordinate 20,435,815 of JARJEI010000003.1, forward strand.
CGCCTCTCTGGTTTGGTATCAGGTTTGATAATAGCAGTAGTCTTAACTGGAGGGGTGTTAGCCCCAGCAGCGGCTGATTTTATTTTATTAGAATTAGTTCCCTTTTTCCCCTTAACAGGGGACGGAGCCTGTAGTGCCACTTTCTTAGTAGAAGACGAAGAAGTAAAAGCAGAAGTAGATGGTAAGTCGTTTACTGTTGTCTCAGATTCCGAAGAAGTGCGTTTCTTCGCACTTTGTTTAGGGGTATAAAAACCATCCTCGTCCACCCTCCTCTCGTAAAGCTTAACGTGAGTAGGAGGGGGAGGAGGGGGAGGTGGAGGAACAGACTTTGTTACAGATAATGCCGGTACAAACCCAGTTTTAAGAGGTGGTGCTTTGTTCAAGACACCTGCATATGAGGAGGAAGCACTAGCACTTTTAGATAGAGGGCATTCCTTCCTCATATGCCCTGGATAAAAACACTTAATACATCCTTCCCACATACTGCGGAAGTATGAGGAAGGGAATCAAAAGATTGGGGTTTACCCTCCAAAAATACTTTCCTTGTAAGGGTATGTATATGCTTCAAACCCTCGTGCCCATAAAATTCTCTCGAGATTGAAGCAACCTTTAGATTGAAGGCCTTAAAAAAGTTATTTATATCAAAATCCGAAACGTATTCGGGAAGCCAAAAAAGTCTAGCTATTAATCTGGACTTATCACAGCCGGACAGGGAGTAAGAGTTATTCCCTATCTCAGCTACGGAAGTCTCTTTTAAAACCGAAGAGACTACACCTTCATCAGTAAAGGTTACATGAAAGGTCCTAGAGGACCGCCCTGAGCCCATAGACTCAATGGACTTCGGGTCAACATTAAGGCTTTTTAAGAAAGCCACGAAGTCATGGCCATAAAGGAATTGACCCCCGGACGCCTGAGTAAATACAAGCGTCCGCCTCTGGACACTGGTCTTGTCCATAACAGAAAAAAAAAAAAAAAAAAAAAAAAAAAAAAAAAACTAACAAAAAGATAACCCTAACAGGCCTTAGGTGGGCTAAACGGGCCGTCGGAGCACAAAGTGCCCGACCCTAACCACCGGAACAACGAAACAAACCTACTCAAAAATCGTATTCTCTAATGTGGCTAAATTGAGTCGTTCTCGCAAACGCATGTATGCCGGATACTAGTACTCAAAACTTGGCAAAAACCTAAGCGTAACAAAAACAGATACTACACTTTGATCTTAGCCAAAAGGCCGAGAAGCGATACCCGGTACCGGTTGAGTTGAGGTCTGAATTAAAATTGTACCTTTCCGCGACGGTTGGAGAAAGTCGCTCTTACCTGGATAAAACGGGCAGGACAAAAATTATAAAGACACAGGTAAAAATAAAGGAAATGAAAGAAACAAATTTCCTGTGCCCTGCTTTATTTCACTCTTTTTCATTCAGGTTAGGAAAATCACAGTCAAAACCTTTTCGATTTTCTAAGCAGAAAATTATTACCCGCAATCATTTTCCGGTCTGTCTGAAACGTAGGGCAAACGTTCATATTAGGCGTTTAACTGACAGCCGTCTATTTCCATCCTAATTAACTAGTGCTATGATATGCTGGGAGAGCAAGAGGGGTTTTCTTTTAATTTGAATTATGAGGGTGGGCCGCGCCTGGAAGTACTGCAATACCAGGGCAACCCGTGATGAGGGCGGAGCAAGCTCCGGGCACCTCATCTAGGTCCAAAATTCAGTTTAATATCGAAGTACCCCGATGGGGTACGTATCAGATATTAAGCTGATAAGAACAGATACTACACTTTGATCTTAGCCAAAAGGCCGAGAAGCGATACCCGGTACCGGTTGAGTTGAGGTCTGAATTAAAATTGTACCTTTCCGCGACGGTTGGAGAAAGTCGCTCTTACCTGGATAAAACGGGCAGGACAAAAATTATAAAGACACAGGTAAAAATAAAGGAAATGAAAGAAACAAATTTCCTGTGCCCTGCTTTATTTCACTCTTTTTCATTCAGGTTAGGAAAATCACAGTCAAAACCTTTTCGATTTTCTAAGCAGAAAATTATTACCCGCAATCATTTTCCGGTCTGTCTGAAACGTAGGGCAAACGTTCATATTAGGCGTTTAACTGACAGCCGTCTATTTCCATCCTAATTAACTAGTGCTATGATATGCTGGGAGAGCAAGAGGGGTTTTCTTTTAATTTGAATTATGAGGGTGGGCCGCGCCTGGAAGTACTGCAATACCAGGGCAACCCGTGATGAGGGCGGAGCAAGCTCCGGGCACCTCATCTAGGTCCAAAAATCAGTTTAATATCGAAGTACCCCGATGGGGTACGTATCAGATATTAAGCTGATAAGAACAGATACTACACTTTGATCTTAGCCAAAAGGCCGAGAAGCGATACCCGGTACCGGTTGAGTTGAGGTCTGAATTAAAATTGTACCTTTCCGCGACGGTTGGAGAAAGTCGCTCTTACCTGGATAAAACGGGCAGGACAAAAATTATAAAGACACAGGTAAAAATAAAGGAAATGAAAGAAACAAATTTCCTGTGCCCTGCTTTATTTCACTCTTTTTCATTCAGGTTAGGAAAATCACAGTCAAAACCTTTTCGATTTTCTAAGCAGAAAATTATTACCCGCAATCATTTTCCGGTCTGTCTGAAACGTAGGGCAAACGTTCATATTAGGCGTTTAACTGACAGCCGTCTATTTCCATCCTAATTAACTAGTGCTATGATATGCTGGGAGAGCAAGAGGGGTTTTCTTTTAATTTGAATTATGAGGGTGGGCCGCGCCTGGAAGTACTGCAATACCAGGGCAACCCGTGATGAGGGCGGAGCAAGCTCCGGGCACCTCATCTAGGTCCAAAAATCAGTTTAATATCGAAGTACCCCGATGGGGTACGTATCAGATATTAAGCTGATAAGAACAGATACTACACTTTGATCTTAGCCAAAAGGCCGAGAAGCGATACCCGGTACCGGTTGAGTTGAGGTCTGAATTAAAATTGTACCTTTCCGCGACGGTTGGAGAAAGTCGCTCTTACCTGGATAAAACGGGCAGGACAAAAATTATAAAGACACAGGTAAAAATAAAGGAAATGAAAGAAACAAATTTCCTGTGCCCTGCTTTATTTCACTCTTTTTCATTCAGGTTAGGAAAATCACAGTCAAAACCTTTTCGATTTTCTAAGCAGAAAATTATTACCCGCAATCATTTTCCGGTCTGTCTGAAACGTAGGGCAAACGTTCATATTAGGCGTTTAACTGACAGCCGTCTATTTCCATCCTAATTAACTAGTGCTATGATATGCTGGGAGAGCAAGAGGGGTTTTCTTTTAATTTGAATTATGAGGGTGGGCCGCGCCTGGAAGTACTGCAATACCAGGGCAACCCGTGATGAGGGCGGAGCAAGCTCCGGGCACCTCATCTAGGTCCAAAAATCAGTTTAATATCGAAGTACCCCGATGGGGTACGTATCAGATATTAAGCTGATAAGAACAGATACTACACTTTGATCTTAGCCAAAAGGCCGAGAAGCGATACCCGGTACCGGTTGAGTTGAGGTCTGAATTAAAATTGTACCTTTCCGCGACGGTTGGAGAAAGTCGCTCTTACCTGGATAAAACGGGCAGGACAAAAATTATAAAGACACAGGTAAAAATAAAGGAAATGAAAGAAACAAATTTCCTGTGCCCTGCTTTATTTCACTCTTTTTCATTCAGGTTAGGAAAATCACAGTCAAAACCTTTTCGATTTTCTAAGCAGAAAATTATTACCCGCAATCATTTTCCGGTCTGTCTGAAACGTAGGGCAAACGTTCATATTAGGCGTTTAACTGACAGCCGTCTATTTCCATCCTAATTAACTAGTGCTATGATATGCTGGGAGAGCAAGAGGGGTTTTCTTTTAATTTGAATTATGAGGGTGGGCCGCGCCTGGAAGTACTGCAATACCAGGGCAACCCGTGATGAGGGCGGAGCAAGCTCCGGGCACCTCATCTAGGTCCAAAAATCAGTTTAATATCGAAGTACCCCGATGGGGTACGTATCAGATATTAAGCTGATAAGAACAGATACTACACTTTGATCTTAGCCAAAAGGCCGAGAAGCGATACCCGGTACCGGTTGAGTTGAGGTCTGAATTAAAATTGTACCTTTCCGCGACGGTTGGAGAAAGTCGCTCTTACCTGGATAAAACGGGCAGGACAAAAATTATAAAGACACAGGTAAAAATAAAGGAAATGAAAGAAACAAATTTCCTGTGCCCTGCTTTATTTCACTCTTTTTCATTCAGGTTAGGAAAATCACAGTCAAAACCTTTTCGATTTTCTAAGCAGAAAATTATTACCCGCAATCATTTTCCGGTCTGTCTGAAACGTAGGGCAAACGTTCATATTAGGCGTTTAACTGACAGCCGTCTATTTCCATCCTAATTAACTAGTGCTATGATATGCTGGGAGAGCAAGAGGGGTTTTCTTTTAATTTGAATTATGAGGGTGGGCCGCGCCTGGAAGTACTGCAATACCAGGGCAACCCGTGATGAGGGCGGAGCAAGCTCCGGGCACCTCATCTAGGTCCAAAAATCAGTTTAATATCGAAGTACCCCGATGGGGTACGTATCAGATATTAAGCTGATAAGAACAGATACTACACTTTGATCTTAGCCAAAAGGCCGAGAAGCGATACCCGGTACCGGTTGAGTTGAGGTCTGAATTAAAATTGTACCTTTCCGCGACGGTTGGAGAAAGTCGCTCTTACCTGGATAAAACGGGCAGGACAAAAATTATAAAGACACAGGTAAAAATAAAGGAAATGAAAGAAACAAATTTCCTGTGCCCTGCTTTATTTCACTCTTTTTCATTCAGGTTAGGAAAATCACAGTCAAAACCTTTTCGATTTTCTAAGCAGAAAATTATTACCCGCAATCATTTTCCGGTCTGTCTGAAACGTAGGGCAAACGTTCATATTAGGCGTTTAACTGACAGCCGTCTATTTCCATCCTAATTAACTAGTGCTATGATATGCTGGGAGAGCAAGAGGGGTTTTCTTTTAATTTGAATTATGAGGGTGGGCCGCGCCTGGAAGTACTGCAATACCAGGGCAACCCGTGATGAGGGCGGAGCAAGCTCCGGGCACCTCATCTAGGTCCAAAAATCAGTTTAATATCGAAGTACCCCGATGGGGTACGTATCAGATATTAAGCTGATAAGAACAGATACTACACTTTGATCTTAGCCAAAAGGCCGAGAAGCGATACCCGGTACCGGTTGAGTTGAGGTCTGAATTAAAATTGTACCTTTCCGCGACGGTTGGAGAAAGTCGCTCTTACCTGGATAAAACGGGCAGGACAAAAATTATAAAGACACAGGTAAAAATAAAGGAAATGAAAGAAACAAATTTCCTGTGCCCTGCTTTATTTCACTCTTTTTCATTCAGGTTAGGAAAATCACAGTCAAAACCTTTTCGATTTTCTAAGCAGAAAATTATTACCCGCAATCATTTTCCGGTCTGTCTGAAACGTAGGGCAAACGTTCATATTAGGCGTTTAACTGACAGCCGTCTATTTCCATCCTAATTAACTAGTGCTATGATATGCTGGGAGAGCAAGAGGGGTTTTCTTTTAATTTGAATTATGAGGGTGGGCCGCGCCTGGAAGTACTGCAATACCAGGGCAACCCGTGATGAGGGCGGAGCAAGCTCCGGGCACCTCATCTAGGTCCAAAAATCAGTTTAATATCGAAGTACCCCGATGGGGTACGTATCAGATATTAAGCTGATAAGAACAGATACTACACTTTGATCTTAGCCAAAAGGCCGAGAAGCGATACCCGGTACCGGTTGAGTTGAGGTCTGAATTAAAATTGTACCTTTCCGCGACGGTTGGAGAAAGTCGCTCTTACCTGGATAAAACGGGCAGGACAAAAATTATAAAGACACAGGTAAAAATAAAGGAAATGAAAGAAACAAATTTCCTGTGCCCTGCTTTATTTCACTCTTTTTCATTCAGGTTAGGAAAATCACAGTCAAAACCTTTTCGATTTTCTAAGCAGAAAATTATTACCCGCAATCATTTTCCGGTCTGTCTGAAACGTAGGGCAAACGTTCATATTAGGCGTTTAACTGACAGCCGTCTATTTCCATCCTAATTAACTAGTGCTATGATATGCTGGGAGAGCAAGAGGGGTTTTCTTTTAATTTGAATTATGAGGGTGGGCCGCGCCTGGAAGTACTGCAATACCAGGGCAACCCGTGATGAGGGCGGAGCAAGCTCCGGGCACCTCATCTAGGTCCAAAAATCAGTTTAATATCGAAGTACCCCGATGGGGTACGTATCAGATATTAAGCTGATAAGAACAGATACTACACTTTGATCTTAGCCAAAAGGCCGAGAAGCGATACCCGGTACCGGTTGAGTTGAGGTCTGAATTAAAATTGTACCTTTCCGCGACGGTTGGAGAAAGTCGCTCTTACCTGGATAAAACGGGCAGGACAAAAATTATAAAGACACAGGTAAAAATAAAGGAAATGAAAGAAACAAATTTCCTGTGCCCTGCTTTATTTCACTCTTTTTCATTCAGGTTAGGAAAATCACAGTCAAAACCTTTTCGATTTTCTAAGCAGAAAATTATTACCCGCAATCATTTTCCGGTCTGTCTGAAACGTAGGGCAAACGTTCATATTAGGCGTTTAACTGACAGCCGTCTATTTCCATCCTAATTAACTAGTGCTATGATATGCTGGGAGAGCAAGAGGGGTTTTCTTTTAATTTGAATTATGAGGGTGGGCCGCGCCTGGAAGTACTGCAATACCAGGGCAACCCGTGATGAGGGCGGAGCAAGCTCCGGGCACCTCATCTAGGTCCAAAAATCAGTTTAATATCGAAGTACCCCGATGGGGTACGTATCAGATATTAAGCTGATAAGAACAGATACTTTTTTTTTCTTTTTAATAATATTTATTAAAACAAATAAAATCATACATACAACAAATATTTACAATAAAAGCACGCGACAGGAACCAGCTGCATCTGAAAAATAAAAAGATTAAAACATAGTATTATACATAAATTTTGACAACAAATTACTTACCGCTCAACGGCCAGCGTTTCCAATTCCGAGACCAGACACTTCGGTCCATTTACAGGTCTACACAAGGGAATTGGAAACGCTAGCCGGTGAACGGTTTCATTTGCTAGAAGCCAAAATAGAAAAAAAAATACTTGATGATCCGGTCACATCAATGTACTAAAATATGCACGACGAGAAACTTAAGTCTGGATTGTTAAGACTACTGATATGTCACGTGACATACAAGTCCGTGCAAGGTATTATTAACAAGAAAATGAAACCGCGTGGCCAATTATCATCGAAGTCTGGCCATTATAGAAGAAAAAGACTTATTTTAATTATGAGAATATTATGTCAAAGGAGATTATTTTGTGTCGGAGATAAAAAGATAAGTATTTAACATTGGTTTATAATACTAGAGGAAAACATGTATTTGTGCGCTAATATAATCAGGTAAGTATACACTTTATAAATATTTCATTACATTTTATATTTCAGAAAAACAACGAAGCTCAAAAATTGAACTGTTATATTAATAAAGATATACTACTACAAGAAAAAGCAGGTATACAGAGGTAAGTATGTGTTTGAAAATTACATTAAAATAGTGGAGGGTGGGGGGGGGGGGGAAATAAAAGTGTATCATGTAAATTATTGGGGTTAAAAATTAAAATTCAAAACATCTCCAACTAATTGGCAAAATGTATCACCCTTGCACCACAAGGATCTGAAGGCAGCATCAGACAATCTGTATTTGTCAATCCTTATATGAAATTTTAATCTGGACGAAAATAATTTATTTAAATCAGAAGATGTAACAGGTTTATGTTCAAATTTTTTCAGGTTCCTATAATACCAGATAACATATTTATATTCGGAAAAAACTAGAAGTATAATAGAAGTAGCTGTTGAAGGAAGTTTAGGTAAGTTCATAAAACGGATCATGTCAAAACTTAAAGATGAAATAGAATTATCAGATACAGTTTTTATCCAGCCAGAAATTAAGGTAAGTATAGGAATAAGTAAGGAACAGTCATAAAATAAATGATGAATGTTTTCTATTGCAGTGCCACAAAAAATACAGGTTTTAGATTTACAAAGATGTCTGTCATATAAACGGTCTGCCAAAGGGAGAGCATTAAGAATTAATCTATAAGATACCGTTTTAGTAACAGGATCAATACCTTTATGGTGAACATTGTTAAAAGAATCAGTGAAGTTACGGTGGGATAATCAGTAACAACAGATGGAACGGTAAGTATATCCAGTAAAAAGGTTTCATAAATAAATTTCACAGTGAGTTTTTTAATATCAATATCAATTCCATTCCTTTTAGCAATATCAAAAAACTCCAGAAAATCAGAGTAGCATGACTTATAAAAGAGAGGTAAATGAAACCCATGAGGCTGTAAATTTGACTTAAAAGAAAGATTAAATTCCCGTAACTGTAAGCCCAACCAAAACCTAAACCATAAACACCATTTGGCATTACGTTCTGCGATGCCATTAACAACATGCATGACACGTATAGCTTTTAATTTTGATGAAATATGTATTATTCCAGACCCACCATGTGATATATTGGAATACATGACGTTTCGTCTAATTGGTTCATTTTTAGAAGACCATAAAAAATCAAAACAAAGGCGTTGAACTTTAACTATAAAATTACGTGGGGGAATCAAGACTGATCCCACATACCAAAGCTTGGAAAGAGCAATAACATTACAAAGTGTCGATTTACCAAATACAGATAGAGTTCTATTCCGAAACAAATTAAGAGAAACTTCAATCTTTTTATATAGATTGTACCAAAAATTGGAATTATTGCCAAAGGGTACTCCCACCAGCTTGCCCCCATCAATCCAGCTAATTCCAAATGGATGATCTGACCGACTGGCCCATTTACCAAGAAAAAACCCTTTAGTCTTAGACGTGTTGAGTTTTGCACCCGATGCTCTGCCAAAAAGACGACAAACATCTAAAACTCTGTTGATAGAAGATTCTGTGGTGCAGATTGCTGTGGTGTCATCAGCATAAACTGATAATTTGGCGACAACTGCAGGAGATCCCGGAATAGTTAGACCAACTACTTCCGGATCATTACGAATTTTAATCAGAAAAGGTTCTAATACAAGAACATATAATAAAGGTGAAAGGCTGCAACCCTGTCGAACAGAACGAGTTACAGGAAATGGATCTGAAATGTGCTGGTTAACTATTACAGACGAAGATATGTTAAAATATAAAATCTTTACCCATTTTTGGAAATTAAAACCAAAATTGTAACACTGCAGAGCTTTAAACAAAAATTCATGTGACACGCGGTCAAAAGCTTTCTCCTGGTCCAGACAGACAAAAGCACAAGGCAGATCTCTCTCCTGAACATAATCCACGACAGAGCGCAAGAGATGGGCATTGTCTATGATTGATCTGCCTGGAACCGCACAGGTTTGGTCCAGGCCAACAATCATATCCATAACACCACCTAACCGGGTAGCCAAGACCTTGGATATTATCTTATAATCTATGTTCAGGAGAGAGATTGGTCGCCAATTCTTGACGCTCTCGGGATGCTCAAAATTCTTGCACAAAAGAGTTATATATGATAAACTCTGAGTTGGAGATAACGACTCTAATTGAAAAACAAGGTCGTAAAGTCGAACCAGAACATCACCAAGAACGTCAAAATTGGCGAGGTAAAACTCCTTAGTCAGTCCGTCTGGACCAGGAGACTTCTCACTCTTCATGGAAGAAAGAGCCGAGAGAATTTCACTTTTGGATATCTCCCCCTCCAGTGAATCCCTCACAGAGTCACTGAGGGAGGGCAGATCTGCCAGGAAGCGAGCAGCCTCAGTAAAATCAATGTCCTCCTTATGAAAAAGGTTGGAATAAAAAGATACAAAAGATTGCATGATCGTGTTGTTGGAGGTAAAAGAATTATCACCATCCTGAATACAGGTAACTGTTTTTTTGGCAGCACGATCATGCTCTTTTTTTAAAAAGAAACGAGATGGTCTTTCTTTATTTTCAATAACAGCAGATCTAGATCTGATCCGAGCACCATCCACTCTCTCATCATCAAGAGAACAAAGCTGATGCTTTATCTCTGAGATACGATCAAAGAAAAGGCCCGGGTGAAGCATCTCCCGCTCAGTCAAGTCCCTATATTCCCGTTTTAATGCAGATATGTCTGCGTTTCTCTGTATGTTTAAACTTTTCTGAAACTCCTTACAAAAAGTTTTTATATGTCCTTTAAAAACATCCCAATTTAACAAAGAAAGTTCTTTTTCAGATACTAAATATGAAAAAGAATTAAAAAAGGAGCGAAATTGAAATGTGAAATCAGAGGAAATAACACTGGAGCTGTTACACTTCCAGTAACCTCTACCTATAGACACTGCTGGATTTAAACTCAATTTAAAAGAAATACAAGAGTGATCAGAAAATATAAGAGGCTGGACTTGAAAATCATGAGTATCAGAAAGTTTATTAGATGGTATATAAAATCTGTCCAGTCTACAAGATACCGAAGAGCTGCTCCAGGTATGAAGAACTTTATTAGGGAAATGAAAACGGAAGACATCTTTAAAGTCAAACTGTGAAATTAGGTTCTTGAAAGTGGAAGAACTTGACGATATTTTATCAACATTACCACCAGTTTTATCTAAAACATTATTTAGAACAAAATTAAAATCACCACCTAAAATAATACATCTTGAGGAGACTAAATAACTCTCAAGACGACGAATAAAATCATTTCTATCAGATGGTTTGTTAGGACAATAAATATTTATAAAACGTAATGGGCAGTCATTTATATCAACATCGATATAAACGAAACGGCCTTCTAAATCAAAATGAAAATGATGAACTATATATCTTAAGGAGTTCTTGATGAGGATGGCAGAACCAGAGCTATAATTAGACCCAAAGGACCAAAAACATTTATACTGCTGTAAAATATGTTCAAATTTTCTTCCAATTTTTAAATTAAAAACGTGTGTTTCTTGCAGAAAAACAACATCGAAACGTTCAAGGGCCAAAAAATTATATAAATAATGGATTTTATTAAATCCTAACAAACCATTTGTGTTAATGGATGAAACATTGAGTGCCATTTTGATAAATATTAACAGAAAGATGCACAAGGTAAGTATATATAAGTACATTATCAAAATCTAGTTAAAAGAAATTAGATCTGAGAGTCTTCAGAAGACTCTTCACCCGATCCAAACCCCTCCCCATCGGTCGACCGACTAGGAGTAATGCTACTTAGGATATCATTTAGCTTTTCAGTATCAGCTAAATTATCCATAACATCACTGACCATTTCAACCGGGTTAATATCATCCATTACAGTATCCATGGATTCAATAGCTGGTTCTTTGATCAAGTTGCGACTTCTTGGCTTTGACTTTGGTAAAAATGACAGATTTTCCGGTCTCACCGAAGACGTGTTGGCCCCAGCTGCAGCAGACTGGAGCTTGTCAGAGGTGTGGTTTTGTTTAATTTTAGATGGTGAAGAAGTTTGTAATGCCATTTTTTTAGTACTCGAATTAACAGAAGTAGAAATATTGCTAACGGGCACAGTATTGCATTCTGATGAAGTACGTTTTTTTGCATTTTGTTTAGGTGTGTAAAAACCATCCTCATCCACCCTCCTCTCATAAAGTTTAACATGAGCAGGAGGTGGAGGAGGAGGAAGAGGAGGAGCGGTTTCTTTAGGAAGAGCAGATGCTGGCACGAAACCAGTCCTGGGTATATTAACTGAGGATCTGTTCAGAACATTGGCATATGATGAGGCAGAGGACAAAAAAGCTTTATTCATGGGACATTCCTTCCTCATATGACCGGGTTGAAAGCATTTTAAACAAATGGAAGCTCGTCCCTGTAAAATAATTAGGACATCCTTCCCTAGAACAGATGATGTGTGAGGTACAGCGTCAAAAGCCGAAGGTTTACCCTCTAAAAACACACGTCGGGTCAGAGTCTTAATATGTTTCATACCCTCTTGAGAATAATACTCTCTAGATAATGAGAGGACTTTAAGGCCAAACGACCGGAAAAAACTTTCTAATTCTCCATCAGAGATATACTCCGGGAGCCAAAACAAACGGGCTATTAGCTTCGATTTATCACAGCCGGAAAGGGAGTAAGAATTTCTTCCGATCTCGGCAACAGGACTTTTATCCAAAAAAGAGGACACAGTAACCTCAGATTCGAAGGTGACGTGGAAGGTCCTGGAAGATCGACCGGAGCCCATTGAAACAATGGACCTCGGATCGATATCATTGCTCTTCAGAAAAGCCACAAACTCATGCCCATACACAAACTGGCTACCCGATGACTGGGTAAAAACCAGTGTGCGCCTCTGGATACCCTGCCTATCCATAGAGGATCCAAAAGAAAACTAACAAAACCCTAACTAGCCCTAGGTGGACCTAGCGAGCCGTCGAAGCACAAGTGCCCGACCCTTACCACCGGAACAGGAAGAGAAGCTAAATTCTAAGGCTCGATTCCCACTAGTAGCACAAATTAGAGTCGTTCTCGCAAACGCATAAATGCCGGATACTAGTACTCTAATTTTTAACTAAAACCCAAGCGTAAGAACAGATACTACACTTTGATCTTAGCCAAAAGGCCGAGAAGCGATACCCGGTACCGGTTGAGTTGAGGTCTGAATTAAAATTGTACCTTTCCGCGACGGTTGGAGAAAGTCGCTCTTACCTGGATAAAACGGGCAGGACAAAAATTATAAAGACACAGGTAAAAATAAAGGAAATGAAAGAAACAAATTTCCTGTGCCCTGCTTTATTTCACTCTTTTTCATTCAGGTTAGGAAAATCACAGTCAAAACCTTTTCGATTTTCTAAGCAGAAAATTATTACCCGCAATCATTTTCCGGTCTGTCTGAAACGTAGGGCAAACGTTCATATTAGGCGTTTAACTGACAGCCGTCTATTTCCATCCTAATTAACTAGTGCTATGATATGCTGGGAGAGCAAGAGGGGTTTTCTTTTAATTTGAATTATGAGGGTGGGCCGCGCCTGGAAGTACTGCAATACCAGGGCAACCCGTGATGAGGGCGGAGCAAGCTCCGGGCACCTCATCTAGGTCCAAAAATCAGTTTAATATCGAAGTACCCCGATGGGGTACGTATCAGATATTAAGCTGATAAGAACAGATACTACACTTTGATCTTAGCCAAAAGGCCGAGAAGCGATACCCGGTACCGGTTGAGTTGAGGTCTGAATTAAAATTGTACCTTTCCGCGACGGTTGGAGAAAGTCGCTCTTACCTGGATAAAACGGGCAGGACAAAAATTATAAAGACACAGGTAAAAATAAAGGAAATGAAAGAAACAAATTTCCTGTGCCCTGCTTTATTTCACTCTTTTTCATTCAGGTTAGGAAAATCACAGTCAAAACCTTTTCGATTTTCTAAGCAGAAAATTATTACCCGCAATCATTTTCCGGTCTGTCTGAAACGTAGGGCAAACGTTCATATTAGGCGTTTAACTGACAGCCGTCTATTTCCATCCTAATTAACTAGTGCTATGATATGCTGGGAGAGCAAGAGGGGTTTTCTTTTAATTTGAATTATGAGGGTGGGCCGCGCCTGGAAGTACTGCAATACCAGGGCAACCCGTGATGAGGGCGGAGCAAGCTCCGGGCACCTCATCTAGGTCCAAAAATCAGTTTAATATCGAAGTACCCCGATGGGGTACGTATCAGATATTAAGCTGATAAGAACAGATACTACACTTTGATCTTAGCCAAAAGGCCGAGAAGCGATACCCGGTACCGGTTGAGTTGAGGTCTGAATTAAAATTGTACCTTTCCGCGACGGTTGGAGAAAGTCGCTCTTACCTGGATAAAACGGGCAGGACAAAAATTATAAAGACACAGGTAAAAATAAAGGAAATGAAAGAAACAAATTTCCTGTGCCCTGCTTTATTTCACTCTTTTTCATTCAGGTTAGGAAAATCACAGTCAAAACCTTTTCGATTTTCTAAGCAGAAAATTATTACCCGCAATCATTTTCCGGTCTGTCTGAAACGTAGGGCAAACGTTCATATTAGGCGTTTAACTGACAGCCGTCTATTTCCATCCTAATTAACTAGTGCTATGATATGCTGGGAGAGCAAGAGGGGTTTTCTTTTAATTTGAATTATGAGGGTGGGCCGCGCCTGGAAGTACTGCAATACCAGGGCAACCCGTGATGAGGGCGGAGCAAGCTCCGGGCACCTCATCTAGGTCCAAAAATCAGTTTAATATCGAAGTACCCCGATGGGGTACGTATCAGATATTAAGCTGATAAGAACAGATACTACACTTTGATCTTAGCCAAAAGGCCGAGAAGCGATACCCAGTACCGGTTGAGTTGAGGTCTGAATTAAAATTGTACCTTTCCGCGACGGTTGGAGAAAGTCGCTCTTACCTGGATAAAACGGGCAGGACAAAAATTATAAAGACACAGGTAAAAATAAAGGAAATGAAAGAAACAAATTTCCTGTGCCCTGCTTTATTTCACTCTTTTTCATTCAGGTTAGGAAAATCACAGTCAAAACCTTTTCGATTTTCTAAGCAGAAAATTATTACCCGCAATCATTTTCCGGTCTGTCTGAAACGTAGGGCAAACGTCCATATTAGGCGTTTAACTGACAGCCGTCTATTTCCATCCTAATTAACTAGTGCTATGATATGCTGGGAGAGCAAGAGGGGTTTTCTTTTAATTTGAATTATGAGGGTGGGCCGCGCCTGGAAGTACTGCAATACCAGGGCAACCCGTGATGAGGGCGGAGCAAGCTCCGGGCACCTCATCTAGGTCCAAAAATCAGTTTAATATCGAAGTACCCCGATGGGGTACGTATCAGATATTAAGCTGATAAGAACAGATACTACACTTTGATCTTAGCCAAAAGGCCGAGAAGCGATACCCGGTACCGGTTGAGTTGAGGTCTGAATTAAAATTGTACCTTTCCGCGACGGTTGGAGAAAGTCGCTCTTACCTGGATAAAACGGGCAGGACAAAAATTATAAAGACACAGGTAAAAATAAAGGAAATGAAAGAAACAAATTTCCTGTGCCCTGCTTTATTTCACTCTTTTTCATTCAGGTTAGGAAAATCACAGTCAAAACCTTTTCGATTTTCTAAGCAGAAAATTATTACCCGCAATCATTTTCCGGTCTGTCTGAAACGTAGGGCAAACGTTCATATTAGGCGTTTAACTGACAGCCGTCTATTTCCATCCTAATTAACTAGTGCTATGATATGCTGGGAGAGCAAGAGGGGTTTTCTTTTAATTTGAATTATGAGGGTGGGCCGCGCCTGGAAGTACTGCAATACCAGGGCAACCCGTGATGAGGGCGGAGCAAGCTCCGGGCACCTCATCTAGGTCCAAAAATCAGTTTAATATCGAAGTACCCCGATGGGGTACGTATCAGATATTAAGCTGATAAGAACAGATACTACACTTTGATCTTAGCCAAAAGGCCGAGAAGCGATACCCGGTACCGGTTGAGTTGAGGTCTGAATTAAAATTGTACCTTTCCGCGACGGTTGGAGAAAGTCGCTCTTACCTGGATAAAACGGGCAGGACAAAAATTATAAAGACACAGGTAAAAATAAAGGAAATGAAAGAAACAAATTTCCTGTGCCCTGCTTTATTTCACTCTTTTTCATTCAGGTTAGGAAAATCACAGTCAAAACCTTTTCGATTTTCTAAGCAGAAAATTATTACCCGCAATCATTTTCCGGTCTGTCTGAAACGTAGGGCAAACGTTCATATTAGGCGTTTAACTGACAGCCGTCTATTTCCATCCTAATTAACTAGTGCTATGATATGCTGGGAGAGCAAGAGGGGTTTTCTTTTAATTTGAATTATGAGGGTGGGCCGCGCCTGGAAGTACTGCAATACCAGGGCAACCCGTGATGAGGGCGGAGCAAGCTCCGGGCACCTCATCTAGGTCCAAAAATCAGTTTAATATCGAAGTACCCCGATGGGGTACGTATCAGATATTAAGCTGATAAGAACAGATACTACACTTTGATCTTAGCCAAAAGGCCGAGAAGCGATACCCGGTACCGGTTGAGTTGAGGTCTGAATTAAAATTGTACCTTTCCGCGACGGTTGGAGAAAGTCGCTCTTACCTGGATAAAACGGGCAGGACAAAAATTATAAAGACACAGGTAAAAATAAAGGAAATGAAAGAAACAAATTTCCTGTGCCCTGCTTTATTTCACTCTTTTTCATTCAGGTTAGGAAAATCACAGTCAAAACCTTTTCGATTTTCTAAGCAGAAAATTATTACCCGCAATCATTTTCCGGTCTGTCTGAAACGTAGGGCAAACGTTCATATTAGGCGTTTAACTGACAGCCGTCTATTTCCATCCTAATTAACTAGTGCTATGATATGCTGGGAGAGCAAGAGGGGTTTTCTTTTAATTTGAATTATGAGGGTGGGCCGCGCCTGGAAGTACTGCAATACCAGGGCAACCCGTGATGAGGGCGGAGCAAGCTCCGGGCACCTCATCTAGGTCCAAAAATCAGTTTAATATCGAAGTACCCCGATGGGGTACGTATCAGATATTAAGCTGATAAGAACAGATACTACACTTTGATCTTAGCCAAAAGGCCGAGAAGCGATACCCAGTACCGGTTGAGTTGAGGTCTGAATTAAAATTGTACCTTTCCGCGACGGTTGGAGAAAGTCGCTCTTACCTGGATAAAACGGGCAGGACAAAAATTATAAAGACACAGGTAAAAATAAAGGAAATGAAAGAAACAAATTTCCTGTGCCCTGCTTTATTTCACTCTTTTTCATTCAGGTTAGGAAAATCACAGTCAAAACCTTTTCGATTTTCTAAGCAGAAAATTATTACCCGCAATCATTTTCCGGTCTGTCTGAAACGTAGGGCAAACGTCCATATTAGGCGTTTAACTGACAGCCGTCTATTTCCATCCTAATTAACTAGTGCTATGATATGCTGGGAGAGCAAGAGGGGTTTTCTTTTAATTTGAATTATGAGGGTGGGCCGCGCCTGGAAGTACTGCAATACCAGGGCAACCCGTGATGAGGGCGGAGCAAGCTCCGGGCACCTCATCTAGGTCCAAAAATCAGTTTAATATCGAAGTACCCCGATGGGGTACGTATCAGATATTAAGCTGATAAGAACAGATACTACACTTTGATCTTAGCCAAAAGGCCGAGAAGCGATACCCGGTACCGGTTGAGTTGAGGTCTGAATTAAAATTGTACCTTTCCGCGACGGTTGGAGAAAGTCGCTCTTACCTGGATAAAACGGGCAGGACAAAAATTATAAAGACACAGGTAAAAATAAAGGAAATGAAAGAAACAAATTTCCTGTGCCCTGCTTTATTTCACTCTTTTTCATTCAGGTTAGGAAAATCACAGTCAAAACCTTTTCGATTTTCTAAGCAGAAAATTATTACCCGCAATCATTTTCCGGTCTGTCTGAAACGTAGGGCAAACGTTCATATTAGGCGTTTAACTGACAGCCGTCTATTTCCATCCTAATTAACTAGTGCTATGATATGCTGGGAGAGCAAGAGGGGTTTTCTTTTAATTTGAATTATGAGGGTGGGCCGCGCCTGGAAGTACTGCAATACCAGGGCAACCCGTGATGAGGGCGGAGCAAGCTCCGGGCACCTCATCTAGGTCCAAAAATCAGTTTAATATCGAAGTACCCCGATGGGGTACGTATCAGATATTAAGCTGATAAGAACAGATACTACACTTTGATCTTAGCCAAAAGGCCGAGAAGCGATACCCGGTACCGGTTGAGTTGAGGTCTGAATTAAAATTGTACCTTTCCGCGACGGTTGGAGAAAGTCGCTCTTACCTGGATAAAACGGGCAGGACAAAAATTATAAAGACACAGGTAAAAATAAAGGAAATGAAAGAAACAAATTTCCTGTGCCCTGCTTTATTTCACTCTTTTTCATTCAGGTTAGGAAAATCACAGTCAAAACCTTTTCGATTTTCTAAGCAGAAAATTATTACCCGCAATCATTTTCCGGTCTGTCTGAAACGTAGGGCAAACGTTCATATTAGGCGTTTAACTGACAGCCGTCTATTTCCATCCTAATTAACTAGTGCTATGATATGCTGGGAGAGCAAGAGGGGTTTTCTTTTAATTTGAATTATGAGGGTGGGCCGCGCCTGGAAGTACTGCAATACCAGGGCAACCCGTGATGAGGGCGGAGCAAGCTCCGGGCACCTCATCTAGGTCCAAAAATCAGTTTAATATCGAAGTACCCCGATGGGGTACGTATCAGATATTAAGCTGATAAGAACAGATACTTTTTTTTTTTTTTTTTTTTTTTAATAAGATTTATTAAAACAAATAAAATCATACATACAACAAATATTTACAATAAAAGCACGCGACAGGAACCAGCTGCATCTGAAAAATAAAAAGATTAAAACATAGTATTATACATAAATTTTTGACAACAAATTACTTACCGCTCAACGGCCAGCGTTTCCAATTCCGAGACCAGACACTTCGGTCCATTTACAGGTCTACACAAGGGAATTGGAAACGCTAGCCGGTGAACGGTTTCATTTGCTGGAAGCCAAAAAAGAAAAAAAAGTACTTGATGATCCGGTCACATCAATGTACTAAAATATGTACGACGAGAAACTTAAGTCTGGATTGTTAAGACTACTGATATGTCACGTGACATACAAGTCCGTGCAAGGTATTATTAACAAGAAAATGAAACCGCATGGCCAATTATCATCGAAGTCTGGCCATTATAGGTAAGTAAATATATGTGTTCAGTATGATTAAATATTAAGGTAAGTATGTCACAATTCTTTGTTTTTAGGTTTTTATGATGAAAATAATTCTATCCGAGAAGAAAAATCAAATGGTAAGTACACATACTTTAATCAATATATTGAAATAACGAGAAAGGGTTTAAATGAATTAAAAGTATTATGCAGAGGTTAAAAATTAATATTCAAATCATTTCCAATTCCGAGACCCGACCATTTACAAGCCTACTCTAGAGAATTGAAAACGCAAGCGGGTACACAGTTTCATCTGCTAAAACCCAAAGAAAAGATCAAAATCAAATTTATAAAAAATAAATATAGTTAAGACAATCAATCAGGTAGATAGTCAAATAGGTAAGTATTCCATAAACAATCAGGTAATGAAATAGGTAAGTATTATATAAGGGATTAGGTAAAAGGAAAAGAAGAATATTGGTGAGTAACAATTAAAATTGAAAGTTTAAATCACCCCCTTCGAGTGTACAAAAAGTGGCATCCAGGCACCATAGGGATCTAAAACCTGATTCAGGAAGACGATACTTGTCGGCTTTTATATGAAATTTTAACCGTGAAATAAACAAATTTTTTATATCGTGAGAAAAAACACACTTATGTTCAAACTTCTTTATGTTCCTGTAAAACCAAATGACATATTTAAATTCTGATAAAATGACAAGAGAGATAGAGAGGACTGAAGAAGTTAGTTTGGGAAAACTTAAAAACCTAATCATTTCAAAAGTTAGAACAGAAATGGAACCAGAGCTAATTGTCTTCAGCCAGGTAGATATTTGACTTAGTAATGGTTGAAATAGGGGACAAAGATAGAATAAATGTTGTATATTTTCAATTTCAGTATTACAGAGAATGCAAGTTTTATATTTTGAAAGATGTCTGTCATAGAGGCGATCTGCAAGAGGAAGAGCATTGTGAATTAAACGATAAGAAATAGTTTTAGTTATCGGATTTATATTTTTGTGATGTAAATTTTTATAACAGGCAGTGAAGTCAATATCGGGATAATCTTTCAGAAAAGACGGCACTGTAACGATTTCTAATAGAAAAGTTTGATATATACTTACAACAGATAATTTCTTAAAATCAATTTCTATGTGGTTCTTGTTGGAAATATCTAAAAACTCTTTAAAATCAGAATATGCTATTTCATAAAACTGGGGTAAGTGGAAGCCATGCGGTTGGAGGTTTGAAAGTAGAGAAGAATTGTGCTTGCTTAACTGTAAGCCAAGCCAAAAACGAAACCAAGAAAAACATTTTGCATCACGTTCTAAAATGCCCTGAACTAAATGAAATACCCTGAGAGCTTTTAATTTGGAAGAAATGTGTATGATCCCTATGCCACCTAAAGACTTGCCAGAATATAATATATTTCTTCGAATGGGTTCATTTTTTGAAGGCCATAAAAAGCTAAAACACAAACGTTGAATTTTGATAATGAATTGTTTTGGAGGAACGATAATTGAGCAAACATACCATAGTTTAGAAAGAGCAATAGTATTACAAATCGTTGCTCTACCAAAAATTGAAACGGAACGAGACTTGAATAGATTTAAAGAATTATCAATTTTTTTATGTAAAGAATCCCAGAAATTATCATTATTCCCAAAAGGAACCCCAACCAGCTTACCACCATCTATCCAGCTTATGCCGAAAGGGTGGTCAGACCGACTAGCCCATTTCCCAAAAAACATTCCTTTGGTCTTGGACAGATTAAGTTTTGCACCAGATGCCCCACCATAGAGTTCACACACATCAAAGACTCTGCGGATAGAAGCATCCGTAGTGCAAAAAACAGTCGTGTCATCGGCATAAACTGATAGCTTGGCAGAAACTGGAGGGGAACCCGGAATAGTGACACCCACTATTTCAGGATCTTTCCGTACACGGATTAAAAATGGCTCTAAGACTAAAATATATAACAACGGTGAAAGGCTGCAACCCTGACGTACAGAACGGGTCACAGGAAAAGGCTTAGAAATATGTTGGTTAATAATCACCGAAGAAGAAATATTTGAATACAGAATTTTTATCCACTTCTGGAATTTTGGACCAAAATTATAGTTAAAAAGACAAGAGAATAAAAATTTATGAGACACCCTATCGAAAGCTTTCTCCTGGTCCAAACAGACAAAAGCACAAGGCAAATCCCTCTCCTGAACATAGTCTACAACAGATCTTAAAAGATGGGCGTTATCCAATATTGATCTGCCCGGGACCGCACAAGTCTGATCCAGGCCAACAATATTATCCAACACGCCACCCAAACGAGCAGACAAGACCTTCGAGATAATCTTATAATCTATGTTCAGGAGAGAGATAGGCCGATAATTCTTGACACTCTCGGGCTGAGAAGGGTTTTTACAAAGAAGAGTAATATAAGACAAACTTTGGGAAGATGATAACGATTCAGAAGAAAATATAAGTTGATACAGACGAAAAAGTACATCACCGAGAATGTCAAAATTGGCAAGGTAAAATTCCTTAGTCAGTCCATCTGGACCAGGAGACTTCTCACTTTTCATGTTCTTTAGAGCAGAAAGGATCTCCTCTTTGGATATATCTCCCTCAAGAGAATCTCTTATGGGGGTACTCAAAGAGGGAAGATCTGATAAAAAATCATCAAGGAGAAAATCTGCATCTTCCTTCTTAAAAAGTGACGAATAAAAGGACGTAAAAGCCTGCATGATCGTGCTGTTGGTAGTACACTGTCGATCATCATCCTGAATGAAAGTTATTGTCTTTTTGGCAGCACGATCATGCTCCTTTCTAAGGAAGAAACGGGATGGGTTTTCTCTGTTTTCAATGTCATTCGACCTTGACCGAACACGAGCACCGTTAATCCTCTCGTCGTCCACACTCCGAAGGTGGTTTCGAAGTTCAGACAGACGAGATGAACAACTACCAGGAGAAGCAAGCTCGCGCTCAGCCAAGACCTTATACTGCGATTTAAGGATAGATAATTCCTTTTGTTTCTTACTTTTTTCCTTTAATTGGAATTCCTTACAAAAATTAGAAATATAAAATTTAAAAAGGTCCCAGTTTGACAAGGAGAGACCAACATCAGATATTAAATGTGAAAAGGCATTAAAAAAGGAGCGAAACTCTTGAATAAAACCTAAGGAGGTAACTCCTGAGTTATTACATTTCCAATAACCCTTACCAATAGAAATGTTCAGGTTGAGATTGATATTAAACGAAATTCCAAAGTGATCACTGAAAATTAAAGGATGAGTTTGAAAATCAGGCGTGTTTAAAAGTGTACGAGATCTTACATAAAATCTGTCAAGCCTACAAGACACTGACGAACTACTCCATGTTGGGAGTGATTTATTTGGATACTGAAATCTGAATACATCCTTTAAATCAAAATCAGTTAATATATTACGAAAAATGGCTGAAGTTGACGAAATTCGGTCTTTGTTTCCACCAACCTTGTCTAAATCATTATCTAGAACAAAATTAAAATCTCCTCCAAGTACCAAAAGTCTCGAAGTAACAAAAAAAGGTTCGAGACTACGGATGAAATCATTCCTCTCCGATGGTATATTCGAACAGTAAACATTTATAAAACGTATCGCACAATTATTTACAGTTGCATCTAGAACAACCAAACGCCCATCAAGGTCAAAATGAAAATGATCAATACAAAATTCTATAAAAGGTTTTAACAAAATGGCTGTTCCAGAACTCCTATTGGAACCAAAAGACCAAAAACATTTTTGTTGCAAGACCTGCTCAAAATACTTGGCTGTTCTAAGATTA
>JARJEI010000003.1:21063453-21296494 GCA_029955415.1 Lottia scabra
TATTTCAATGTTAATCATGTTTTTTTATGTGAAGCATATGTTATTAACGGAATTGTTTTGATTGTATGGATTTTTATTATTATTGATTGTTTAAATTGAAAATTAAATCCATCATAATTGTATATATGACTTTATTTTTTATCTGTTGCTCTCAGACTTGGGAACCTGCTCTTGGGATGGGACAATATGAATAAAATAATGCAAATGATAATTATTTATTTTCAATTTTTCAACAGGCACTAACATGAATGCATACAAAATACATTTTATTATTATTTTTTAAATTCTGAACAAAACCATTTCCCTTTAGGGGCTCGCCTCATATTTACACACCTCATGTGATACCATATTTTTTGACAATTTTCATTATCACAGATTACCATACTTGTTCCATCATCATGACCACCACAAACACAATATTTTCGATTGTCTGTACTTTGTGAATTAGTATTTGTGTCTAAATTTGTTTTTAATATATTCTTGCCCGAAAAATATCCAAACACTAGTTCTGGCAACACACACATTTTGTGAAAATCCAAAGCTTTCGGGATCATTTCATTCAAAAGATCTTTGTCCTTCAGAATACGCTCTGAAAACATGCCACAGGGCCACCAAACAACAAAATCACAGAAATCTGATTTTGTTACGAATAACTGCAATTGTACTTGGTAGTAATATGGATGTGATGTTGAAAGTTTTAAATTGCCTTTGTCATCTTTTACAAGATATTTAACATCAAGGGTTTGTTTGTCTTTCATTGAATATGGGCATTTTATTTCTAGCATTCCCTTGCCACAACATTCACATTCAAGAATTCCATCAAGGCTAGCAGCCAATTGGTAGTAGTCTTTACTGATAAAAAGTCCACATAAAGACACTTTGAACTTTGAATGTTTATGGGAGGATTCCTTTTCATACTGATCTCTAGCAATTTGTTCCTTTTTTACGCCCCAATCCGTCGCAGCACACGCTAGTTTCTCGTTGGAATTGCGGGTAATTTTTTTTAACAATGATAAAGACGGTTTGTTTACATTGGTGTGGCAAACTGAATACAGGTTTGAAGCTGTAATTCTTCCACATCTTAGTTTGTGCCATGAAGAGGACTTTGATTGTTTTTTGGTTTGCTTCTCAATGTATATAATTTCTTCATCACTAATTGTTATTTTCGATCCAATACTTTCACAATCTGAAACCATTTCTTCATATGTCCTTTCAATATCTTTGTTAGCACAGTCAAACTATTTTTCAATCTCCATGCTCGTTTTAGTAATGGATGGTTCAAACTCATTGCAAAAATTATCAGTCAGAGATAACACTGCTGATTTGGGGTTTATTTTGAAAAGTTCATTATAAAAGGTATCTTCTTCATTCTTGGTAGGGGAGGGAATTGTTTCTGGAACAGGTGTTTTTTCTTCAGGAATTGACGATAGATCACTTTTTCTTTTTTTGGCAGCACTTTGGAAGTCCATCTCCTTGACACGTTTATAGGGGGTGTCAAACTTTGCCCTGCTAGGAAATAGCCAGTACGCTGGTTCATCTGTTACGGAAGTTTTGTCAAGGGCTTTGCTGGACTGTTCCATGGCAAACAGCATTGCTCCAACATGGCTACAACATTCACCAAGTCCTGCCATGCACGTGCAATGTGCTGATTGGATTCCTTTGTCTGTGCTGAATATAACCCATGGTTCTAATGGCTTCTCGCGAATACGCATTGAATGGTTCACCTGAAAAGAGTAATAATATAATATGTTAAATTCAGATCTCCGAGGCTATTTATTTATCTATGTTAAATAAATGATTTAACATCTTCACATCATAACTTCTGCTATGTGTATGGTCATAGGCGTAGGAGACAGGGGGGCGCAGCTGCCCCCCCAAAAAGTATGTTTCCGGGCAAAAAGTTCCAAAAAATCGGGCAATCAATTGGAAAACATTACTAAAATTCGGGCAGAAGTCGGTCTGCCCCCCTGTTGAGTCGTGGGCCCCTACGGCTATGTGTATGGTAGCCTAAATGCTACATACTAAGACTTGGCATAGGTGGATAACTTACAGTAAGGTCAGTAATAATGACAATGTGCAATTGTAGATATCTAGTTCAAGGTCAACAAGTGGTACATACCTTTGCTTTCATCAGATGTTGGCCACCATCGTACACTTTATGTAGAATCTCTTGAACCCATCCGTCTTGAAAATATTTGTAGGCATCTAAAGATTTGTGGTTTCTTAGTTGGTCTCTAGTATATGATGATTCTTTGAAGATAAAAAATT
This sequence comes from Lottia scabra, assembly GCA_029955415.1. NCBI lineage: Eukaryota > Metazoa > Mollusca > Gastropoda > Lottiidae > Lottia > Lottia scabra. The sequence continues at coordinate 21,065,722 of JARJEI010000003.1, forward strand.
CTATAATATCGAAATTTGTAACCTCCGGCCATTTGTCACGATCGTTGACTACGAAATCTTCTTTCTTTAAAATATACGGATCTTCGCCAATCTCAGATGTTTTCTCGTCGTATCTTCTTCTTACGTCTCCTTCTAAACTTTCACGGTATGACAATACACTGACTGAATTACTTGCCATTACCAACAGTTGATAATACGATAAAATTGCCTCAGGCAAGCTTTGATATTGATTTGGCTAGGGAATCAAAATGGCGGCCGGGCTTACTACGCAAAGGATTGTGGGTAATTGCGGTCCAAATCGTGACGTCAGTGAAAACAAAGGATTAGATTAAACAAATGAACCAAAAAAAAAACGATCACAATCTGTTGGAAAAATGAGTTGAAAATGGAAAAACCCTAGTTTGTGAGTACTCTAGAGACTACAGTTTTCATCTGCTTTTGATGAATTTTGGTATGCTCCTTTACATTGATAAGATCTTGGTCAAGTTCGAATTTGAATAATTGAGATTTTTTAGTTATTGCCCTTGACTTTGTAAAAACGCTTCAAATTTAATTTGTGAGTACTCTAGAGAATACCTTTTTTTTTTATCTTTGATGAAACTTGGTATATAATAATAAAATCTTTATTAGAGATCCAGTTACCAAAGGTAATCTTCCCTGGAATCTAGTTACTAACTACAAATAACATATATACATAGATGAGCATTAGTGATATAAAACAGGGTATAAGAAAATAATTAAAAAGCATGGCAAAAATGATACCAAATATTGCAAAAGATACAAAATAATATGAATTTTAGGATGGAAACAAATAAAATAAATGGAAATAAGAAGGAAATGACCAATCGGCAATCCTCGGCAGTTTCCGTAAACCATAATCTGTTGCAGAGCGCCAGCGTAACTTTCACGGAGACCGTTTGGGAAATGACTATAGAAAGCTATATAAGTCATAATTATAAAAACAGTGTAATACAATAACAGTAACAGTGAATTAAAATTTAGTTAGTATTTGACATCAGTTCCCCCTTTAGTCCTTCCTTAAATTGACGTAATTCTATAGACAATTTAAGAGATTGGGGTAACGAATTCCAAAGTGAACTTGCTCTATATTTAAACGTTCGTTTCATTGCCTCGAGACGGCATTTTGTATGCTCCTTAAGATTGATAAGATCTCGGTCAAGTTCGAATATGACGTAGTTTCGATGAACAGATTCGAGTTATTGCCCTTGGCTTTGTAAAAATGCGTCAAATTTGGTTCGCGAGCACTGTACAGATTAAATTTTTCATCTGATTTTGATGAAACTTTGTATGCCCCATTAGATTGATAAGATCTCAGTCAAATTCGAATTTGATGTATTTTCGATGAACGATTTTTGAGTTATTGCCCTTTAGTTCGTGAGCACTCTAGAGACTACAGTTTTGATCTGATTTTGATGAAACTTGGTATGCTTTTTAAGATTTATAAGATCTCGGTCAAGTTCGAATTTGACGTAGATTCGATGAACGGGTTTTAAGTTATTGCCCTTGACTTTGATAAAAACTCATCAAATATTACTCGTTAACACAATAGAAGCTTCAGTTTTCATCCAATTTTATTAAAACTTGGTGTGATCATTGCAATTGATAAGATTTCGGACAAGTCCTAACTTGACACATTTTTGATGAACTGTTTTTGAGGTATTGTACTTGACTTTGTCAAAAATAGTTTGTTGAGCAGGATTGAAGCTACAATTTTTAATCGATTTTGATGAAACTTGGTGTGATCATTGCAACTGATAAGATCCTGAACTAGTTCTTGATGCATTTTCAATGAACGGTTTTTGAGTTATTGCCGTTGACTTTTTATTTTTTCAATATAATAAAATTTGCATTATCGTAGATTAAAATATGATTGTTTCCGACAGCTGCCATTGGGCGTATGTTACCTTGCCTGGTAAGTCCTGGTATACCTTTAATTCTGCGGGATATATGGGTCGTTCTACGGATTGGGTTCCATTTCTAGTTAAGATTTTATGAAAGATGACATAGTATGAAGAGGAATAAATTTTACTTCCCCGAGAACTTACACATCTCACAAATACATCTTGGTATATTAGCAGTTTACTTCAACGTTTTTTTATTGATTTTACAGGTAGAAGAAGGTGTGCTCTCAGGCGTGCATGTCGAAATAAAACTCAATGCCGTTGTTATTATAGGTGTGATGTATAAACAAAGACTTCCATGCTTCATTTGAATAAATCCTCCATACTAAAAGTTTGTAATTTTAGTTTATACCAGAAAATTTTGTTATAGATACCCATAGTATGAAAGTAGGAAGGCGAGATCATTCCAATCCCCTATATAAATATCACCTAATGTAAACAATTTTCATAGAATAGGCATTTGAAATATATGGATGGTAATGACAATCACTAGCGGTATTGACAAAATATTCGCGGTAATGACCAGATGAATTTGCTATATGAACAGTATTTTGATGTTTCATTTTAAAAAATTGATATTTTCAGCGTTCGCAATGAATATATTTTTATATTTCATGCTAAATAAGGTGAATATTTTGATAATCTTATGTGACTTTGGGCATTGAGTATTCGAGCGGTAATGACAATATTTCGTGGGAATGACATGGTTTTCGCGGGAATGACCAACGATGTATACCATTAGACTAAAAATGACAAATTTTAATAATTTCTAAGAACGAAAAACACAATATTTTCTAAGAACGAAAAACACAATATTTTCTAAGAATGAAAAACACAATATAAACATTAACTTTTCAGGAACGAATTATAATATTTTCTAAGAACGAAAAACACAATATAAACATTAACTTTTAAGGAATGAAGGGAAATCCATATTTCAATGCAATACTAGTTCCAGCAATATCTTACTGAGTAAATAGTTCGTATTTTGGTGCTATAGCTTGATAAATGTCTGGACGTATTTGAAAATGACGTCCGGTGACTGGTACTGGTTCCGCAAAATTAAGTTTGATAACTTTCTCTAGATCGTACCAAATTCTGTCTTCCATCCGTGGCCAAAAATACCTATTTTTTCCTGCACAGCTCATAGCAGTAACTTCTACATCCTTATCGTCGACATCTTTTATAATACCGGGGTAAAAGTGGTTATAATATTCTACAACGCACCACTGTCCGATCAGACTATCATCTATAGTAATGTGATCATCGGAATCAGCAGTTTGATTGGCAGAAAAACTTAATTGTGGTACCGATGCTGCCCATATCGCCTCTGGATCCTTACGCCCAGAATCAGATATGGTACAGATTGGTATGCTTTCCAAGGCAGTGTATAGCATGCACGTGTGCAGGGTTGCTTGATGGTGACTGGCACCGAAGTGGACACTTTGGACACAAGCATGGTACTTGCATCCGAAGTTCTCACTGAAATCCATATGGATTAGACAATTTGTGTCTCCCAAATTACTTTCTAACCGTCTGATTTCTTTGTATTGTTGTTTGATGTTGAACACGTGTTTGCATGCCCGTTGAAGGTCAGTGTTAAAATCCGCCAACAATTCCCAAATCCTTGACTCCTGTGTTACTTTAGCAGTGAACACAGCGGTGTATTCTTTCATTGATCCGTCGGGATTTCTCTTCTGTCTAGCTTCGGACATCTTCGACCATTTGCTCCAGGTAACAAATTGTTGTTGGTCATCTTCATTTAATCCAGTTTTTATGGTGAAACCTTTGCATGTCTCACATTGCCTGTACATGCATGCTTTGTTATCGGTGTTGCAGCATATTAGAGAAACTAATGAGTCAATGGATGATGTATTGATGTCATTATGATTCTTCAATACCATTGATTTAAGCAATAAGTTGTCATGTATTTGACAAATGCATGTTTCTCTTTGGCTCAAGCCCGGTTTCAAAACCCAAAAAGGCCTAAGACGACAGAACAAAGAGTAAGAACATGTAGCAGTGCTTTCGGTAAGAAATTTGAGGTGGAGGTTTTTCAGACTATCCAGGAGATATCTTCGTTGCTTTTTTATCTTATGCTTAGTAATGGTTTCTTTTTTACCAGCGCATAACCTACTAGAATCATCCCTTTCCAAAAATTATTTTACTTGATCTTGCAACCAAACCACACAATGTTTTGCTCTTTTTCTCTGTGCAGTATCCTTTATACCAAATGATTCTTTAACAAATGATGTAAGCTTATATTTTTGAAGTATTTTTTACCTAAGAATGTTAACTATATTTCTACTTGTTTTCCTGGACTTTAAGTGTTTTTTAATTTCTGTTGATAAGGAATAATGGAAGATAAGAGTCTTTTTAACTTTCCCAGAAACAGATCTCCCGGCGAGTAGTCTTGCGGTTTTGGATCTAGGTGTTTCGGGTCCTGTTGTCTTCGACGCGTTTTGAATCTGTACAGTTGTTTTTTTATATTTTGCTGCTAATTTTGATTTTGATTCGAGTTCTTTTTCTAAGTTCTTCATCTTTCTGTATACAGCGCTTCTATCTTTTCTGACACGTTTTCTCCCTCGGCTAGAGACATTGTTAAAATTGAAGACATAAGGGACAGGCGAATCAGGGGAATGGGGTGGGTTTAACTGATTAATGGGCTGTTTACTTCTGTGCCGCCTTTGAGCTGCCCTCCACGATTTACGCTTCTGTCGCTGTTCTCTTTGGTTCAGGTCTCCGATCAATTTTATTTGTTTTTGTTCTTTCTTACGTTGGTAGCGTTCTCGCTCTTTTTGAAGATAGACAGCATATCTTACAGGGTCTTACTTTAGTTTTGATCGATATGACCGGTCTTTTTCTGAGATTTCTTTTCGGGTAGTGAGTTTTTTCGGTTTGCCCATTTAGAATCTGAAATGAAGAAATATATAAGCCCTACACAAATGTTTACAGTTTAATTTGTTAATTTCTTGCAAAAATTACGTTATGCTCTGCTCGTGTTCCTCCATTTTTTCAAGTTATCAAAAGCAAGTCATTACCGCGAATCCAGGTCAATCACCACGAGTCGTTAGCATTCGCAAGAATGACTTTCGCGGAATTGACAAAAATACACGGTTGTATGTCTGGATAAAGGGACATTGTAACGGCGGCAAAACTTGTAACGTAAAACAACTTAAAATTTATTGTTTTATGCGATAGAGAACAAATTTTCGTTTTTTTCCTATTACAATGGATTGTAATCCCAATCGCAAGATTGACATGCAATTAACATACGCTAAAAATATACTTACAAATATCGATATTTCTTGTAATTCAAGGATTAGGAAGCAAGGCGAACGAGTGTCTTGTGGGTAAAGGGGGATAATTCTTGAATGTAAATACGTAGTTTAAGATAGGAGTTATATCCCTTGATATGGTATTAACCTTGGAACAATTTCGCGGTACTGACACATTTTTCAAGGACAAAGAATAAAGATCCCAAAATCTTTGAAAATCATCTGACAATTGAGATATAAGAATACAACTTAAATTCAACATCATTTGTGATATAAAAAACACTGATTACCAGTAATATTGTTTGAAACTTTAATTGTAATGAATAAGATTTAAGAAGAAAGTAGGTACGGGGACATCAAGAGAACAAGGTATAGGCATAACAAATATTGATATAATTCATGAAATAATAAAAAAAAATCAGAATTTAATAGGTTTTAAGTAACTTTGTATGTATTCCATAATAATAAAAACACAAAATTTCGGGTTTTACTATTTTATTTCAATATGTTATCTATTGATAAACTTGGAGGACATGGAATGGCACCCAGTCTGTAGAATGACCCATATATCCAATTTTCTATACCTGTTGCTCTGTAAACATTTGCTTATCGTATCCATCACTCAGTCGGATTTATCTGAAATAAACTAAACAATGAGCCATGACTGGCAACTCTGCACATAATTATGAGAGTGAGTGAGATGAATAATTTGATAAGGATTTCCCTTTAATTTTTATATCCTGGAGAACGCACATATTAACACACAGCTAAATAGACAACTGTTCTCATGAAAATCATTTAAAGTTTGTGCAGGTATTTCATAATTCTAATTCAATAAAATATCTCCCTTAAACTAAAAGTGATACGAATGCCATTTGAAATTATATGTATTATATCACATTGTGAAACTATTGAAGATAAATACACTCTACTATATATTGTTTAGAATATCTGTAGCCTCAGATACCCAGGATAGAGAATAACTCCCCTTAATATTTCAGTCTCTAGATGTCACTCTAAGCTTCTCCCTCTATAACCATGCTGCCCTGACAAAATGGTTAAAATATTTGATCAGCATTTGTTTTTTTACGAATCCTCGCTTCAAGACTGAGCTTCAGATCTAATTGTTGAATTAATGCATTAATCTCAGCATCCTCCTAATTTACTCTTGAACAAATACTTTAATAACATATATTTTGTTGATTTTTCTCCCCTTGATTTTTTTCTTTTCACTCAAGTAGCCTAGCCATTGCTTTCAGTAGGCTAGTATAATATATAGTAGCACTAGTGGTATAGGCTATCCAGTAGACTGGCTGGTCTAATTAATTCGACAGCAATGCCCTCACGATGGACTTTGAGAGAACCACTTGCACCTCAACTAATGCGAGGAAACATAGTCTTAGAAGCTATCACCAACAGCAGCTGTGGGTCCAAGCCCCATTTAGAGACGTCTCCTAGATCATGAATGCAGAGTCTTATTGTTATGTAAGAAAGGACTGTTTAATAGGTCCAGAATGTGTAAGATCAAAACCCGACGCCTTGTCAGATCCCTGCAAGCGGGGCAAGTGTGCTCGCAAGATTGTGTGTCCCTGTAGATAAGCTGGAATTAAATGTTACAAGTACTGTAAATGTAAGGATAGTGATGTTTGTAAAAACCCTATCACTGAATAAATATATAGCAGTTCTATGGTAATAACTTACCAGTTTTTAGCCATTTCCAATTAACATATCATACACTTTTCTATATGACTATCTCTTTAGGCCTAAACATGTATGATGGTCATTCTGAACTTTTTGAACACTTCAGAAAGTCTGCAACTCGAATGGTTGAGAAGATAAAAGCTATGTTGGAAATAGGACCTTTAAAAAAAGGGGCGTGGTCACTCATAAAAGGGTGTGGCCATTTTCGAACTGTTCGTCCTGGGTAGAGATTTTGGCACACATGCCAAAGTGTTCCTTAGGGTCATATCAGCCTATTACATTGAGTTATCCTCACCTAAATTATTTGCATACATATCTATGCCGGGTCCTCTACTACTAAGAAGAGTTTGTTTTCTTTTAATTCTTTTCCAATAGTTAATCTAGCTTTTGATGTGTCCATGAAAAATGATTTTTCAAACAATATAGCTTTTGCCATCACACAGATGTAAGGTCCACAACTAATGGAGTCTGATTGTAGTGGATAGTTGTTTATGATAGTATATAAGTTTCCATTTATTTATATCAAATGGTGTCCAGTATTGTTTAAAAATTGTTGACAAAGACATTTCACTAGATGTAAAATTAATTTATCATAAACCTCTCCGGTTGAGTTACAATTAACGTCTTGACAAGATATTTGAAAAATAAATGACAGATTTTCAATTATCCGAGGATGAAATTCATGTTCTGGTTACATGTTCCACAATATGTATTTTTCGTGTGTCTTAACTCTCTCTCTAAATGACTTCGTCTTGAACGTTAATTGAATATCCTGTGGTGTTAAATCTCTTATTTTTTCAAAACATATCTTAATAGCAACTGAAACTTTATTTTCACAACTTTTGCATTTAAAGAGTACATACAAGTCAGTCATAAAAAGAGGATCATTTACAGAAATTGAAAGACAAGTAACCAATTATTCCAATATCTTTACTCTATCAGTTGTTTCAACAGAGTACTTTTTCATATTAGCTAATATCTTTGAATACTGCCTGTTTTTTATTTCGCTAATAATTTCAGATGTAGACGATGCAATCCAGATAGCATCTTGAAATGCTTGTGAGTCAGATAGGAATGTTACAAATGACTCTATAGGATTTTCAATTTCGAAATCAATTTTAGCAGCAGACTTAGTATAAAAAGACAATGGTATTGAGTAATCTGATTTGTGGTATATTTTGTTATAGAATAAAATATAACAGTTTTTATATGCCCACACATTAATGTGGGCGTATATTGTAGTCGTCTCTGTCTGTCTGTCCACAAATGTTGTGGACACGATAGAGAGCTGGTTTCTTGACGGATTTTGAATCAAAAAATATTTCATAGGTTATTGCCCTTGCTTTTGAAAATATGTTGCGGACACCATAGAGAGCTGGTTTCATGATGGATTTTGATGAAACTTGGTATGAGTGTTTGTATTGATAAACCCTATTAAATATCAGAAATATCGAACAAATATATGATGAGTTATTGCCCTTGTTCTTAAAAACACGTTAATTTTTCAGCCCGTTACACTCTCAAAGTTGTGGACACGATAGAGAGCTGGTTTCTTGATGGATTTTTATGAAACTTGCTGTGAGTGTTTGTAATCACCCAAGGATGAACCCTATTGAAAACAGACGAATCGAAAATATTTCAAGGGTTATTGCTCTTGCTTTTGAAAATATGTTGTGGACACCATAGAGATCTTTTTCTTGATGGATTTTGATGAAACTTGGCATGAGTGTTTGTATTGACCTTAGGATAAACCCTATTGAAAATCAGAAACGTCGAACAAATATTTTATGAGTTATTGCCCTTGTTCTTTAAAACACGTTTATTTTTCAGCCCGTTACACTCTCAAAGTTGTTGACACTATAGAGAGCTGGTTTCTTGATTTATTGTGATGAAACTTGTGAGAATGAACCCTATTGAAAACCAGACAAATCTTAATATATTTAATAGGTTATTGCCCTTGTTCTTGAACACGTTAATTCTTTAGCCTGTTAAACTCTAAAAGTTGTGAACACGATAGATTGCTGGTTTCTTGATGGATTTTGATGAAACTTGCCGTGAGTGTTTGTAATCACCTAAGAAGGAACCCTATGGAAAATCATGTTCCTTTAGCAACGGCTATCATTTCATTTCATTACATTAATCCGTTGCTATCATGATAAGACATTCTCGTCATTAATTTTGATTGGTCTATTCTTTGTAACAAATTATTGCCTGATTTTTTGTAGCAAATTTACCTTGTGATAATCGAGTCTCAAAGGTCAAGGTCGAATTGATACCAAAATAGAGGATCGTATAAGATTTTGTCGGCTTTACAACGGAGTAAAGCTTCCTTCAATCTTAAATAATTTTTCAAAGTGTTGAGGTTGCGTGAATTTTCCTGATTACGGAAAAATGCTAAAAGAAATTAACTCTTTCGTCTAGTCGAACTTGCTTTGCACATCATTCTGACCTACCACTTACTTGAGATAGCTTATTGGATAAATAAAATGTGACGTAGTGTTTTTAAAACGAGGTTATTAGTTGTTAATGACGAGAAAACCCCGTCAATCCAACAACGGTAGATAATGCCAATGTCTAACGTTGCTGAAGGAACATGATGGAAAATCAGACTAATCGAAAACTATTCCATGGGTTATTGCCCTTGCTTTTGAAGATATGTTGTGGACACAATAGAGAGATGGTTTCTTGATGGACATCATCGTAAGTTAGAATAGTCCTATCTTCAATAAGGACTTGTGCGGTAAAATGTCCACCATTCCCCATTACACCGTGATGACAGACTATTGATTTGAGCTTAAATTCCTGATCTGGAAACATCAAAGTTTCGTCAGGAACAATATCAATATAGTTTTTGGTAACCTCTTGGTTGTACTGAGTGTACCTTTTCATAACCAAGATGAGTGTTTCCGGCAATTTAGTAAATTCAGTTACAATTGCTGTTGTGTCCTCCTCACCACATCCGTAGTATTTATGACCTTCAGTTTTGCTGAATCCTGCCTTCTGTTGATCTTGAATGAAAAATACACCTTTTTGCTTTTTTGGCAAGGAAACTAAAATACAAAATTCTCTTTAGCAATTAGATGATGAATAATCACAATTACAGAACTTTAATTCGCTTTTAGTTTCCGCAAAACAGACATTTTCATCAACAATGTGTTGTGAAATATATCCTGTTAAAAATTCAGATGCATCCTGTTGTATATTGGAAAATATATCAGATAAGGATTTTGTGAAGATTGAAGATATACGTTTTTTTGGGACATCTGTGTCTTTCTTTGATAGAAGATTTTCTAATATTGCGATTTTGTTTTTCATTTTGTTATCAACGATATTGACTTTATATCTTATCAAATAGGCTGCCAAATTACTTGCATATATTGCTTGAACAACAGAGTTAAACCAGATTGTATTCCTTAAATTATGCATACCAGAACCGTGTCATCTTAGTTGGTGTCTTCACTGCAGGCATCGTACTCTGTGGGGGCTGTTGATATTTGCCTACATTATTTGGTATTATTTTATAGGTTTTCTTCCAGCTCTCCTCAACCATAGTCTGACATCTTTTCAGCTTTACATCTATTTTGGATTTTTTTTTAGCATAGATAGTGCAGCCATTTTTTGACATGAAGTAGAGACCTACTCTAACTCACGTGAAAAGTCATCATACCTCAACTGCTTTTTCCTCCCAGAAAAATGTGTTTCAAGATAGTGAAACGTTCTTCTGCAAAATTGTTACAGGTCTTCAGATTCTGGGTTGGTTTTAAAATGTGCAGATTGGTATAGAGAACCGAATGTCGAGTAAGATCTCCAAGCATAATGTTGGACCAAAGAGGCAACGTAGGCTAACGGCTAAAGAATATAACCGTTCCTTGCTCTAAAATGTCTTTAACTTCACTCAAAGTACGGCAGTTGACAAGTTAACTGCAAAAATACATTTTTTAAGTCAAATTATTTTTTTTCCAGAATTGATGCCATTTTTTTTATAATTTTCATATGATGACTTAAACATATATGTATTGTAGTTTTTTTTAAGTCAGTTCCCGTCGCTGATCCATTGACTATGTTCCAAGTTCTTGATAAATAGGCGGATATGGATTCGGAATTAAATATATTCAGATAGAACAATTGCCATAACCCAAACACAATTTATCTGCAGTGACTGTGCAACCTTTGGTCTTCCCTTTGCAACTTTTTCCGCGTAATTTATCCAAAATGACTCAGGAAGGCGGAAATGTGGGGCTGATTTTGTTTTTCCAATAAAGCACCTACAATAGGGATTGATGGTTGACCAGAAACTGGATTCTGGAAACTGACCTCATAGTATAGTACCTGTGTATTTGAAGACGTTTTCATGGAAACACTTCCTGTTGCGTCAATATATGTAACGTTTGTCTTCGCCATTTTATTCCACAAAAGTAAACTGTTTGGCAGCCAATAATATATGAAGAATGGACAAAGTCCTATATCCTGAATAAACCCCGAACTGTTTCCAGCTTTGCAGGATTAGATATCTCCATACTTCTAGAAATTAACTTTTGCCATTCTCCTCTGGGTAGAGAACGTAAAGGCTATATCTTGTTTCTGATTCTATCATTGTTTTTAATTTTCAATTGGCCACTCAGTTCTTTCCATTTTCCATTTATATCGATGTCAAATGCTGCAGATTTTGGAAGATATGCTGATATACTAGTAGTCTGAATCTGGTATTTCAAATCCTAGTACAGCCCCACAATAATATCATTGATATGTTGGATAAAAGTGGTAACATCTTTACAATACCCTCGTACTATATCACGATGTTCATCTGTATAGGATGATTTCAAATTGTCCAACTTGATTTGAAGATCTTGAAGACGATGACTGAAAACTTTATAATCGGCACAAGTTGAAGAGCTACTCATCGAATATGGCTAAATCATTTGAAGAATCCGAAAGGCATGCTAAATCAATTGAAGGTTTGAGCCAAGATGTAAACAGAATGTCGATTGCTGATCTTGCTTGCTTATCCCTGTTGTTGATCGTGAATCGTAATCAACATTATATGTCTTCCTCCCCCAAGTCTATTTCTGATTTCTGATCAAATTATCTCTCAACCCTAACACATCTCCAATTGATCAGCCCGACTATCTTTGCCTGCGGCTTCGTTGTGTTTGTGGACGAGTGGAATTCTTAGGGCTGACGACCTCTGTCTGGTGTGGACACCTATGCACTTTCGCACTTTTTGCAGTGCGTTCGATTCTCTAACGCACTGCATTGTTTTGCAATTGACTATTTTTATTTTATTTTTTCGTTTTCTGGTCTCGCTATTTCGGTATGAAGGGAACTTGTCACGCTTAATCTGACACGGTTTCTCATAATATATAGATGCTCGTTTTGCGGTGAATGTAAAATGACGCACTTTTGACCAACCGGAAATGATGTATGACAAAAAGTATATTTTAGGTTTTTATACGCCCACACATTAATGTGGGCGTATATTGTAGTCGCCCATGTCTGTCTGTCTGTTCTGTCTGTCTGTCTGTCCGTCCACAATTGTTGTGAACACGATAGAGAGCTGGTTTCTTGATGGATTTTGATAAAACTTGCTGTGAGTGTTTATAATCATCCAAGGAAGAAGCCTATTGAAAATCAAAAAATCGGAAAATATATGATGGGTTATTGCCCTTGTTTTTGAAAATACTTTGTGAACACGATATAGAGCTAGTTTCTTGATGGATTTTGATGAAACTTGGTGTGAGTGTTTGTCATGACCTTGGAATTAACCCTATTGAAAATCAGAAACATCGATAAATATTTTATGAGTTATTGCCCTTGTTCTTTAAAATGTTAATTTTATAGCCCGTAACACTCTCAAAGTTGTGAACACAATAGAGAGCTGGTTTCTTAATGGATTTTGATAAAACTTGCTGTGAGTGTTTATAATCATCCAAGGAAGAAGCCTATTGAAAATCAGAAAAATCGAAAAATATTTGATGGGTTATTGCCCTTGTTTTTGAAAATACTTTGTGAACACGATAGAGAGCTGGTTTCTTGATGGATTTTGATGAAACCTGGTGTGAGTGTTTGTCATGACCTTGGGATTAACCTTATTGAAAATCAGAAACATCGATAAATATTTTATGAGTTATTGCCCTTGTTCCTTAAAACGTGTTAATTTTATAGCCCGTAACACTCCCAAAGTTGTGAACACAATAGAGAGCTGGTTTCTTAATGGATTTTGATAAAACTTGCTGTGAGTGTTTATAATCATCCAAGGAAGAAGCCTATTGAAAATTAGAAAAATCGAAAAATATTTGATGGGTTATTGCCCTTGTTTTAGAAAATACTTTGTGAACACGATAGAGAGCTGGTTTCTTGATGGATTTTGATGAAACTTGGTGTGAGTGTTTGTCATGACCTTGGGATTAACCCTATTGAAAATCAGAAACATCGATAAATATTTTATGAGTTATTGCCCTTGTTCCTTAAAACGTGTTAGTTTTATAGCCCGTAACACTCCCAAAGTTGTGAACACAATAGAGAGCTGGTTTCTTAATGGATTTTGATAAAACTTGCTGTGAGTGTTTATAATCATCCAAGGAAGAAGCCTATTGAAAATCAGAAAAATCGAAAAATATTTAATGGGTTATTGCCCTTGTTTTTGAAGATACTTTGTGAACACGATATAGAGCTGGTTTCTTGATGGATTTTGATGAAACTTGGTGTGAGTGTTTGTCATGACCTTGGAATTAACCCTATTGAAAATCAGAAACATCGATAAATATTTTATGGGTTATTGCCCTTGTTAACTTGTAGTTGTAAACACTCAAAAATCGTTCAATTTTGTAAACATTCCTGATGGCACGGTTTTCGACAGATGTTTCATTTACTGATAGTTCTTGTCGACCTCCCGGACGACTTGGCTGCCATTACAAAAGTGGGCGTATTACGATGGGGCATCGCTATTTTTTATCAATTTAACCTACAGTTTTCAACTGATTTCGATGGAACTTTTTTCTTCAGCTAATTTTTCGCTTATCTGAACAATAAATATTTTAAAACACTCGAATTTTGACTTTTGATGCTGAATTTTGGAACTTATTTTTTGACCCTTTTTTCAACTTTCACAATTTTATTTCGATCGATCTGAAAATTTACAGGATTATAGACATTGTTATTGCAAACAAAACGGTATTATCAAAATTTCGATATCACTTCCGGTTTTGACGTCATTTGCTTTTAAAATTGAAATTTTAACTTCCGGAGTTTTCGAGATATTTGAAAAAAAAATTCTGCGTTATGTTAGAATTTATCATCATGAAAGATATTTATAATAAAATTTGACCCGGAAGTAATATGTCAAGCGCCATGTTATTTTGACTAATTTTCATAAAACTCAAAATAGGGCCTTAGGGGATAATCGGATTTGCACAATATTGGTGTCTATGAAATCCTTAGTCGATTGCCACCAACCTTATGACAGCGGATTTTTGAATTTCGATTTAGAATTTTTTCTATTTCCGGACAAAGAATTTCAGTAATGACAGAAACTTTCAAGGCTCATATCTAGTGACCTTGACCTTTTGACCTGTACACAAGTTATTGCCCTTAACGCGATCTATCAAATGATATATTCATTTCCGATTTCTGATGTTAACTTCCGGTTTTATCGCCATTTGAAAATTGCAATTTTTAACTTTAAAGACCTCTGTCACGTGACCTAATTAACATACGTCACAAATTTTTAGACATATTTACTATGCTAAATCTTCTCTTTCAAATGATATATAACACAATATATTTGAATCAAAATTGCGCTTTTTAAAACTTGCAAATTTTGTGCCAAAGATCATTGTAACTTGTGTGTTTTATGGAAATTTGATTCTGATCGATCTGAAAACTTACAAGTACATGTAGATAGACAATTTGATAATGATATCACTTCCAGTTTTGACGTCATTTGTTTGTAAACTTGAAATTTTAATTTATGGAGTTACTTAGTCGACGGCCAACAACCTTATGACAACTGATTTTTTAATTTCGATTTCTATATATTTTTGGAACAAGAACTTTAGTAATGACCGAAACTTTCAAGACTTATATGTATTTCTATATTTATTAGTTGAAATGACCAGGAAGTATTAATAGCCTTTAACCTTCATTTAGGTGTAACACACATCAAGAAGATCATGTTATGCTTCCACATCTGATGATATGCGAGAGTCTACGTTGTTGAATTACAACGTTTCATCCCCTCAGTACATCATACGATTTATGATTAGTTTATCAACATTTAAAAAGTTACAATTTACCATATCGTTTCCTTTAACGCTTCTCACTGGTCAGTGTTTTGCATGTTTAAACGCAGTTCTCTCCCTTCAACTGACAAATGTTTGTTGTCTGTATGTTAAAATTTAGTTCACTCCCTTCAACTGACAATTGCACTAACATGACTTTCTTACATAATAACTTGCATTTTTAACGTTTTAAATTATGTAGTAAAAAAGTTTAAAAAATATCTAAATGTAGTAGATAACGATCCAATGCCAAAAGAAGAAAATCTGTTCTAAAAATCTGGTTGTCATTTATTCAAAAAATATTGCGTGTCTAAAAACGTTGACCATTAAAATGTTTTTTAAAAAAAATAATAAAACAGATTTTTTGATAAATTTGTACGACAATGTACGAGCTGTACTGCGAACTTAAGTGTATGGAAGTTAACGCACAGTATTCTGATGTCATTTTCATGGGAATTAGCTCTTTCATATGTAGTGACCTCGGTGGCTCAGTGAGTTAAACGCTTGCTTGCTAACCTGGAGGCCCAGGGTTCAATCCTGGTTCGAGATGAATTTTCATTCCGGTTTCACGATGTCAGTGATGCAAGTCGGAGGGGCTGACATGGAAAAAAGCGTCTAGACGTTCGGAGAGGACAATAAACCGAGGTCCTGTATTGACTGCACGTTAAAATCCCTCGACAGTTGGAAATCGAAAGTAAGAGTAGGCTTATGCCGCTGTCCTGGCAAAATTTCCCTCATTGCACACTGCATGGCGTTTGCCCGTCCCCAGTTAGCCCTTAAAGGTGCAGAAAAGTAGGACGTAAAACTCCATTCATTTCATTTCATTTCTTTCATATGTATGATAATGCAGATGACTTTTCACTACCGAACGGGAACTGGTTATTCTACAATTTATATGCCGATATTTATGTTTTGTAAATTTCGCAATATGGATTGAAAATCTAACTTTTCACCCATGGACGAAACCGGATGCGCACTGCTCGGTACCGTCGCACGGTTCTAGTTTTTTTTTTATTATTATTCATGTACAGTATTTAAATATACATAATTAAATATTGAATATTGACAATCTTTTTATTGACATAATTCGTATTTTCTACATTGTATCTTTTATTTGTATCAGGTGCCGGATTAGCATAAGCTTCGGCTTGTTTCCGAAACCTAAGATATTTTTTTTGTAAAATACTATATGTAATGTGAAAATAAAATATTGTTTAAATCAATGTATGCATCCGAAGTATGTACTGTTCTCAAGGATATTACGCGACTGCAACTTAAATTCTGTAAAATTGTTTTGAGAGTGAAAACCTCAACACCTTCAGCCATGATCTATGGAGAACTGGGGATCTTTCCACTAGAAATTGTCATTAAGGTTCAACTAATACTGTACTGGTTAAATATTGTTCAAGAAAACATCAAAAAATACTCTTTTGTTCTGTATACATTACTTTTAACTAACATTAAAACAAATCCATAGGTAGATGTAGTGAATCCAATCTCTAAATGTATTTAAATTCTATATTTTTTTCATATTTAAATAATAAATAATGTACTTTTCCTAACTATTTTTTTTTCAAAGTGGGGCTTTTGTCTTAGGTAAATTTATATTGTGGGGCTTTTGTCCGCTGGGGCTAAAAAATCAAAGTGGGGCTTTTGTCCGTCCACCGTAGAGAATGCAAAAGAAGGATCAGTTTATCCACGCATGGGAAAGTACTATCTTTAATCAAGCAAGTGTATAAACTATAGAATATTTAAAAAATTAGTAGGCCTATAGTTATTATTGTAGATTATTGTTTAATTATTCATTACTTATCATTTATTTATATATTATTTACTATATATATTATAATCAAATGAAAATTGTATATAAACTAAACTTTATTTAAAAATGTCTCATGTACATATTACATTATGTCTGTATTCATATACCATTTACATGTATATGTATATGTGTTTCTGAATAAAACTTACTTACTATTTACTTACTAGCATTTGCCCAACTGTAAAACCCAGATGCTATAATGGTGTAGAAACTCGGATGATTGCTCTTCACTTCACCACAGCCATTATTAATTGGTTTTCATTAAGGGGGGGGGGGGGGGTTTGGGGTATGATCTTTATTTCTACTGGCCATTAGTCTGAATTAAAAACAAAATTCCCATTTCACATACATCAAATGGTTATATCACTGATAACATGAGTAATAATAATAATAACGAATAAGTTCAACACTTTCTCAATTAATATACTTATACTTTATTAAAAAATAGTTATAGTAAAATTTATGAACCTTATAAATATAATAATAATAATAATAAACACTATTATTAAGATAGCTTGCCAGGCAAGGTAATATACGCCCACTGGCAGCTTTGTTTGAAAAAGTAAATTTGGCAGAAAACCGTAACCATCACAACCATGAAATATTCAACCTGTAGTCATAAACATACATTTCATTCAGAACTCATTCATCAAGTTTAGCCTTGTATGAACGTATTTGGAAGAAGAAGGACAATAATTCATATCAAATATTATTCGATTCTTTTGATTTTATAAAGGGTTCATCCTTGGGTGATAATAAACAATTTCAGCAAGTTTTGTCAAAATCTGTAAAGAATTGTGACTTGTAGAGAGTTAAAAAGCTAAAAATCGAACTCATTTTAAAGAACAAGGGCAATAATTCATATTAAATATTTTTCAAATCTTTAGATTTTAAATAGGGTTCATCCTTGGGTGATAATAAACAATTTCAGCAAGTTTCGTCAAAATCCGTAAAGAATTGTGACTTGTAGAGTGTTGACAAGCTAAAAATCGAACGCGTTTTAAAGAACAAGGGCAATAATTCATATTAAATATTTACCGATTCTTGCGATTTTAAATAGGGTTCATCCTTGGGCGATAATAAACAATTTCAGCACGTTTCGTCAAAATCTGTAAAGAATTGTGACTTGTAGAGTGTTAACGAGATAAAAATCGAACGCGTTTTAAAGAACAAGGGCAATAATTCATATTAAATAATTTCCGATTCTTGCGATTTTAAATAGGGTTTATCCTTGGGTGATAATAAACAATTTCAGCACGTTTCGTCAAAATCCGTAAAGAATTGTGACTTGTAGAGTGTTAACGAGCTAAAAATCGAACGCGTTTTAAAGAACAAGGGCAATAATTCATATTAAATATTTTTCGATTCTTTTGATTTTAAATAGGGTTCATCCTTGGGTGATAATAAACAATTTCAGCAAGTTTCGTCAAAATTCGTAAAGAATTGTGACTTATAAAGTGTTAACAAGCTAAAAATCGAACGCGTTTTTAAGAACAAGGGCAATAATTCATATTAAATATTTTTCGATTCTTTTGATTTTAAATAGGGTTCATCCTTGGGTGATAATAAACAATTTCAGCAAGTTTCGTCAAAATTCGTAAAGAATTGTGACTTATAAAGTGTTAACAAGCTAAAAATCGAACGCGTTTTTTAAGAACAAGGGCAATAATTCATATTAAATATTTTCCGATTCTTTTGATTTTTAAAAGGGTTCATCCTTGGGTGATAATAAACAATTTCAGCAAGTTTCGTCAAAATCCGTAAAGAATTGTGACTTGTAGAGTGTTAACAAGCAATTGTGGACGGACCGACGGACATTGGTGACGGCAATATACGCTCCACATTTCATGTGGGCGTATAAAAATCAAACTTCTTATTAGAATTGAAATAAATATGAAATAAACATAAAAAGAAGAATAATTTTAATTTTGGTCAAATGAGTGACGTATGGAAGAATGATAACACATGAACAACCATTTTAACATACAGCTTGTTATGATTGTATCATTGACAACTCATAAAGAAGTTCAAGTTTAATTCAGAACAGCAACATAGATATAAAAGGTACGAGTACAAGTAATGGAATGACAAATGGACGTGCACAAGCACGGGATAAAATGGCGTCCGTAGTTAAGAGTAACACTGCGGTGTCTATGCTGATTCAGACCACAAATACATATTAAATATTAGTTCGCATCACAGTACAATAATGTAACATCCCCCCCTTTAAAGTTAATCAAACATAATCGTTGAATTTCAACGGACCGGACGACGGACACTTCTGCCGCGAGCAGTATTCGGGACATCGTTCGGCGGGCTGGAAACAGTGGTTTGATGATTCACTGGATTTGTTATTTTTCCTGAACTGGAATCTGGTTTGAAGTCATTCTTCTGCGGTGATGGAGTCTTGAATTCAGGAGACTGTATCGGTTTAGACTTGGTACTTGGATTAGGGACTTTCATCACATGACGACGATTTCGACGATACCGTACTCCTGATGTAGATATGTTACATGAACGTCTTGTAGAGTCGTTATTCAAGATCAGACTTCTTTTATTACTCCATCGTTTCTCTCCATCCAGTTTTACGCAGACATGATCACCTGGTGTCACCTTTGGTAATGTTAAAACACCATGATGACGATTGAAGTAGAACTTGGCCTTTGACTTGTAATTTTCATCAGTCTTTTTAACCTTCGAATGAGTAGGCCATTTTGGTTTTAGTAGTTTGTCAGTAACGGGAACGGGAGTGCGCATTTGACGACCCATAAGTAGTTGCGCTGGACTCCTACCAGTCGAAGACACTGGCGTGCTTCGGTAAGCCATTAATGCTAATTGAGTGTCATTCTGGCTTAAGATTTTCTTAGCAATTTTGACTGCTATCTCTGATTCACCATTAGCCTGTGGATTGTGAGGGCTGGTAAAAACACTCTTGAAATTATACTGCTTGGCAAACTCTTGGAACATAGTTGAAGTGTATTGAGTTGCGTTGTCCGAAACTAGGATTAGAAAGCTAATGCCGGTGTCGACGTTAGCATTTCTGTAACTTTCTCCAATGCAGCTTGCTGTTGAGGTCCCCAGAACCCTATAACATCGGATTTCAAAAGTTTTGTCATGGGACTGATTATTTCCGAAAGATTGTCTAAAAATCTTCCCAAGTAATTTATAGAGCCAAGTAAACGTCTTAGTTCTGTAACATCCGTGGGTGAGAGTTCACTTATGGCTTTCACTTTATTGGGATTAGCACTAACACCACTGGAGTTAATAATATGACCAAAGTAAATTATTTCAGACTTTCGAATCTGACACTTTTCTCAGTTTAAACGCACACCAGCTTGTGAGAGTTTCTCGAAAACTTGATTTAAACGGATGTCGTGTTCTTCGTTATCTTTACCATAAATTATGATGTCATCCATACACACTGCTGCGCCGATCTGGTCACCAAGAATTTCAGTCATTTTCCGTTGGAAAATCTCCGGTGCAGACGTTATACCAAATGACAATCGTTTAAAACGAAAGCGACCAAGTGGTGTAATAAACGTTGTCAATATAGAACTTTCTTCTTCAAGGGGTAACTGGTAAAAACCACGGGCAGCATCAAGTGCACTAAATACAGTGCAACCAACTAGTTTTGGAGCAACATCTTCTAAGTTAGGTAGAATGTATTTTTCCCTCTTGACAGACTGGTTTAACTTTTTCAGATCAACACAGATTCTGACTTGACCGGACTTTTTGATGACGGGAACCATCGGACTACACCATTCTGTTGGAACCGTAATACGCTCGATGATGTTTTCTGACTGCATACGATTAAGTTCTGCTTCCACCTTTGGTAGTAGTGGGAAGGACACACGTCTAGCAGTTGGTAAATTGAATGGAACTGCGTCATCCCGCAGTACTATTTTGACTGGTTCACAGTTTATGAGTCCACCAGTGTTGAATATTTTTGTGTTTATTTCATCAATACGTCACTAACCCATAGATTCAATCACATTTCGCCCAAGCAAATTGCTGACATTTCCTTGAATGACGTAGATAGGAAATGTAAAGTTTTGTCCTTTATAGCGCACCGTAGTCTGAAACTGTCCAATTGAAACCAATTGACCACCAGGGGCCTGTTGCCAGAACGATCCTAAGTCAGGATTATCCTAACTTTCATCCTAAGTGTCTAAACTTAGGATAATGGCGTTGCCAGAAAAATCCTAACTTTATGACAATCCTAAAGTTAGAAACATGACGTCATAGAATCCTAAATTAATGTTTATGATTGCCCAAGACCACTCCTAACTCCTATGATTATCTTAACTTTATGATTATCCTAAATATTTTACCAATTACCTTAGAAACTAGGATTTTTATCATGGCCGCCGCTATAATAAATCGGAGAAATCCCAGGAGCGAAGTTTCGGTAATTTACCGTGCCGAAATGCCCTATACAAGAAAATATACTATGGATTTTCTGAATGGCATTACTGACATAAAATGTAAAAGATGTTCCGCTTGTCCCGCAATGGAATCTTCAAGGTTCACGAAATATTGGAACCGATCTTGGAACGGTCCACAAAAAGAAACCATTCGTTGGAAACAATCCACCAGGTACGTTGACAATTATTTTGGCATAGTCTAATCAGTAAAATTAATAGGCTTCTACGATTTTCGATGATTGATCGTAGAATAATTAAATTTAAATACTGGTACAATAAAATTATTCCCTAACAGCTCCCCAATTCAAACAAACAACCACCCACATCTGGCATGGTATGATTAGGGGTAGGTAATAGGACTTAATAGGCCTAGTATAAAGCGATTCGAGCATATTTTATTTCTTAATTAGTATTGACTGCATCTATCAACTTGTAGGTATGTGCATCATTGAAGTTTTTTGGGAGTGGTTGCTTTTTGAATGAGGCGGGCGAGAGACTCGGTTTGGAAAAAAGCAGTGTCTCTAGAATTATCAGAGATGTCACGGACTGTTTTGCAAACCGAGCAGGAGATTACATTTCCATGCCAACAACAGAACAAGCTGTAACCGAGGTAGGTCAATCTTCAAGTTATCATCTTAATTATGAACATTTCTGACCTATAGGCTACACACTGACATTTTTGACAACATGTTGGCCATGTATGTTTATTAAACGAAATGTTGCTTTTAGAAAGGGTGGTTAAATGTGACCAAGTAAACGGGTATCTTCCACGATAAAATAGATGTAACTCTCGTTAAAACTTTTGATTGTGGATGTTTAAACTCAGTATATTTTATGTATATTTTCAGATCAAACAGAGTTTTTATCAGACAGCTCCTCTACCCAATATAATTGGTGCTATTGATGGTACGCATATACCGATAAAAGGTCCCAGCACTCCCTTTAACGAAGCAGCCTTTGTCAACAGACAAGGTGGACACTCTATCAACTGTATGGTAGTAAGTAGACATTGTTTGAACTAAACCCTGTACACGTGTGGATTGAAGATTGGCTCTTATTTTCTGATATGAAGATTGATTTAAACAATATTTATTTAAGAAGATACAGTAATGATAATTACAACATTGTACAAAATTGGATTAGGAAAAAAGAACAAAGCTTATGTTAATCCGTCTCCATATGATATTTACATGTAAATACAAAAGTAGTGTTATCTTAAGTAAGATAAAAAAAAGAACTACTTAATAAGGTGATAAAAATATACATTTTACGAAAAATAATGGGTGCTGGAAGAAAATAATAAAAATAGCAAAATACGATACAGTATGTACAGAAGACTATAATATGAATTTGAAAAGTGGGGAGGGGAAATTTGTTATTATAAATGATATGAAAGAGCAAGTGTAATAGGAGGTGAGAGACAGAAAGTCAGAGATTTGATCACCGTCATGTGTACAAGGTCGTCAACCTGACAAGCCACAGTCAGCCCGGCCGAATAGTGAAGGATGTTATCACAGGCCACACCATGTAAGCACTGGATGTTAAGCATAGTATTATTACACTGAGAGCTTTTTCGGGAAGTATTTGACCAAGTGATTATAAAATATAGTTAAGAATGATTATTATAGAATACAGATAGTATCAACAGAACATGTGAGAACAGGAAGAAGACCATAATATCAACAGACAAACTGGGTATAGAATGTAGATCATAGTATCAACATCTATTATATACAGTAGAACCTGCTTTCAGAGACCGCTCAGGGGAATGATTCAAAATGGTCTCTTAATGAAGGTGGGCTCTTAGCAAAGGGTGAGAAGGACGGCGATGGCAAGAAGAAAAGAATACTTGTACATGTATAATATATTTATTAACAACAACAACATAACAATAATCCATGCCTTCTTGTTATTTCTGTAAACAACTGGTAGCTGACTCCCATCCTTAACCCGGGAGAAACATCGTGGCCTTCTTGACTTTCCAATAACCAGTGGTTTTAATTTCTCCCCAGTGAGACTAGCACAGAATAAAATGGACAAACGTTCTTTAGAGCGTTTCCCCCCAGCACAATCGTCACCCTTTTCATGAAATGTCTTTCTAGACGAGTCTTTAAAATTAAGTCCTGTCTCGTCCATATTAAAAATATCACTCGGTAAATAACCTTCGCACAATTCAGGGATTTTAGACTTGTAGTCATCAACAATGGTTAAATTAACGTCCGCACGTTCACCACTCATAGATCCAAAAACAATGTTATGACGTTTCAAAAATGCACTCAATCACCCGTTAGAAGCTGTAAACACATCATTTCCGAGATCACTAGCGAACTTCAAAGCCTTAGCTTTTAGCAACGGACCGTTCACAACCGCATTTCTAGAACGACAATCTTTAAAAAATTCATAAGTCAGATGATTAATTTCTTCATTGCCGGTTACACGCTTGACACGTTTGCGATCGGGTGAGACATTACTCTCGAAATCTTCCATAATTTCAGCCTTACGTTTCAAAATACCCTGGATTTGCGTTTTACCAACACCTATTTCATCTGCAATTTGACGGCCACTCTTACCAGCTTTCGCTAAGTTGATGACCTTGACCCGCTCGTTCAGAGTAAGAACTTTTCGTGCTGCTGACTTAGACATTTTCAAAATTGAATATGGTTTGGCATTCTATCCCCCTTTTTATTTCCTATACTGACATTAATCGTGAACAAGCCAGCTTGCTATAAAATTAATCTTTTTATTATCAGTTAATTACCGATTAGCGGTAATCTCGTATGATCTCACCGCCGTGTGAAACCCCGAGAGGATTAATCAAGGGAGACAATCAGTGTCATGGTCGCTTAATTGACTTGTTTTGACTGATTGGGAGTGGAAACTGGTGGTCGCTGGTCGCGTATTGAAGGTGGGCGCTTAGCAAGAGTAAATTACATAGAAATATCGTTGGGGGGAAATATTGTGGTCGCTTATTGAAGGTGATTGCTGAATAAAGGTGGGCGCACGAGCAGTTTTTACTAGTACTAGTATATATATTTATATTAGTTATTTACCATTTTATACACTTTCTCTCACAGATCTACTTTCACACTGGGATCATTCACTCTAACTGACGCTCGAGTACTACACTGTGCTCAGCATTCGACTACCACACTAATATAACATACACACACTGACGCACGTACAAAGACATGTTCACCACACAGCACCACTTTCATTCTCTCACACTTACATTCTCGTACACACATAAGTTGTTTTTTCACTAAGTAAGCCTCAATAGAACGCTCAATAGGTCAGGTAAGCTAGAACGATCAATAGATCAGGTGAGATTATAGTATCAGCAGACAAACTGGGTATAGAATGCAGATCATAGTATCAACAGAACATGTGAGAACAGGAAGAAGACCATAATATCAGCAGTCCAATTGAGTATAGATTGAAGATTATAGTATCAACTGACCAACTGAGTATGGAATGTAGATCGATAGTATCAACAGACAAGGTGAGTATAGAATGTAGATCATAATATCAACAGACCAACTGAGTATGGAATGTAGATCATAATATCAACAGACAAGGTGAGTATAGAATGTAGATCATAATATCAACAGACAAGGTGAGTATAGAATATGAATCATAATATCAACAGACCAACTGAGTATAGAATGTAGATCATAATATCAACAGACAAGGTGAGTATAGAATGTAGACCATAGTATCAACAGTCCAATTGGCTATAGATTGTGGATTATGGTATCAACTGACCACGTGAGAATAGAATCTAGATCATATTATCAACGGACTGAATATAGAATGTAGATCATAATATCAACAGACCAAGTGACAGACCAAGTGAGTTTAGAATGTAAATCATAATATCAACAGACATAGTGAGTATGAATGTAGATCGTAGTATCACTAGAACAATTGAGTATAGTATATAGACCAATTTATTTTGTGACCAGGTAAGTATAGAAATGAAGATCATAGCATCAGGCGACCAGGTCAGTATTTAGGGCAGATCATCGTATATCCAGACCAAGTAAGCGCAGGTCATAGTATCAGCAGATCAAGTGGGTATATAACGTGAATCATAGTGTCAACACACCAAGTGGGTATAGATTGAAGATCATTGTATCAGAAGATCAAGAGGGTAGATTTTAGTATCAACAGACCAGGTGAGTATAACATGTAGATCAGCAGACCAAGTGGGTATAAAATTCAGATCATAGTATCAGCGGGCCAAGTCTATATAGGATGTAGATCATAGTATCAGCAACTTAGAGACAAATTAGTCCTTTTCAAAACGTTTAGATGTACCAATGAAATCTTGGACTGCACGGAAGATAGTGATATTTTCATTGACAGATAAACTTGATTCACCTTTCAGCAAAATCCGAGGATCTAGGTAACATGGGTTCAGATCATAAAGTGTTCGTGAACGCTGTTCATGGTATAGAGGACAATGAAGGAGGAAGTGATCTGAGTCTTCGATTGTATGACCGCATTGACAGCTGGGGTTCGTAGAAAGGTGTCGTAGGAACTTATGGAAATTTAAATCACTCATGCTGTTCCGAATCCTACAGTGGTGTATTTGATTTATTCTGCTGCCGACATAGAAATGAGCTGGAGGACTTTTGAATATTGGAGATATGTTTTGTTTAAAAGTTTTTAAGTTTTGTGAATTTTTTGAATGTTCGGGCAACGAATTCCAATTGCGTATGGTTGATGGCAGAAAAGATTCGTAATACAGATTTGACTGTGCTGGTAGTTCACGAAGACTTTGGTTATTGCGTAGATTGTACTGAGTTGAGTAGCCAGTTTCAGGTGGGATGAGGATGTTAAGATATGGTGGTGCTAGATTGGTTTTCATTCTGAAGAAAAGGTTTAGTTTATGTTGAGAGCGGCGTTCTTTCAAAGTAGAAAATCCAGATTCTTCATATAGTTTGCGATGAGAGGTGCCTCGGACCAAGCCTGTGATAGTTCGCAGGGCATCAAGATGGAGGTTTTCAAGTCGGGTTGAATCCATGTCAGTGCAGTTGTCCCAAACGACATCTCCAAAATCAAAATGGGGCAAAATAAATGACTTATATATGATTTCAAGGGATTTTCTGGAGAGGCGATATTTCATGGCTCGTAGACAATTTATTGATTTGGTAGTTTTTGTTATGACAGAGTTGATATGATCTTTCCATTTGCAGTCTGAACTAAGGATGATACCGAGATGTTTGTGGTGGTTAGAGTCAGTTATAGATTGGTTGTTGAATGCAAGAGAAAAATTTGTTGGTGATAATTTTCTGGAGAAGGTCATGCTGATGGTTTTTTCCGGACAGAATACAATGTTCCATGATTTGGACCAGTTCTCAATTAATTTCAGATCTTCATTTATGTTATTTTGGCAAGCATCAGGGTTGTGAATTGACATATACATGGAAGTATCATCAGCAAATAGACGAAGGGAGGACTTGATATCTTTAATGATGTCATTTATGTAGATGATGAATAAGAGTGGCCCCAATACAGACCCTTGTGGTACACCATTCGGGATTTCTTTGTTGCTGGACACAAAACCATTTAAGACGACAGACTGATTTCTGTGGGAAAGATAGCTTTTTAGGAGTTTTAAGATATTTCCCTTGATTCCGATTGACTCAAGTTTCCACAGAAGTCCGGGATGCCACACTCTATCAAACGCTTTACTAATGTCAAAAAAGATTGCCTTTACCTCTATCCCTCTATCAACCTCACCACTTATTTGATTGTAAATGTCAACGAGCTGGTAAACACAAGAGTCTTTTTCTCTGAAACCTGATTGGGCAGTAGATAAAATATTATTAGAAAGTAGAAAGTTGTGTAAGTGATTGTAGATGCACTTTTCGAAAATTTTGCTCAAAGAGCTCAGTAAAGATATTGGCCTGTAGTTTGAACAGCTGTGTGGGTCACCTTTCTTGTACACCGGGACTATATTAGCTTGTTTCCAGATGGTTGGGAAGCAGGAATTTGTCTGTAGAACGTTAAATAATCTCGATAGCGGAGAACATAAGGAAGAGCTGCAGTTTTTTAGAACTTGGTTATTGATGTGGTCGCTGCCAGATGCCTTGTTTGACTTCAATGATGCTAGAATGCACTTGATGTTACCAGGAGTGAATTCGGGTTGACTTATTTCTGTTTCACAATTTGGAAGAGGTGGAAGTTGTTGATTAGAATTCGGTAGATTTGCCTGATTGACAAAGAAATAGTTCAGTAGTTCAGCCTTTTCGTCGTCATCATCAATGACTCGGTTTTCCGAAAGCAACGGCGGGATTTTAACTTTCTTACCTGATTGTCCAAAAGTGGCAGATCGGACAAGTTTCCACCAGTTACTTTCTTGGAATTTACCATTACTTATTCTGTCATCCAATTTTTCATCATGTTGAAGTTTGACCCTACGTATCTCTGCCGTGACAACATTTCTGAACTGGCGAAACTGCTGCCATGATTGATGTGTCATTGTTGATTTTGCTTGTCTATAAAGTCTGTTGCGTTTTCGAATTATACGCCTAAGGTTGAATGTGATTCAATATGGAGACATTTTTCAATGCTTATAGGCTACATATCTCTTTGTGTGACCAATAGTTGACCAACAACCGACTAGCTTACGAATAATTTTTAATTCGGACGAGTCGGAAGCGTCTTACAAATATTAACATTTCGAAACAGCTGCACGAAGCTTCCGACAAGTGCGAATTCCCCTACCTCTACCAAAATTCTGATGAAGTTCGTAAGAAATTCTTCTATGTTATAGGGCGACACTCCATATATTACTGGACAAAACTGGATAGAATTTGGATGTGTCGCAAGTAAAAGCGGGCCAATAGTGCTCTTCTTGTAACACTTCTGACAACGCTTACGACTTACGACCACTGTTCAACCATTTCAAAATGTCGCAAAGAAATTTCCATATACGACTGATCCTAATTTATTACATATTTGTAGAAATTTGTTATTGTTTTTTCCAGGTTTGTGATCATAAAATGAGGATGTTGGCTGTAAAAGCAGATAGTCCAGGAAGTGAGCACGACAGCTGCACCTTTAATTACTCTCAGCTCTGTGGCAGGCTCGAGAATGGAGATTTGAGAGGTTCGGGGATATTACTCGGAGACAGTGGATACCCTCTACGTCCTTATCTGTTTACACCTTTGCTCAATCCCATAACGCCCCAAGAAAAGTTGTACAACAGGTTCCACAAAAGAGTAAGGTGCATTATCGAAAGAGCAATTGGATTGTTGAAGTCCCGTTTCAGATGTATAGACCGGTCGGCAGGTTGTCTGAATTTTGCACCGACTCGGGCCAGCAAGATTGCCCTTACATGTGTAGTTTTACACAACATATGTATTAATTTGCGTGAGCCAGAGATAAAAGTCGTGGTAGATGAGGGTGATGATGACAATGTACATAATAACGTAGGTAACAGACATGACGGAGTGGAAGCTAGACGACAAGTTATTGACAATTTACAGTAATTATTAATGACGGCATTTTAAAGATGCCTTCCCTTGTTTTCATTGATGAAAATCAAAATGCTAATACTTATATAAATAGAAAGTAGAGGTGTTCTAATGACTTGGGAAAATAGTAGTTTGTCTCACAGGTCCTTAGTTAAATCTTTATTAAGCTAATTATGACAAGGTTTTCTTCTTTTACATAGCAATTTAGGGTACTAAAGAGGAAATCCTTGTCGTAAATAGCTAAATTACGAGTTAACTAAGGACCTGTGAGACAAACTACTATTTTTCCAAGTCATTAGAACACCCCTACTTTCTACTTTTAACAATATGTATTTATAATGCCCTGTACCTGATCATCAAGACCGACTTATTTCAAGACATATACGTCACTTCCCGTTTTTCTTTCTGGAATAACAGGAACCACGGGCACCCAATGAGAATTTTGAATGCACCAAATAGATGTTACAAGTGTCTTTCATACACACAAAAAGGCTAGAAAACCTCTTTCGAATCCCTTTAATATAATCCATCCTAATAATTATTTTATTAGTTTTATTTTACATTATATATATCATTCATTAGTCCATTTCATAAGATATTCCCTTCATGGCATAGTAAGAGTGTAAGTGTAAATAGATATTTTATGTGCATATGATTACGCTTTACTGTGATAATATGACTGTGATAGTTGTAAGATATAGTATTGTTTATTTGTGTTTTATATATCTAATTGTTTAATATTATCATTGCAGGTTTTTTAATTAAAGTTTATGGACTGATAAAGATAGTTTTAATGTATTGATATCACCTGAGATAAGGTGCCCATAATCCAAAGAATAAAAAAGTGTTGCCTTATCAGCATTTGAAAGTCAAAATAACGATTCAACGTTGGGAAATACTATGATTTAAACAATATTTTATTTTCACATTACATATAGTATTTTACAAAAAAATATCTTAGGTTTCGGAAACAAGCCGAAGCTTATGCTAATCCGGCACCTGATACAAATAAAAGATACAATATAGAAAATATGAATTATGTCAATAAAAAGGTTGTCAATATTCAATAATTAATTATGTATATTTAAATACTGTACATGAATAATAAAAAAAAGTGCGAAAGTGCA
Source organism: Lottia scabra (assembly GCA_029955415.1). Taxonomy (NCBI): domain Eukaryota; kingdom Metazoa; phylum Mollusca; class Gastropoda; family Lottiidae; genus Lottia; species Lottia scabra. The sequence continues at coordinate 21,095,756 of JARJEI010000003.1, forward strand.
TAGGTGTCCACACCAGACAGAGGTCGTCAGCCCCAAGAATTCCACTCGTCCACAAACCGCAGGCAAAGATAATCGGGCTGATCAATTGGAGACTGTGTTAGGGTTGAGAGATAATTTGATCAGAAATCAGAAATAGACTTGAGAAATACTATGGCGTTTATAAGACAAATACAGAAAATGAAAACTAAATGTTTAGTAAATGATATTATTATTGAAGGCTCAAATTGTACACTCGAAATTCCTGAACATTTCTTCTATTAATGTTCATTTATAAAAGTATTCTGAAAAGAGATAAAGAGATGCTTATAAAAAGGGGAAGAAAACAAAATTTCTTGAAATCTTTTTAAAAATTTCAAACTTGTTCCGGATTCTTTCTATTTAAACAGGTACAGTTAAAAAAAAAAAAATTGGATCAAAACTAAGATAAATAGACTAAGCATATAATAACATAAAACAATACCTTTAATATTATATTAGGTAATTTGGACATTGTTGATATAGGACAATAATAGCTGACTATAAATATACTCACAAATAGATAATCAGAATTTTTTCTTTGCAGTTCTGTTAAAAGAGCTTTTTGAACTATAAGTCTATAAATAAAATAAACACAATCATCATTTTATTGGATGGGTCCTGATGAGGGTTAAAGGTCATGATTTTCCTACTTATGTGGAGTTTAAATGCAAACAAGCGCAAGGGTTGGACCTGACATGAAATTAAACACCAAGATTGTTATACTTCATTATTAATACTTACGTTTCCTAACGAACTTTCAAATCTTCTTTCATAATTTCATTCCTTGAAATGAAATTTACAAACAACTGATTAAAATCAATAATAGAGTTCATATTTTAATAATTCATTTACATGATGCAATTTGACAGACTATTCCAGAATTTGCTGACAAGGAGTCTTAAAACTCAGTTAAGTTTGCACAATTTACATGCATTGCTTATATTCCTACTAAAACTTTATCAATATCTATCATTAATATATTAAATTTGCTTGTAATGTCAGAGGGGCAATACAGATATATTTCCATTAAATTCATAATAAGCTCACAATTTATTGTAATTGATTAATTAATAATGATTTGTATCTGTTGAATATGAAATAACTATATAACAAAAAATACTGTCTTAGTTATACTTGCCTTTCTTTATCGACCATCAGTTGCTGTTCTAAGATGGAGATGTATGGATCTGGCAAATTAGAACTAGGTCTCTTTCGTTTAATAATGGACGCTTCTGGTGTTATAGCGGGTGAATTTGACTGTAATAAATGTGAAAATACCTAATGAAAAGGTTTTCAAATAATTCCTCAAATGCAATTTCCTCAATTGACATTAAGTCCCCAAAAAATCAACTAGTTAGTCAATAATGATCAATTTGCATTCTTGCAGATAAACAAAATTGAAAAAAGTTTTTTTTTTCAAACCTGGAATGGAATCAAAATGATAAGTAAAGAAATACTTACTTTTTCAACAATAATTGCTTCTTCTGACAAGATTGGTACCTGTATCTTCTTGCTGAAATGAATTTAACAGTAACAATATCTTCAACAAATAGCCGTAGGAGATGGGTGGAGGGAGGGTGGTCAGCTGCCTTTCTAATTATTACATTTTCCAACAAAATGTTGGACAATAAGTCATTTGGGCATTAAGTATGTCTGCCCCACTGATAAGTCATGGTCCCCTATGGTTATGATTCAAGCTCAATCTATTCTATTTAATTTTGAGTGGAAATTCTCTGACTAAAAACAATACTGCAGTTCATCTCAACAGCAAAAAAAAACAGGTATTATTTAAAATTTAATGAAAAAAAACCCAACTTACATGGACATCAGCAACAACCACCAAATGATTGGGACCTGAAGAGAAGAACAATTTCATCATTTTGATATTTTTCACTCACAAGGCAGATTTTTTATAATTTAAAGAGATAGTATGTGAAAAAATAGCTCCATGAACCAAAAAAAGCCTGCATGCGAATTCTTAATCTAATCAGTAGCAGCACAACTCTCATTTTTTTTCATGCTCTTTCAAGGTGGGGAGGTTTTGGGGGTGGGGGGTCAGAGGAGGAAATAAAACACTACCAGTACTGGTAGTAAAAATTTTGTCATACATAATACAATATACATAATGATAAAATCAAGTACTATACAATTCTTGGGGAATCATTGAGAGGATCCTCAAGTCCAGCTCAGTGGGTTGCCTGGGTGGAGGTCCACCCCCTACTCCATTCCTGTATCTGAAACATTTTTAAAATGTAGCATAGGTATTTCATATTAAATAAAATTAATGATTCTGTAGTGTGTAAGCTTACAACTACTATTTGTGTTCTTAGTGAGCTTATTTTTAACAAGTTTTACAAATCATCACAGAGTATCTGTTGGAGGAAGATGAAGAATAGGACTGTGAAACATAGAAAAAGACAATAAGCACTGTAATTCCACATGTAAAAATAAAGAAAATTTAAATTCATTTTGCCGAGCAACAGGCACATGATGATTTCATAAGCAAAATAATTCTACCGTACCTTATTCGCTCTTTCTCCCTTTTTTTGGCATCACTTTTTATGTGTACCCATTTGTTCATGCACTGAAAAAGAGGGTCAATGTTAAAGTGTAATTATCATGACAAAATGAAAAATAATACACATAAAGTAGGCGCTATTCATGTTGTATTATTATGGTTTAAATATGTGATGTCTTGGTCCTGAAGGTAACATATCATATGGTACCAAAAGTTGGCAGTCTTAATAAAAAGCATTCTGAGTTTGTGATGAAAAGAATAGAGGCCTACTGTCTGTGTTGTTGAAAGGTTTTTTTAGTTTTTTTTGGAAAATTGACATATCCTGAAAATGCTACTGTTCGTCTTTGAATGTCTTGGCTTTGATAAAAAAAAAAATCTAATTTTTGTAAGCTTACTTACAATTTAGGCTAATTAATGAAAATAAGCTTACAGTTACATTTCTCTTCTACAAATTTCAACCCCAAAATGTCATCAATTTTGACTGGAAATTGGCCTTTCTCAAATTTTGAAGATAAGTGTATAAATTAGGTTGTTCCTATTTTTATTTTCATCAGAGCTAAGACATATCAATACTAATTTGAATTTTTTATTCCAGTTTTCAGAAAAATTAGTCTAGCCTATGGCAAATATTCAAAAAACTTTTCAGCTTGCACAGTTGGCCTTGGCCTACCACCAAAACTTTTATCCAAGTTTCCTTGATAACACAGGTTTAATAAATCAAAAACATTCTTACTTCTTCTATAGTATAGAGTGACCTTTGATGCTGTTGACAGTTAAAGTTATGTCCCCCCATAACTCCTGTTTGCGCAAATTGGTCAAAGATGCTGAGAATTTTCCAAACAATGATGAGTGGAACTTCTCAACACCATCAACCAATTTGCACAATTCAGTATGGTCAAAATTAGGGCGTCTTTGTTTTTTATTCCTCACATCTTTGTTACTTGTACTACAATCCATGATGACTTTTTGTCTAGCTGAATGAGCTGAACTCACAAAGTAGCACAAACTGGAAGCTAGACAACGAGTAATTGAAAATTTACACTAATAATTTTTTTATTGATAACTGCATATATATAGCTTCAATGTTCATTCGTAAACGTATTCTGAAAAGAGATTGACATGATGGTGAAAAGGGCAAAAACCTCACAATTACAGACTCAGCTGAGATTTCATCAATCTACATATTAATACCAAGTTTTATATAACAAAAATAAGACGAAAACTGTACTCTACCACTAGCTCATTTTAACTATGTGTTTACTAAATCACAACATGCAAATTTCGATGCATTATGACAAAAACAATAGTAAGAAAGAATATTAGACAAAATTTATACAATTTCTAATTTGTCCGAGATAATTTCTATTAATTTACACAGGTACAGGTAAAAAATTGAATCAAAACTTTGGTCTCTTATTCATATTGAAGCGGAAATCTGACGCCATTATTGGTATTGGTATGGTGGGGGTGGGTGGGACTATTACACTCGTAAAATGTTGATACATAATGATCAAATCCAGTACCATCCGAAACCTCTACAAAACCAATGATTCTATTCAATGAATCATTGATAAAATCCCTCAGATTTAATTCAATATAGGTTGCCTGTGTGGTGGTCCATCCCCTGGTCCGTTCATGTATCTGAAACAGATTGAAATTTAGCATTTATTTATGTGTGCGTCATATCCGGTGAAGTCTTTAGTGAATAACAGGAACCACCTAGCGGGAATTTTAAATGTACCATACAGGAGGTTGAAGTGTCTCTCGCACACATAAAAAGGCTAGAAATTCTCTTTTTAGGCCTTCAATCCCTTTAATGTATAGATGGTTTTAAATATACAGACGCTCAGCCGTTTACATCCCAAACAGAAATGAAATGAATGAATGGAGTTTTACGTCCTACCTTCTGCACCTATATGGGCTAATTGAGGACGGACATCCCAAACAGAACGACTCAGCACGGAGAGAATGAGCAAAGCGATAGGCCTACGCTGTTCTGCGCTTCACCGCTCCTCCGAACTTTCACTGTAAAATTTAAAGAATGATTATGCCTACCTCCACTGCCTCCAGAGATTTGATTGCTTTTAACTGCTATGTTTCGTTATATTGATGTTTATCTAGTCCGTATCAATTCACTAACATAAAAAAAACTTTCATTTTAGAATCTGTGCATTGATTTTTATATTTGAGTCGAGATCGCTTTACTGATTCCGCCATCTTTGATTTAGATAAAAAATGACGTCAGATGCCCACTCAGTGACGTGACGTGGACTTAGGATAATCCTAACTCGTGATTTAGGAGAAAAGATAGGACCGACTTACGATGTGCTTCTGGCAACGGTAAAATCTTAAAGTTAGGATTATCGTAATTCGCTCCTATCTTCTCTTGACTTAGGATATCCTAACTTTATAAGGATATCCTAAAGTTAGGATCGTTCTGGCAACGGGCCCCTGAAGATGAGGGTATGTTTCTGTTGAATTTTTCAGAGTTTGACGGAGGTCTTTTGTGTTGCGCTCTTTTTCGGTACACTTCTTCTACCGACGAAGAATTAGTCGCACCAGTAGTTGTACCGCTTTCTTGGATCTTGACTTGACCTTTAATTAGCTCGGACTGTCTCACCATTCGAGTAGCAGCGTCGAGATCGGCTTCTTCTAGTTGAAGTCGTTCAGATAAGTCTTTATCCAGTATTCCAACCACTAACCTGTCTGATATTTTCTTTCTTTTGCTCCGGTCCAAAGTTACACCTTTCAGCCATCTCATACAAGTTCCTGATGAAGGTTTCGGTAGATTCGCCATCTTGTTGTTTAGAAGAGTTGAATACGGCTCTTTCGTGAATGTGATTTAGCTTTGGAATAAAATGGGCTTCGAATTTCTGCAAAACAGTATCGTAGTCTTCATCGCTTTCCCCGGCAGCAAAAGTGAAGGAACTGAAGATATTTTCTGCTTCATCCCCCATGGCATATATCACTGACCTGTACAGCACCTTCCTCAGCATTGAGTTCAGTAGATATTCGATACCTTGTAAATTTTCTTTTCCATTGTGGCCATTCTGTTGGTTTGCAAAAGTTGAACTGTTCCGGTGGGTTGAATTTCGGCATCTTTCGTCAATTTCGTTGGAAAATATTACGAACAGATCTCCAATTAAATTTAACTTACGGTATTCTAAAGTTAATTTAGCACTTCTGACACCATGTTATGATTGTATCATTGACAAGTCATAAAGAAGTTCAAGTTTAATTCAGAACAGCAACATAGATACAAAAGGTACGAGTACAAGTAATGGAATGACAAATGGACGTGCACAAGCACGGGATAAAATGGCGTCCGTAGTTAAGAGTAACACTGCGGTGTCTATGCTGATTCAGACCACAAATACATATTAAATATTAGTCCGAATCACAGTACAATAATGTAACACAGCTCCCACACATATTTGTCTCTTCTACTAATAGACTATCTGACTTGTGATGGAGCCCCTCTTGAGTTCAAAACACTAAAAAACACCTTGAAATTGTTTTTTTTTCTCTTAAGGTGCTCTAGGGATCAGATCTAGTTCGTAGAGACAAAATTGAGATGGATAATTAGATTAATAAGCCATTGAATACCATGAATTTTAATCTCTTATAATCACATCAGTCGATCGGCAAAGTGAGATGGTTGGTTGGTAGATGACAAGTTAACGCTCTCTTCCAGCAACAGCTGATATCGCAAACTAAGTAGTAGGTATTTGGATTGGGCCAATCGGATGGTACTGTTTGGTAATTAGTAAGATCTGGTCGGGTCGAATGACATGGCAGTGAGACTCGGCCCTGAGTGGTGTGGCGTGAGTTTCTCGGTTTTCTTCATTTTTCCAAACTCCGTATAATCATGTTATTCTTCTTGGTGGTGGTGGTTGGATGGTAGTTGTTGGTTTGGTTAGATTATCTGATGGATGTTGGAAAACTAAAAGACCTGAAAAGATAAGAAGAAAATGTGAAAGTAGAAGGGGAAGGGGGAAAAGCTTTCAACGAAAGATAGCTTGCCAGGCAAGGTAATATATGTCCACTGGCAGCCTTGTTTGAAAAATAACATAATATACTAATGCTCAAAAGAAAGTACCCACTTTTTTTATATTACAGTAAAATTTCCAAAAGCAAAAATAAAGAGATAAAACCACTTGATGCATCTGAAAACGGTCAACACAATACTTGATGTGAAGAACAATAAAATAAGTGAAGGAATCGCACTAGGGGCGTTGCCAATCACGTATCTGGCATTGTCAAATTCTCCAGACCCATGTCAATCGTTGACGTCGGTGTCGAGCGCACTCTGCAGTTTGGTCAACATGCTCTAATATCACGTTCCCTTAGTCGCTAGGACACTGAGTGTCAGCTGATATGTTGTCTCAATATCACCGGTGCCATTGACGTTGCAGGAACAAAATGATTCCACGTATGAATGTTCATGATATTGCAGTCCCGAACCGGTGTTTTGACACGTAGTCGGTGACTCCTAGGTCTGTCTGATGTACTGCTTGTGTACCTCAAACGCTGTATCAATCTTGTTACAGTTTTGCTGTTGCAGCCGAGGATTCTTGCAATCAAGGGTCTGTTTGCTCCTTGTTGCACCATCTCCACAGCTTTCTCTCTCTCTTTTAATCCGGCTCATAAGTGGCATACTTTTCGTGTTTTTCTTGGACCCCTGTGTGTCCAGTAAGGTGTTTTATGCCACCACGCGCGTGCATTTCGTGCAACATCATAATTTGTCGCTTTTTGTTTTTTTGCGCCGTTTGCGTGATTTGATCATTTTTTTCATAATTTTTTCACATAAAGTATTGTGTTCACCGTGTGTGAGATGCATCACAGTGGTTTTAACACTTTATTTTGACTTTTGTAAATTTTACTGCAAAATATTCTGGTGAGTACTTTCTTTTGAGCATTAGTTTATAATGGATTTTGCGCATTTTCACAAACAAGGGTATCAATTCATAGTAAATATTTTTTGATTTGCTGATTTATCCTTGGGTAATTACATTCATTCACACTAAAGGCCGGCGCATACGTTAGTCAACAGCTCAGCCATTCGTCTCTCGTGTCATTTGTCTCAGCAGTATGGTTTCACCACAGACGGTGCAACTTTGGCTCAGTCGATCGAATACCTGCAGCTGAACAGAACAGGTCATGTGACTTATTGTCACGTGATTGCTAGCACTTCAAAATGGCGGACGTGAATGGAGACTACCAAGAAGAAGAAGATGTGAAAAGCTTGCTTATTAGGGTGTTTCTTAATTTTGAAAGTAGGAGTTAATCATCGACCAGGGTGTCAAAACGTTCCACTTATCAAAAAAACTACACTGGCAAATTTTTATTTAAAAAAAATTAATTTTACTACTTGCTCAAGAACATTGAAAAAATCGCGTGAGAATGCAACTAACATCAACTTATTTTATGTTGGTAAGGAATGATATTTGACGTTTTTGACGTGATATAGTGTTACAATAGTTAAAAACCTGATATTGGAGAACCTTAGTGTCTCTTGGTTTTGAAAACTTGCAAAAACTTTCTAAAGTGGGCCTCAACCAATTGTACAAGAAATGTTTTTGTTCCTAATCTCTTGTATTGACGAGTTGAAAGTGTTAGATCTCTCTCTGCAATATAATTGACGACCCTGAGAGTAGAGGCTGATTCATTTTGTTTCAAAGAAAGATTCTTTCCAGATCTATTTGAAGTGTTTCAAATGACTGTTATATATTGTTCCAATACTCGAGAATTTGAGCTAGGATGTCTACTAGCTGCTGAACTGGTTTCAGAGCATAGATGTGTGAATTAAGAGAGTATTGGTGCCGTAACTTGATTATGTTTGTAAGAGTTGATCCAAGAAAGATCGCGGTCAACTACACAAGCTCCCTGTAGTTGTCTATAGGCTTGTCCATACATGTGTTAAGCACATCAATGAGTCTGTGTTTGCCCGAGCATCTCTTAAACGTACAAAAATATCCTTGTCAAACCGGCATCATCTAAAGAGAACACCTTTTAAGCACAATTTCAGATACATGGTGGCGATAGAAGGTCAGAAGGGTCCTCCCAAAAGCAGTCTCATCTCAAACATTCAAAACACTGCGCAAGCCAGTATTAGTTGACGTAGAAAAGTTCGAAGCCGAAAAGTTGATCTGCGACCTTCCATGCCATGCTCGCTTCTGCTTCCACATTCCAGAATCCAGTTTTGGTACATCTGTTACCACTTTTCATTATGAAATATTAACTGAGACATTTATTGATTAACTTCCTCAGATGAAAAGTTCATTAGCTACTAACAGTGCATTGTCAACGTGTTAGTACGGATTTCATAGGATCGTAAATGTTTGGGTTTTATTATTGAAGAACGATTAAAACGACAGATACTAATGTTACTTGCAATCTAGCATAATCTTGCCGTTCCAGCGAAAGGTTGATGCAAGACTCAAATAACTTCTTGATTTCTTCAACGGCCTTTTTATGATATTTTCTCAGAGCTCTATGGATAGCAGCATGGCTGATTATCAGATTTGTTGAAAATATGGGCGGCTGCTCTGCTAGTGGTATTGGTACAATCAAGTCGTGCGGCAACTTCTGCTTATCGCGGATGCTGACCCTTCCGATATTCTTCTTCAGACTTTGCCATTCGCTGTTCTACATCGGAAATTTCAGTCCATATAGCTATACCTGTGTCCCAAATAAACCAAGCATGTCCTTCATGTTAAATCCATTTTAAATATAAAAATCGAAAAGCACTTAAAAGGCTTCTCCACGAGAAAGAAAGTTTGGAAGGATAAAATGTCTCAATTATTTTATGAATAAACCAAATTCTGGTTTCAAGATGTTGAGATTGTCACAGTGTATGTAAACACGTGAGCTAACAGACTTTTCACAGAAAAAATAAGCAGAAAGTGAAGCTAGCTTCTGAACCTGACACACGTATATTTGACTCATAAAACGAAAAGTTCAGGTGGCTTGAGCAAGTTCTTAACTTTACCCAAACTTTATGAAATTTTGCCTAAGAGGTTTTCTCAGCAAATGGAACAAAATTTTGACCTGGTCGATGTATTCGATCGCAAACGAAAATTTCCCATAGTGACTAGAAACACCCTATTGCTTATGTTATTATTATTGAAATGGGCAGAATTAACGGCATACAGGCACGGGAAGTCGGACCAAATTTCAATTATTTTGTCTTCGGCAATGATTTCGTTTACTGCTTCAGACGCCATTTTGAACAACAGCGGTAAAATATCACATGACAAATTATACGCATTCTATTGGCCGTTGAGAAAACCCTGACTGAGCTGTCGTCTCAAGTCGAACGCACACGCCGAGTCAAACGTCATTCGTGCCAAAAATAGAGATTTGTCTCAGTCGCAACGATTTCACATTTAATGGTAAAACGTATCTACAAACTTCAGGAACAGCTATGGGTAAACGAGTCGCCCCTTCATACGCAAATCTTTTTATGGCAGAGTGGGAACGTGAGGTATTACCCCTTTGTCCCTTTGATCCACTTTTTTATGGACGATTTTTAGATGACATTTTTATGGTTTGGACTTATTCCATTGAGCAGTTCTGGGAATTCTTTGAAATTCTCAACAACCACCATCCGTCCATCAAACTAACCGCCAACGTCAGTACTAAAAGCATAGATTTTCTCGATACCACTGTTTTCAAAGGAGATTCCATAGCAGAAACCAATAAACTGGACATTAAGGTATATTTCAAAGAAACTGATACTCATCAACTCCTGCACAAAAGCTCATTTCACCCAAAACATACCTTTTCCGGTATTATTAAATCACAAGTTTTACGATTTCACCGAATTTGCACAAGATCCTCTGATTTCAACCAAGCCTGTACGATTGTTTTCTCAAAACTGAAAGAGCGTGGATACTCAAAACGATTTTTACGAAACATAAAAAACTCCACTTTAGCGCAAATAGCAGCGAAGACTAGACTATATGCCGAAGTTCCTCCAGGTTTAAGGTGTGCCCCATGTTTGTCAAAATCAAATGATGCAAAACATGTCCCTTTGTAGCTGAAACATTATTTTATGAGTAGCTTTACTAATAAAAGGTATCCGATCCAGGAGCATTTATCATGTGATAGCTCAAATGTAATTTATTTAATTTCATGTAAGAAATGCCCCAAACAATATGTAGGAGAAACTAAGAATAATTTACGCACTCGATTCAATGCCCATAGATCAGATATAAAATTAAAGAAAGACAAGCCCGTTTCTAATCATTTCAACCTCGATGACCATTCAATAAACGATCTCACCCTAACCCCAATTGAACGTATAGAAATTGATAGACCTATAGGACTCAATATTCATCATTTTGCAGGCATAGCACCCTTTGTTGTCCCGTTTAATACAACCAGTAATCGAGGAAGTAAGATAGTTCATACCCACTACAAGAGTCTTCAAGAGAAATTTCCCCATGTTTATAAGCAGAAAATGATAGTTGCCTACTCAAAAAATCAGAACTTTAATGACAATCTGGTTCATAGCAAACTAAAACCAATTATTAATTAGCAGATACTATACTACTCGCCCAACGGGCGAGTCTTTATTTTTTCTACTTTCAGATCACAACAGAAGAAAAGCCTGAATCCAGACCCTTAATCCCATTTTCTCAATAAAGTATTTGTTCCATCCTAGGCCTGTACATTTGGGAGATTCAAACCCTCCCTCCACCGAAAACCAAATCCACCAAGAATTGCGGCCTTCAGAGTGTTAACGAACTAAAAATTGAACGTGTTTTCATGAACAAGGGCAATAATTCATAGTAAATATTTTTCTGATTTTCGATAGGGTTTGTCCTTAGGTGATAACATATGAACACATCAAGTTTCGATAAAATCCGTCAAGAATTGTGACCTCTAGAGCGTTAACAACAATTGTGGACGGACGGACCGACGAACATGGGTGACGACTGGGCGTATAAAAAGGGGGAAAATGTTCTCTATGTGTCTGCAATTAAACTTTTTAATTCTGTTCTGAATAAGCAATATATAAAATTTTAAAAGAAACTTAGCCTATCTGTTCAAGACAGATTTGGTAAAAAATTGGTAGATGAGTTCCATTATTCTGTACCAGTGGTCCATGTGTGGAGCCAGAATATTCTGTATTGTTGTTGGTATACCATTGGTTTCAAAGTACTCTGTCAGTTGCTTACGATCGGGTTTCAGTTCGTTGCACTCAATGAGGAGATGTGACCTAGTGGCGACATGGCCATATCAACATTTAATGGCGGTGAACGTGTGGTCTCGTAGTACGGCGTGGGTGCGGAGTCTTGTTACCAGTTTGCAGATGGGTATGGATGGATGGTTTGGTTTGGTATCTTCGGATCGATCTGCAGAGTAGGAGTATTCCACAGGCTCGATATCATCCAGACTTTCCTTGGCACAACGGTCTGCTTGGTCATTTCCTGGGATGTAGACATGTGACGGGATCCAAGCTAGGTCTATCTGGTGGTTGTTCTTGGTTTGGTAGTCGTGTATCATCTTGGGAATTTCGGATATAACTTCAGACCTGCAATTAGAAGAGTTAAGAGATTGATTGAAGACTGCTTAGTGAAACGGATAAAATTACGGCATGCACCGTGTGATGCAAGCGTAGTCAAGCTACTGCATCCTTGATAGCAAGAAGTTCTGCTGTGAACACTGAACAGTGAGGAGGGATTCGTTTACTAATTGTGATGCCTTTTGCTGGATAACATAAACCGTAACCTGTTGCTGGCAAAGCATCATTAGGCCTAGAGAGCCAATTTTATTTAAAGTTTTACAATTCAGATTCAACAACTAGATATTAGGCCTCTTGTAACAATGGCTGAACAAACTGATAATTTGTCACAGCACCTTAAATCATTTGCTCAAAAAAATGAAGCACAAAATAAAAAATTAGATTTCATGGTAAGAGCTGTGAAATATAGTGTCTTCTCACACAAAATTATGAAACCATAGGAAAAGATTTCACAGAATTCGCAAATGTAATAAGCACTTCAAACCGCATCACAGCATCTTTATTGCACAACTGAAAAATTATCATAAATGCATATCAAAACAATTTGATGATTTACATAGTGAAAATGCACTCTTAAAACAGAAATGTTCTGCATTTACAAAAAACCTTGCAAATTATGAAGATGAAGAAGCTGAAATGGTTGCCATTGCAGAAAAATAAAATTCTTTCCAAACCACTTCCACTTCCATTAAAAGACAACCAAGCTCATCAAAAACTCATCAGGCAGATAACTCGGATAACTCATTTCAAATTACTTCCACTCCCATTAAACTTCCACCGAGCACACTTCAGGCAGATAGCTCATTTCAAACTACTTTAACTCCAATTAATTCACTGTTATCACCTCTTTCAGATGAATCTGCTGTAGATTTTGATGATCCAACACCAACACCATTTAACAAACAAAAATATTCATTTTACATTATTTTCAGAAAATGTCAGACGAATCTGAACCAATGATTGAAATCAGCACTGTACCAATAAGCCTAGCACAAAGTATTGAAAATGCACTGCCATAAAAAAGCACAGATGAAAAACTTCAATTAATGTTCACTGAAATTGAGAAAGTTTGAAGATCTTAGACAGGAAAATAATGCTCTCAAAAAAGAAAATTACACTGGAAAAACAAAATGCTGATCTTAGATCACAAAATCGAGAATGGCCAGCACTTGGTAGAAAAACAACAGAAAAATCATGGACTGAACAGTCAGAACAAGAACTACCTATTGAAGTAGACCCCCCAATGCCATTCACTTATGAATCCACTTTATCTGATGATGGTTATACTCAAGTGAAACGCATCAAAGCACCACAAATGAATTTAATAGCTGCAACAAAGTCAACTACATCAGCTGCACTAAAGGTTAATACTGCATATGCAGATGCACTAAAATTTGTTTCACAGAAATGCTCAAAGCATTCAGATCGAAAACGACGACACAGCAATTCACCATCCAATGCTACTCGAATTTTAAAACATGGCACAGCAGTTGAAAAGTCTGCAAAAATTGCAATGGTCATCGATAGTATTCTGAAACCATTTTTGGTTGATCCATCAATGAAGCAGTGGACTGTGGAAAATGATGTGATGATTCGCATTTTTCCTGGAATGTCAGCTACTGATATGCTTGAAGATATCCGGTATATTCTCCCTAGAGACAACTCTATACAACACCTCATCTTGAACATAGGATGTATTGATATTGCTATTCTAATCTGATATTGCTCAGGTCATAGCTGATAAAATCTGTGAAATAGCTCTACATTTTAGAAAAAATGTCAAACATGCTGTAGTTCTACTACCATCACTAAACGATAAAGTTCACTCTGATTTCACTAAAGAAGTTTCAGCTCTATGTTTAAAAAAAACTAGAAAAAGTTGACATTCAGTATATTAACGTCGCTAAAAAAAATGGAAGCTGAAGGAAACTACATAGAAAAATGTTTAGTTTTTGATAGATTTCACATTAAATATTCACATATAGAGTACCTGGTAAAGGAGGCACTTAAGCAGACATCAATTATCACCAAACAGATAGAGCTTTTGGACAAGTAGATTGGTACAACAACACAAATAAACCTTGTTCAGTATGTTCAAGTAAATCACACTTTACAAATAATTGCACTATAAAAATAAGAACAAATTGTGCTCTTTGTGACAAACCAGGACATTTACTAGAAGCATGTCGATCCTGGTACATGCGGTGTGCTAAATGCGGTAAATTTTGACATTTTATGCAAACATGTCCTCTTAACAAATAGATATTAAATTGGCACTATAATTGCACTGAAAAATAAAACAGATTGGAGGTAAGAGTGTAGCTATAAGGGGAAGAAGGGAGGCTACATTTCACTAAAAAATAGCACTTGAAAGAAGAAGAGGTTATATGTTTAGGAGAAATTGTCCTAGAAATCAACTGGTAGGTATTTTAACAGCTGGTAAATGTTATTGTTGGTTTGATGAATGGAAGTTTTAGTACTGTGACAGTTATTGAAAATGATCAACATAATAAACCAGGTAAAATTTACATTGAATTTAACAATGCTCTAGTTGCTTCTAGTAAGTAAACTTGCTGTCTGCCCAATAATGTGAAACCTTTCAGTATTTCAATAGCGAAATATGAAAAGTACAAGTTAAATGAGATACTGTATCAAACTCTCACTTCAAGTTTGTTTTACAATTCACATTTACCTCTTTATCAAGTTGCTGGTGGGTCTATACGCTTGGAAGACTTGCGACAAGCCTACGTTTTTGCTCGTCCTCACTCTACATGCTACAATTCTCCATGGATTCATTTGATCTTTAAAAATGTGTAAATATCATTATGAAGATTTTCATTATCAAATTTATTGATGATGCGATGATTTTCCTGTTCGTTTTACATATCACATTTACCTCTTTATCAAGTTGCTGGTGGGCGTATACGCTTGCGAGACTTTTTTTTTTTTTTTTTTTTTTTTTTTTCCAGATATTCTTTATTAAACTATTACATATACATACATACATAATATACATACACAATACCAGGCACATAATACACAATTCAATACAATAAATAATACGCTTTATAATATCACATACTTTTGATAGTTAGAGGATTTTGTTTATAAGGACGGTAGGTTTAACCATTTTTTTGTATATATTTTGGAATGTGGGCAACTGTTTAACTCTAGAAACTTTACTTTGTTCATGTATCTACAAAATTCTAATCTACTGGGGTTATTGCATGCAAGTTTACATTTGTATATATAATATTTTGCCATATATATTAAATGGTTAGTAAAGAGCCACTGTGGATATGTTTTAAAAAGAGATTTGTTCGCGATTCCAAAATGAATATATTCCGGAGATAATTTAATAATAATTTCGTTATTGTATAAAATTTCATTTACTTTACTAATGACACATTGAATATACGGACATAAAATAAAAAGATGTTCAATCGTTTCAGGACAGGAGTTACAAAAGGTACAAAGTGAACATTCTGTTAATTTACATTTAAGTAGTTTTTTATTTGTATATATTATTCGGTTTAAATATTTATATTGAAAATTTCTTAATTTTGAATTGGAGCAAACCGTAAAATTCATTGAAAATATTTCCTTTGCATATTCGTAATCTATTTTTTGTTCCAGGAGTTCTTCCCATTTGATAATAGATTTGGGTGTTAAGTATTCTCGTTTGATCAATTTATCGTATACATCCTTAGGTTTTACTATATCTAGCGTTTTATCATATATTCTCTTTATTAAGTTGTTAATATCATCTAAAATATTTTGATATTTTATAAGTTCTAATATATTTTTATTGTCTTTGGTTAAAATTATACTCTTGAGGTTCTGAATAATCAATTTTTCGGTCAATGTTAATTTGTCAGAGATTGTATTAATATTAATATCGTCAACTCGTATTATCCCCTTTTTTAATAAATTATAGTTATAAGTGTTTTTATTATTGGATGAGATATGTTTGTTATTCCATATTATTTGGTTCTGAAAGTTTCTATAATTATCAATATTTCTAGTATATATAAATTTCCAATCTTCAAGTAATTTATTATAGAAAGGTATATTAATTTTTACGTTTTTGTCGTAGTTACAGGCAAAGAGAAGTTCACTTCCGTAAGGCCTTAGTATAAAGCTGGAGGTTATATAACAATTTGATGATTTATCTAATAAAAACTTTTTTATCCAAAAAACACATTGACATTTTAGGAATAGATTAAAATCAATCATATTTAAACCACAATTTTTTATATCTTGATTTATGACTTTTCTTTTGACTTTATCTGGACCATTCCATATAAATCTATAAACTTTTTCATTAAATGTTTTGATTATTTTTTCTGGAACATATATTGCTGTAGAGGGATATAAAATTTTGGGTAACATAAAAGATTTTACAACTTGAATTTTTCCTATGAGAGTAAGGTTTCTTGAACTCCATTTTGTGATAAGTGTATCAATTTCTTTCAATTTATTTTCAAAATTCAAATTTATAAAATCATTGCAATTAAGTGTGAAATATATTCCTAATATTTTTATTGGTTCATTGTTTACTTTCAAATTTAGAAGTTTCATACATTTTTCAAATTCTGCCTTTGTTAAGTTAAGATTTATTGCATCAGTTTTAGAAATATTAATACTTAATCCAGATACCTCCTTGAATAATTCTAATAATTCAAAAAGATGTCTAGCAGATTTGTATTCTCTTATGAAACATGTTAAATCATCAGCAAATGATATACATTTTAATTGTTCATTTCCAAAAAAAATTCCTCTTATTTTTTGGTTGGTTCTAATATTATGAAGGAGAAATTCGATTACGAAATTGAATAGGTTTGCACTCATTGGGTCGCCCTGTCTTACTCCTTTAGATATGTTGAAATATTTAGTAGTGATTCCATTGTTCATTACAGCACAAGTTATATTTTTGTATAGTGTTTTTATCCAACGTATGAAATTTCTACGAAAACCAAATAATGTAAGAATTTTATACATGCAGTCATGATTGATACTATCAAAGGCTTTAGTAAAATCGATTGCCAAGAGGAACCCTACTATCCTTTTATTATTAGCCAAATCTATACAGTCATTAATTGTTCTCAAATTTTCTTGGATATGGCGTCCAGGAACGAAAGCGGTTTGGTTTGGATGTATAAGGGAGCTGAGGAAAGGTTTTAGACGGATTGAAAGAGCTTTACTGGCAATTTTAACGTCGACATTTATTAAACTAATTGGTCGCCAATTACTTAACTCAGTTTTATCTTTTGATTGTTTAGGAATTAATTTTATGATAGACTGTCTTTGGCTACTAGATAATTGTTCTCGTTCGAAAGCTGAATTAATTGAATTTAAAAAATATGTAGATAATTCAGGCCAAAAAGTTTTATAAAATTCTATGGATAATCCATCACTTCCGGGAGTTTTATTGTCCTTAAAGGACCGAATAGCAGTTTCACACTCAAAATAATCGAGCTTATATTCTAATATATGTAATGTATTTTCATCAATTTTTGGAAGTTTTTTATATTCAAATTTATCAAGTTTAGTTTCTAACGAGTTACTATTTTTATTTTCTGAATAAAGATGTGCATAATAATTATAAATTTCCTGGTTAATATCATTAGACGTTAAGGCAATTTCGCCATTTTCTTTTCTTAATTTGCTGATTGTATTTTTCTTTTTTCGCTCCTTTTCTAAATTGAGAAAAAGTTTATTATTTTTTCCTTGGAATTCATACCAATTTATTTTTGATCGAATAATGGAACCATTAACTTCTTCGTTATAAATGCATTCAAGTTTTGATTTCGCTGTTTGATATTTATTAAAAATGTTTTCATATTGTTCACCAAAAGCTTCTTTCAGCTCTGTTTCCAAATCTAAAAGTTGCACGTTTAAAGTATCCTTGAGGGCTCTTTTAATTTTAGCTTTTTTCTTACTATATTCAATGGTCTTCGACCTTATTTGATACTTAATATAATCCCATAACCCTAATCTATCTTTTATATCATGGTATTCACTTGCCCAGACACCTAACGACTCTTTGATTAATTTGTTATAGTTTTTATCAGAAACAAGCGACGAGTTGAAAATCCATAAATTATTACCTCTTTTATTTTTATTTGGTTTTAATTCTAGAGATATACTAGAGTGGTCACTGAATGACACTGGAATTATCTTACAGTTATCTATATATTCCTGTGAATTATTAGAAACCAGCCAAAAATCTATTCTACTTTTTATCATAGGCCGTTTCCTATGCCATGTGAATGCTTTCTTTTGAGGATTTTTTAAGCGATATATGTCAATAAGATCAAATTCGTCTAGAATCGTTTTTAAAATTTTACTACTATTAGTTTTTATTCTGTAGTTACCACCATCTCTATCAATTGTCGGATTAATAACATTATTGAAATCACCTCCTATTATTATTTGTGCATCTATATTTTTTTAAATTAATTCTTTGCATTTAAGGTGTAATTTTGAATAATAAACAGTTTGGTCAGTATCGGTATTTGGACTATAAGTGTTAATAAATATGTATTTTTCATTTTCAAATTCAAAAATTACTATAACATAGTATCCCTCAGTATCACAAATTGATTCAATAATATCAAAGTTAGTTTCACTATTAAATAATATTGCAGTCCCAGAAGAGTTAGATTTACCATGAGCATATAACCCATTGTTTCCCCAGTCTCTGTTCCACAACGTCTCATCTTTAACAGTACTATGAGTCTCCTGCAAAAATATGACATTATAGTTTTTATCTTTCAGCCACTGTATAACTTTTAGTCGTTTTTTATAATCTCTTAATCCCCTAACGTTCACAGAAACTAAGTTAAGTTTTGACATAAATTAGAAGAAATATTAAATTTAGTAACATCATGTGTGCCAATATATAGAATAATATAATGTTCATCAGTAAATATATTGAATAGATTTGAATATCTTTAAGGTAGCTGTCAAGCTGTCGTAGAATGATTGTTTTTTTTTTTTCCTGGTTTGTTTTTGTGCTCGTTTCATCAAATAAGTTATGTGCTTTTAAAATGAAAATAAAAACATGGCAAAAAAACAAGATAATAACCTAATAACATCTCATGATATCAGCACACTCTCAAATCAAGTCATTTATAACGTATAATTAATTTTCATAATAATAATGTTTCAGTTCTTTCTCAAAATAAAGAAAAGATTTGTAAAAAATTCTCATATGACTTGATATAGAGATTGTCACATTGATGTTTCATCAATTTACTTTTGTACCTAATAAACAATTTAAGTCATATATAAACTAATTTTCATAGTACATGTAATAATGTTTCAGTTCTTTATCAAAATAAAGAAAAGATTTGTAAAAAATTCGCATATTATGACTTGATATAGAGATTGTCACATTGATGTTTCATCAATTTACTTTTGTACCTAAAAAACAATTTAAGTCATATATAAACTAATTTTCATAGTACATGTAATAATGTTTCAGTTCTTTCTCAAAATAAAGAAAAGATTTGTAAAAAATTCTCATATGGCTTGATATAGAGATTGTAACATTGATGTTTCATCAATTTACTTTTGTACCTAATAAACAATTTAGGTCATATATAAACTAATTTTCATAGTACATGTAATAATGTTTCAGTTCTTTATCAAAATAGAGAAAAGATTTGGTAAAAAAATCTCATATGACTTGATATAGAGATTGTCATATTGATGTTTCATCAATTTACTTTTGTACCTAATAAACAATTTATGTCATATATAAACTAATTTTCATAGTACATGTAATAATGTTTCAGTTCTTTATCAAAATAGAGAAAAGATTTGGTAAAAAAATCTCATATGACTTGATGTAAAGATTGTCACATTGATGTTTCATCAATTTACTTTTGTACCTAATAAACAATTTAAGTCATATATAAACTAATTTTCATAGTACATGTAATAATGTTTCAGTTCTTTCCCAAAATAAAGAAAAGATTTGTAAAAAATTCTCATATGACTTGATATAGAGATTGTCACATTGATGTTTCATCAATTTACTTTTGTACCTAAAAAACAATTTAAGTCATATATAAACTAATTTTCATAGTACATGTAATAATGTTTCAGTTCTTTCCAAAAATAAAGAAAAGATTTGTAAAAAATTCTCATATGACTTGATATAGAGATTGTCACATTGATGTTTCATCAATTTACTTTTGTACCTAATAAACAATTTAAGTCATATATAAACTAATTTTCATAGTACATGTAATAATGTTTCAGTTCTTTCCAAAAATAAAGAAAAGATTTGTAAAAAATTCTCATATGACTTGATATAGAGATTGTCACATTGATGTTTCATCAATTTACTTTTGTACCTAATAAACAATTTAGGTCATATATAAACTAATTTTCATAGTACATGTAATAATGTTTCAGTTCTTTCCAAAAATAAAGAAAAGATTTGTAAAAAATTCTCATATGACTTGATATAGAGATTGTCACATTGATGTTTCATCAATTTACCTTTGTACCTAAAAAAACAATTTAGGTCATATATAAACTAATTTTCATAGTACATGTAATAATGTTTCAGTTCTTTATCAAAATAGAGAAAAGATTTGGTAAAAAAATCTCATATGACTTGATGTAAAGATTGTCACATTGATGTTTCATCAATTTACTTTTGTACCTAATAAACAATTTAGGTCATATATAAACTAATTTTCATAGTACATGTAATAATGTTTCAGTTCTTTCCAAAAATAAAGAAAAGATTTGTAAAAAATTCTCATATGACTTGATATAGAGATTGTCACATTGATGTTTCATCAATTTACCTTTGTACCTAAAAAAACAATTTAGGTCATATATAAACTAATTTTCATAGTACATGTAATAATGTTTCAGTTCTTTATCAAAATAGAGAAAAGATTTGGTAAAAAAATCTCATATGACTTGATGTAAAGATTGTCACATTGATGTTTCATCAATTTACTTTTGTACCTAATAAACAATTTAGGTCATATATAAACTAATTTTCATAGTACATGTAATAATGTTTCAGTTCTTTATCAAAATAGAGAAAAGATTTGGTAAAAAATTCTCATATGACTTGATGTAGAGATTGTCATATTGATGTTTCATCAATTTACTTTTGTACCTAATAAACAATTTAAGTCATATATAAACTAATTTTCATAGTACATGTAATAATGTTTCAGTTCTTTATCAAAATAGAGAAAAGATTTGGTAAAAAATTCTCATATGACTTGATGTAGAGATTGTCATATTGATGTTTCATCAATTTACTTTTGTACCTAATAAACAATTTAAGTCATATATAAACTAATTTTCATAGTACATGTAATAATGTTTCAATTCTTTCTTAAAACAAAGAAAAAGATTTGGTAGAAAATTCTCATATAATTTGATTCAGAGAGATTATCATAATAACTTATCTTTAGCTTAGCCTATTACAAAATTATTAAAAGGTACTATTGTGACTGACAAGCAACAATAAGATACATACGAAAAAATGGTGAGAATAGATGACTAAAGTTTTTTTGTAAAAATCATTAAAGTTTATCTTGTTTGGAGGTTTGTCCTATTACGAGGCACATATTGAGGGGCATTGTTAATCAAGTGATGTATATCATCATATAAGTTGATTTTTACACTTTCTTTTCCTTCAGTTTTACCAAATACTTTTCCATTGTAAAACCATCCACTATACAATTCATTACTTCTAATTCTGGTTATCAATTGCGAGTTAAGCAAAGTTATGTCGTCAAAAGTTTTATATCCCTTATCAAATAACATTTTTTTAGATTTCAATATTCTGCTTTTGATGGAGCTATTCAAGAATTTAACGAGGACTGGTCTAGGTTTATCGGGATATTTAGATGGGATCCTGTGAATAGCCGTAATGTCACTTTCAGATAGCATGGTTCCTGTTATTTTTGAGATAAATTGAGGGAAGGATTCTTTCAAATCTTCATTATGACTTTCTGGAAGTCCTAAAATTCTGATGTTATTTTTACGAGAATATTGCTCGTTGTAATTCGCCATTTGAATAGCTTTATTGGCATTTTTATTACAGACTATAATTTGAGATTCTAAATCTTCAACTTTAGACTTCAAATCTTTATTCTCATTTTTCAAAAGTTCATTGTAATCACTTATTTTTTCAAATTTCTCGGAAAGGACAGTCATGTGCTCATTGATTACTCTCACTTCATTTATAATTTTATCTTGCAGTTCGTTCATCACTATAGCTCTCATTTTCTCAATAATACCATCAACCTCCGACTTTGTTAAAACATTTACTCGTAAGTCTTCCAATATGGAGTACATTTGACACATATCTATAGATTGATCTAAGTCAGACTCCGATTGGGCACCACTATTTCTTGTCTGCATTGAGAATTGGGGTTTGCTTTTATTTTTACCAGATTTATCTTTGTTTCCAGCCATGATTAATGTTTATTTATTTATAAAAAGATAGAGTCAGTCAATACACCAATGTTTTTATAACACCTGTCTGTTTACCTGTAGTTAATTAGGTCACACTATGAATATATAGTATAAACTCACTCTCTATATTATCCAACTTTAAAGTCATGTAGTTGCTATTAACAAGCATTCGAACCAAAATTTTTAGGGATGAAAGGTTGTATAAGTTACTGCCTTTGTATTTGTAGTAAAGGAAAGTTATAATAATTCATTTTAATGCACAAAATTCACATATTCTCTTGAGCACAAAATACCTGTCAGTCTAGGTCGCCATCTTGATTTCTTAGATCTCTCGATGTTACGATCTCGAAAAATTGTTACACTTGCCGCAAGCCTATGGTTATGTTCTGCAGGGTTAATTATTACCCAAGCGGTGTCTTCGTGGGAATGAACCGAGAAATTATAGCCTCGTGTTCTAATTCACAGGCCATTAATTATAAACCAATTTTATGATCCAAAACACCATAGGCAATAACATATCAACCTACTAACAAAATCTGAATACGGGCGGATCTCAATTTTGTTACATTCCTCCCTATGCAGAGGGTCATAACATTAAGGTGCCAAAAAAGAATAACGTTTTTAGATCCCTAAATGATCCTCACACCTGTCGATTCGTAAGATGATAATTACTAATAACACAAGATGCAAAATACACATTACAAAAAACAATTCTTCGATTAAAACATATTCAGATACAGTTGAAATAGTACAGGGCATGATTGTAAGTCTAAATCGTTCATATTTTTCACTATGAGCTATATGTCATCCACCATTACAAGTTATATCCACCATGAAAAGTTATATCCACCATTAAAAGTAACATTCACCATTAAAAGTTATATCCACCATTAAAGTAACATTCACCATTAACTGTAACATTCGCCACAAAAGTATTTTCCACCATTAAATTATATCAGTGGGCTTACCTATAAATAGTCTCTTAAAAGAAGGCATATTAAATACTAGGTATTGGTGGTCTCTTGTTCACGATCTGGTAGGTCTCGAGCCGAGCCAATCGTAAGACCTCACCTAGCATTCTTCCGCGTCTTCGGCTTAAAAGGTTGGTAGCGTCAGGAATGTTAGGATACAGTTGATGTTCCTGTTGCTGGTTGTCATGCAACAGAGGTGCTGTGGCAACCGTTGGTTGTGGTGCAACAACAGCAATGTTATTCGGAGTCATCTCTAAATCAGTTGACCCCTTATTGCCCCATTTATGAGATTATATACTTCGTAGGAAGGATCGAAACCGCCGCCTTAATATTCCAGTCTTTAAATATTTTAGAACCAAAATGTGTATGACTATAGTACAGCCATTAAAATTCCGATGCCAATGAGGACTAATTGCCAGAGAGACCATTTATTTGAACTTTCAATTTTAATTTGTTGTAAATGTTTCATTTCATAGGCTAATTCGAAATTTATCGACGAAAGGTTGCCAAAGATCGGTCATTGATTGATTTAATGCCGATGTTAGTTTTAGAATTGAGTTCGAAGCAAAGTATGTACTTTCATTTGAATAATGGGCTGGTAGTTCCAAATAGTCATTTTGAGCTTTATAGGTTGGTGGTAATTGAATAGATTGGATCAATGGGTGAACCGTGACAGACCTATGTACAACACTCGTTTGATGACAAACGATAGAAAATCGGATGGGTTTTTGGGTAATAACCATCCAAAGACCGTTCGCTATGTACGTTGCCAAGGGCAAAATACAATTAGGTTTTACATATACTTAACATAATTTAGAAATTTTATCTTTATTATTCGCGAATAATGCTACAATGTATTTGATAAATTAATAGGGTAGACTGGGCTGCGTATGACAAAAACCAATTTATGGATCAGAACATCGTCTTGTTTCATTTTCGTCTAAAATTGCATATTTTGTCCTACCACTGATTATGGCAATAACTTCTGTCTCAATTCTATAAGATGCAACCATCTTGAATTGGCCTTGGATTTAGATAAAATCATTTTATTTGTCATTGGCAGCGGTAGATTGTGAATTTTATAAATTTCAAATGTACCCTCATTGTCCAGAAAAGGAATATTTACCACTACAATGATTTTGTTATCCTCAATAAGCGAAATGCTGTTCAAAATTCGATAATAATGCCAACAATTTTTACGAGGGTCTTTCGGTAGCTTGACACTTGGAGGTAATTGTTTATGAATTTCGAGTAAAAGTTTTTGTAGACTACCGGGTGTGAGAATGCTCGGTGACAAATGCCCCAATGATAATAAGTTTAATTGCATATTAATTTCATCTGCATAGAGTTCCACTCGAAGAAACATATTTTTGACGTCATCCAAAACCATCTTCATTCTCAAAAAAATAAATGAATAAATCCTTCAAGACTGATTAACTTTTTACGAAATTGCCTGACAACACTTTGTATTTCTAAATCTAATTTCCTAAACTATTTGATAAGATGATTATTTGTTGTCTATTTTCTGAAATCTGAAGTCGAGAGACATTTAATAACGATAAACTTTCAGACACAACATGTGTAATCGCATGCTGATTTGCAAGCGAGGACATTGATATTTTTCCTAATAACGTCTTCCGTACTAACAGTGTCAAATAACCAACTTAATGCATTGCCCACAAATGGAATCAAAGCTCTTTTTGACCTCGCATGTTTCGTTATCAATGTCTGGTAATCGTATTCCAATTACAGCTTTAAATAATCATTGTAAACATTAGCTCTACTAAAGTGTTTCTCAGTTTACAAACACACAGAGTAACATCAGGTGTTCTGGAAGTACGAGCATGTCTTACCTAAAACGACATCATGGAATTTTCTCAGATGCGAGGGAATCAAGTGATTTTCAATATTTTCTTATTTGGAGAATCCATGAAATTTCCTTCAGTGACAAGCGTTTTGATGTTCGATGCCGTATCCTTTATTGGATTGGGGGACTGTAAAAGGAAAAAAAAAATTGGGGGACTGTAAAAGGAAAAAAAAAACTTATATTATATTATGTATCTATACAAAATGTCCTTGACGAAGAAATATAGAGAAAATCGTGACCTTTATTATGCAGTAAATTATGGTTGACTAACTTCGAAATATATCACAATACAGTATGATGTATTGCAATATACCACATGCTTGCAATTTGAAATATAGTTGGCTGGTAAAGAACATAAAATGTTGCAATTTGTCCCGAACTCAGCAAGTTTATGAATACGAACTAACTATAAATAGCTAATGTATAAAATTTCTGTTCTGTTTTAGAGATGTGGAAATTGTTTTATGTTCCATGTATCCTGAACATCCCGAGTGTTTTCTGGTATCCAAGTCCAGTGGAATAATGACACTATGTAAGGAGTTGTTGTGTGTGGCTCTTTTATTTAATAACATTATTTAACAATCGTTCAAATAGATTTTTTAATTAACATATATAATCCCCCCAAAAAATTTCGGAATTTTTTTCATGTTCGAGTCTAGGAGGCAGTCTAGCAGTAAGCATGGTCTGCTTCGCGCGCGACAACCGCCACTACTATAAAGGTCAAAGTCATGAGGTGCAACGAGTGAACTTATACCCCTTTCGCACTGCAAAAGTAATTCGGTTCTATCCAGTTTTATCCGAATAACTTCCAGTTGCTTTCGCACTGGCAAAAAAACTTATTCGGTTATAACCAGAAGTTATCCAGATAGAAAAATCTACCTCCAGAGGAAGATAACGTCCGGATCCGATCCAGATAAGTTGCAGTGCGAAAGCAAACAAGAAGTTATCCGGGTAAGTCTATCACGTGGGGTATCACGGTATAACACTTCTTTACGAGTACGTTACAACTGACTAATAAAGTACACGAATTGTCTTGGAAAAGAATGCATATCAATCGAAAGTAGAAACGGCAAAAATAATATTGTTTATAATTTCATATGTTATAATGTTTTGTGTCGTGACATGACGTGTTACTAAAAATAAAAAAGTTATCCAGATAACTTTGCTCGGCAGTGCGAAAGCGTCGATCCAGATAGGATTGCAGTGCGAAAGCAAACCGAACCGAATCGAACCGAATCGAATCGAACTGAATCGGATTTTTCTATTCGGTTATAACCGAATTCAATAATTCAGTTGTGCAGTGCGAAAGGGGTATAACTGAAATAGGTTTACTTGAAACACAGATTTAATGTCATGTATGAAATTGTATGGTCTTTATGGAGAAAACCTTGTCAAATACGACAAGTGTGCTAGTTTCATTTTGTCAGATTTGTTTAATCAGGTTGCGTTTCGTGATATTCACCTATTTAGAGGGTGTCGCGTGCGAAGCAAACCATGCTTACTCTTCAAAAATCCTGATGGTAATTTTCTCTGGAGGAATTAACTACTTAAAAACTTACACTCTCGATTTTTCCATTCTTGGACAAGTTTTAGATATACAAAATTATTTGTTTGTATAGGCTTTTGTTACTGATAAGCTTAGCTAAACAATTTATGTTTCTGAGACTACAGTATGATAAGTTAACGAACGGATGAAAATGAATGTGTCCCTTTAAATGCACTAGTGCATAACCAAGCATTCATCGTTATCTTTTTTTTTAACGCCATACCAAAATTATAAAAAAATAATACTTGTGGTAAATTATGTTACGATGTTATCACTGATAGATATTGAGTTGAGAATAAAACACCCTTGTGTAACACAGGTCAAGTTAAATTTAAATAATAACTTGTATATTATCACTTGTTAGGACTAGAGAGATTACAATGGTTACTGGGGTTATCTCGCTATTTATTATCCTACTGTGTCCAGCTATCGTGGTCACCATATATTGTAATGGAAGTACACCTCAAATAAAGGAATTGGTAAAAGGAAAATGTCTGTTATATCAAACTACTGTACATGTACAACCTAATATTTTCTGTAATAGGTGATGTATAATATTATTAACATTATCACATAAATTAATGTTTTTATGGATGACATACCTAGGTAGTTTGGCGTTAACTCGGTTTCACAAAATGAAAAAAAAAAAAATGAAATGGAGTTTTACGTTATGATCTGCAGCAGTTAGTGCCATGAAAATTTTGGCAGCGCATGAATCGACGCTTCATTTTGATTTCTATCCATGAGGGGATTTTTGATGTGCAGTGTGTAGCACACAGAGACTCACAATCGATCGACTAGATGCATTTATCATAAATAAACCAGCCGAATATTTCCAAAGGAGAATGCACAGTATTTCACAGTTGTAATGATGCATCATTTTATTTTCGAGAGTCGGTAACATTTGATTGATGATCATCACTACTATCAGAACAATTTAAGAGGACTGACTCATTATGTTGCTTGAATCTGATCCTTGGAATTGATTTTTTTTTTAAACAATATTTTATTCACAATAATATGAAAAGGATTAAGGAACAGGCTTTCGCTTAAATAAACCTTTCCTAAAACAAAATTTTCGTATGTACAAATTATATTTTCACGTATATACAAAAATTTATACAAATAGCGCTACATCCACTTAGATCATTATTCTATTAATTCTGAGCTAGAGAGAAAGGTAATTTCTAAACGTTTTGAAAATAAAAGATCATGAACTTCAATAAAAAAAAAACTGTATGAGATTAATAAATGGTCATCAGGGACACCATATAACAAGTTGAAAATGTTTTTAAAATAGTTTGGTAAAAGGTTTATCGATCTCCTTCGTGCATCCTATCTGAATACTCAAATTGCACAAAGCCACGTATTATATGGTAGTCACTGATGTGTCTAAGAAATTCATGACCATTGGCAATGAGCTGACTGAAAGCGGCAGCGGTAAATTTGAATCTTTCGAGAGCTTAAGTTGTATATAGTAGGTTGGTGGGTATCGTTTGATTTAAGAGACTTTATAAAAGATGAATTTTGAGATGCAGTTTTTGAAAATTTGGTGCCAACTCCTCTACTTATGGGCCTTCTGCATTACATCTGAGTTGATGGACATATGAAAGTACTGTATCACCATCTACATTGTTTGGTTCGTTTTCATTTACAGTTCAAAGTTCACTCACAGACACACTCATTTTAGAAAACAAACCATTTGCACCCCACTTTTTTCTAAGAATTTTTATAATATGATTTTTGATGCACAGTTTTTCATCAAATTCACAATTGTTCAAGGGAAGAACCCTCATACTCCCAAAGATAAGACTTGTGCCATGTACACACCTTCTATAATTCTAAATAGCATGGTCGATAATCTGTTTTTTATATTCGACAGGCAAAGAAACTGTGATGAAATTGCTGACAAATTCGTGGAAGCGTTTACCTATCAACCTACATGTAATGTATCTGCATCCAGATTCAATGAGTTCTTGAATTTTACCAGACATCCCACTCCACCTAACAAGGTGCTCACCCATTTAATTTTTTTACAATTTGGGAACCATGAGCATGGAATTAAACCGAATTTTTCGTTTTCTTAATGATATTAGTTGGGGTTTGCAAGGCACACCTCAAACAGTGTACAATATGGAAGTTTTTAGTTTCCAACCGTCGAAGGATAAGGTTAAGGACTTAATGCTTTTTGTATGGCGTAAATTCACTCGGACGTTCATCACTGACTGCACAAAAATTAGGTTTTGAAGTACACTGATAGCATCACTTTGCATCATTCTTATTTTCCATCAGACGTCAATGATTCCAGAAATTCTACTGGGATGTAAAAATATTTCTTCACGAACTTAAATGGCATTACTGGTTAAAAATTGGAATACATACTCCATTTTCAGGCTATATTTTATGAAAATGTTTACGAAGCTGTCGCATTGTATACTAATAAAGGTAAACGACTTGTATCGATATCAGAAACTCTTTATGGTAAGTAATTCAGGAGTTGTTTCTCATTTGACAGTATTTCTAAGTAATGGATCAGTCTAATAAAGTTTATGAGATTCTTGATAGCATACATTTTACATTATGATATTAACAACTTAGAACTTATCAGTTAAATTTTAGCCATTGTTTGAGTGAATGAAAATGTATTAGAGACTAAAAAATATGCTCCTTATTAAAAAGTGAGTTATGATAGGTTTTGTCTGGATGTTGAAATAAGGGTATCTGATTTCTGCATAACTGAATAAAGTTTACACAACCTATTGATATATGAATAATAAACATTAAATTTTATATCCCTCGTGTATATTCCCAATGTTTAAACAATAATGTTTTAGGGTATATAGCAGATAATCTTCATTTCTGTGCCATGTTAGAAGATCCAGGAATGATTATGAACGAAACATGTGAAGGTTTTGATGCTGCTGGAACCTGTGAGACAAATGCTGAATATGCCTTTTGGGCCTCTGCTTCAGAGCAGGCAAGTTAAAAAGTTCACAATTCTATTGACCATAGTATCAAAATCAAAATACAATACAGTATAAGAACAAGTGGATTAAGAACACCCAGTGCAGATTTTAAGAAATAAAGTACCATTTATATAAGAACACATTCAAACTGAAAAATGAAACTTGTTCTTATATGGAAAAATATCAAAGATAAACACTACTTTTCATTTTTATATTAAACAAAACTAGAACCGGGCCAGTGCGCATCCGGTTTCTTCCATTGGTGAAAAGTGGCATCTTACAATCCATGTTGTGAGGTTTACAGAAAAAAGCTTAGTTTACATTTGTTAGTGAAATGCAGAAGGTACACAATTTTAAAACGCACAATTTTAAATTCGGTATTGAAAAGTAGAATACCCAGTTCACACACGGTAGTCAAATAAACATTTTATGTTCGGTAGTGAAAAGTCATATGATGAAAAAAAGTCTTAAAATGGCGTAATCACAGTTTGTTATACATTAGAGGAAAGCGCATATCAAAAACGTTCTCAGATTTGTAAATACATGTAAGTTCTAACATGCAAGATAGGACACATGAAAGAGCGCAATCCCAATTTAGAAACGGACTGCACAGCATAGTTTGAAATACAGATCGAAATTTATCATAACATAATTCGTTCAAAGAAAATATGTATTAATGTTTCTTTTAAAACTTTTCAATGGTCAACATCCTTGTATACGTTAAAAAAGACCTGCACACAGTTACAATGTAAAAAAAGTATATTAATGATATACGTATCGCCCAAACGCAAGGTATTGTAATTACCAGTTAATGGGAGAGAACTTATATATTAACATGCAGACAAGAAAAAAGTATCGCCCAAACGCAGTTGAAGGGAAATAACTGCATGTCTAAAAGTAGTACTCTCCCTTCAACTGAAGTTTGAATTTAATATTTTAGAAGCAGATGAAATAATAAATTTTCAAAATTCAAAAGGCGCTATTTTTATTTTAAAATATTGTGTTGTATATCCTTTGAAAGAGCAGATTTAGCATAATAAGACTGTGGAAGAATTTGTGACGCATATGATATAGGTCACGTGTCAGAGCTCTTTAAAGTTAAAAACTGCAATTTTCAAATAGATATAAAGCCGGAAGTAAACATCGGAAAACCTAAATGAAGGTATGTCAATGGCAATGAATTTCTTTTCAGGTCACATGGTTACCAGAGGTAAAGGTCGCGAGATATGAGCCTTTAAAGATTTGACAATTACTGATTTATTTTAAACGAAAATTAGAATAAATCAGAATTGAAATTCAAAAATCGGCTTCTCATGTTTTTGTAGCAATCGGCTGTAGATTTCATAAACATCAGAATAATGCAAATTCCATAGCACCCTGAGGCCCCATTTGTCCTTATAAAAATATACCATTTCAAGATGGCGACTGATATTTTACATCTGGGTCAAATTTTATCATTTGTATACTTTTGTGTCTACATTACAAACATACTGCAAAAAGAATTTTTCGAATATCTTCAAAATTCGGGAAGTTGAAATTTCAACTTTAAGAGCAAATGACGTGAAGTTATATCGAAAATTTGAAAACATATTTTTGTTAGCCATCAAAATGTCTCTCTACATGTAGGTTTCCAGAACGATCGAAATAAAATTTAAAAAAAACCCCAAAACACACAGTTTCAATGGAAATTGGCACAAAGTCGGAATTTTGATTCAAATGTATTGTGTTTTATATCATTGGAAAGAGCAGACAATGCATAGCAAGGCGGTAAAAGAAAATAAGACTATATAAATCAGGTCACGTGGTAGGGCTGTTTAAAAATTAAAAATTGCAATTTTCAAACGGCTTTAAAACCGGAATTAACCATAGGGCAACTGGAAAAAATGTCATTGAATACATCTCATCAAGGGCAATAACTTTGTACAAGTCACGAAATATTGGCCTTGAAAGTTTTGACAATTACTGACTTATTTTAACCGGAAATTAGAAAAATTCAGAATTGAAATTAAAAAATCGGCTTCCCATGTTTTGGTAGCAAAATTCCATAGACATCTAAATTATGAAAATTCCATAACACCCTGAGAGCGAATAACGTCAAAACAGGAAATTGTATCGAAATTTTGAAATTGTTCACAATCAAAATGTCTATATGTAAATTTTCAGGTTAATCAATATAAAATTGCTAAAGTTGAAAAAGTGGTCGAGAAAGGGTGCTTCAAATGTCAGCAAGTTTATTCTCAAAGTGATGTAGTTAAACTTTTTATCTTATGGTCAATCTTGTTCGCTAGATGTTAGGTGTTCTTATACGCGGGTTTTTATTATACCAGAATACATTAAAGGGTCATTCTGCTGTATTGAAAAAGTTTTCTTCATCAAAAACGTCGTAAAAGTTCATCTTATTGGCCAATGATCCGGTGTGTATTTTATATGAATTCGTTTTTTAGTTTTCTTCAGATGCTTCCGGAAAAGTTCATATTATGATGAATGCCAGCATTGAAAATACTTTCAAGGAAAAATCGTGAGTTGGATTCAAAATTGGATTATGTCGTTGAATTTCCTCCCTCCTCTTGTTACCCAACAAGGAAGATAACTGAAACCAGATAATATAATTAATATTATTAATTTCAAAGCAATTTGAAACACAACCGTGCAGTTTTCAAGTCCATAAAGCGTCTGTGGCGTAACAAGCGGCTCCCATTTTGCGTATTATCAGTAGGTGATTTGACTAACCAACAATGATCTGGTGGCAATGTGCTGTATCTCCTGTTTCGGATCAATGGTACTTAACCAATCAAGAGCTTTGTTACATCCAATATTCCAAATAGGTCATATTATATTTTTAACATAATGAGAGAATTTTTTTAATTTTTTATGAATTTAGTTAGATCGGGAATAATGATGACAGCTTCACAGATCCTGAGTAGCAAAATAGCAAAAACACACCTTGTTCATATTATTTTCAACTTTTAAAATTCTAGGGGGGACAAATTATTTCAACATCTAATATTCCAAGCCATATCCGTGTTTGCTAAACGATATACTATTTACTTCGTGTGAACGAGTATACATACAAACTGGGATTAAAGGGTTGCTAGTAGAAAAATTTTAAGGTTAGGGGGAAGTGATCTCTCATAGTCTCCTGTAGATCAGGGCAAGGAAGCTACCCCTCTCTCTGTTGTCATGGTTCCAATAAGTAAGAAATAATAATAATTTAACTCTGAAAAAAATAATATTTAGATTACTTACCACGTTTGTCTTATATTATAGGTATTTTGCAAACCATGAATTACCATACATTACGAGTGAAAGGATTTCTGGAGCAGAAATACTTTTAGTGAAATATGCAGGTCATGAAACCAGGTGAGGGGTTTAACACTATCAATCTAAATATGAATCCAATAACTTAAAGGGCCGGTTTTCGAATTGATGGAAACTCTAGTTGTAACCCTCGATAATTAGAGTATCTTGTTACATTTGAAAGGTTTGAACTAAAATATTGAGATGTTTACACAAAAAAAACTGCTTATCTACTAACACAGATCTTCTCAAATGGCCTCCCGAGGGCCAAACCAACATTGACCCCTTCCGGTAAAACGCTCTGCTAGCTAAGCTAGCTAAGCTTTATTTGGCCCTTATATTGTTTTTCATAAACTGCATTTGGCACTTAACAAAAATTAATTGAGAAGGCCTGTACTAACAAGTAGAAGCCATTTTTGGGTTTTAGTTGTTTAGTCGTATGGGTTGTAGTTTTCTAGTTGGGTCTTAGTTTTATAGCCGTAGCTTTTTCGTGGTCTTTCTAAAACGAGTTGTATATTTTATTTTCAAACGATGATAATTATGGGGGTGGGGGGGGGGGGGTGTGCTTGGGGGTTCTGAACACCATTATTATTGATTAGCTTAGCTAGAATAATTCAGGTTCAAAGACTAAGGTTTAATTGGTCGAATGGATAGTGAACTAAAACTAAAAGTAGGGTTTATATGGGCTCGTTTCGCACTAATAAAATGACTTCAATTTATTTGCTGATTGCTGATATGATTAATAATTATAAATCTATAGAATAAACAACAAACTGCTATCTCATAGTTAATCTCATTTTTTTCCATTAAGTATGGGCGTTTTTCAAAATGTGAGATGAATACATAAATAAAATCTATTATATTTATACTTTGGATGGACAAAAATTGATAATGGTGGAAAGTGGGTTAATCATTTAAAGCGATACCACCTCTTAGAATGAAAAAAAACTTAAAGGGGAATGTTCAGCAATTTGGACGGTCGATTTTAGCCTTTAATATATGTAAATAGCCTCCAGAAGTATTAGAACTGCACAAAAATTGCGTAACCCCTTCAATATTATCCCTTCCTTAACATTTATCTTTCATTTTCTGTATGTCTTTTCTATATAACGCATAGTCTTGCTAAACGGCGAGTCGTATTTTAGACTTTCAAAAGCTCATAACTATGGCTACACAGGGATTAAAGGCTTAAATTTCGAGGGAGAGTTGTGAACATTATTATGGATTAGAATAGATAAAAATAATCCAGGTTCTAAAACAAAAAATTTATTGGTTGAACAGTTAGTGAACATATGCCTTTAAGTTCTCAAACTTAGTCAATCAGAGTATATATTCATCAACGATGTTCAAAGTATTCTTTAAATGGCATTTAGTAATTGGTGTGAATAACAGTAATACTAGTAAGCTTGAAGGAAAGTATATTAAAACAGGTAACAACTTAACGTTTCTTCTTAGATGCCGAGACAGCAAGATTGTGCCTAAAGGTTTAACCATCAACTCCCCCATCAGTTCTCCAAAAGCAGCCAGAATAGTTCAACGTGCCAGCGAATTATTAGTGTCTGAACGCATTCAAACCCTACGCCGCAAAAGAAGTCACCTATATAAACAGATATTCAACAACCAAAATCTCCTCTCCAACACCCTCTCCCAATCTGATTTCCAAACAGTCCGACAATGCCAAGAAAAGTCCAACAACAGCTTAGATTTTAAAATCAAGCAGAAACAACATCACCCAACCAACAGACCTAACCTTACCACCAATAACTATATAAAGAAAACTGTAGTGAAATTAAGTCAGAAGTCCTCATCTCCAGACCAAACTACCTTGCTAGCGAAAGGACTGAAGTTCATTCACACCCCTAGAAACCCGATATACCAAACTTCATCGCTAACACCGAGATTTTACCAACTGGCACCTAATGGAAATATCGACTACCTACGTCACCTAATAGTGGACATACTCAAGAAGTCCCAAACCACCACCAAAGCCAACCTAACGAAAATGGAACGAAAAGCCCTAAAAGATGTTAAAAACCATCCAAATAGTAGAAGCTGATAAGGGTAAAGCCACGGTTGTCATGGACAAGGTCAGGTATGAAGAAATGGTGAACCAAGCCCTCTCAGATAACCAAACCTACAAGAAATTACCACGTGACCCTACTTCCACTATGGAGAAGAATCACAAGACCCTCCTGAAATCCATGGCTGACAAAGAAGATATTACCAAAGAAGTTTTCAACAGCCTCAACCCAATAAGCTGCACAGCCCCTTACGCCCGCGCTACTATCAAGATCCACAAAGATCCCATCAAGATCCGTATCCTTGTATGCTCCAGAGGAAGTGTATTTTACACCACAGCCCAATTCCTGTCCAAGCTACTATCACCCTTAAGTAAATTAGCCGATTCCTATATTAAAGATTCCTCCACCTTTTGTACAGATATTTCTACTATAACCCATACCAGTGGTCCTATGGTGAGTTATGATATGGTTGACCTATTCACTAATGTCCCCACCAATGACGCTCTATCCATCATCAAACAGAAAATAGACACCAACCGCAACAAACTGAACACCACCATCACCACTGACAACATCATGACCCTACTAGAGGCATGGATCTCATCTACTTATTTTACTTGGGATAATCACACCTTCCAACAAATTCATGGGTTACCGATGGGCTCTCCACTATCCCCACTTATTTCTGAACTTTATATGTCCCATTTTGAAGAACAAGCTCTAACAACCTCACCTATTAATCCCCTGTGCTGGTCACGCAAAGTTGATGATGTGTTTGCCATCCTTCCTAAAGATGCTGACCCTATCACATTATTTAACCACCTTAACTCTCACCACCCCAGAATCCAATTTACTGTGGAGAAAGAACTGAACAATGAACTACCCTTCCTGGACATCCTCATTAAGAAAACCTACCAAACTATTAACACTTCAGTTTACAGAAACCCTACCCATACAGACCAGTATATCAACTACAAATCCAACCATCCCAATTGCACGAAGAAGAATACCATCAAGGCCCTAGTTACCAGAGCTAAATCCATTTGTAGTGAGTGACCAACAGTCCTTCCAAACAGAAATAGACCACCTGATGAATGTGTTTAGCCGCTACAACCAGTACCCACGCAGCCCAATAGCAGATACCATCAAACAAGTCAACCTGCCCAATAAAGCCGTGAAACCAGACCAACCACCAATCAACATAACCACCCCCTTCATAGGCCCCGCCAGCTACCAATTCAGTAGGAAGATCTCAAAACTAGCCAGTATCTCTACTAGATTTTTTACTACAGCCAGAACAAAGAAATGCAGAAAGACATAGTATACCAAGTCCCATGCAATTGCGGAGCTAGTTACAACCATGAAAGTAGACAACCCTTAAACATGCGCATACGACAACATAAGACCTCCTGCAATATGACCAATGGGAAATCGGCGCTGAGTCAGCACCTCATTGATAACCCTAACCACATCATCGAATGGAATAAATCAGAGGCCCTCCTCACCAACCTTCCAGATGAAGTTACCAGGAAATATCAAGAAAGCATTTAATAAGTAAGTTACAACCTGCACTCAACCGTGACCAAGGCTACCATCTACCAAAGATATGGGATACTATTCTTATTTAATCCTTCCCTTTGATCTTCCCAGCTATCATAACTAATTATCTTCCTGATTGGCTTCTTCTGCATATCCATCTTAATTATTATTTTATTTCCCCTTTCATTTTCTTGTTATTAATCCTCATTATGGCTTCATATCTTGTACCTTTGTTTTCTATGTTTTAGTTGTTTGTTGCCTATATATAGTTGTTTGTTGCCTATATATCGGGTGTCGTAAAAAAAACATGCTATTTTGTTCGAGCCAGTACTTGTACAATTGTTATTCGATGACTTTCATATTTTCAGGGTCTGACAAGGACATGTTGAATTAAATCTGTGAGAATTTTGAAAGAGATCGGTTCACCAACAACTGAGATACTCATTGTCAAACTTGGGGACGTTTTTATTGGAACACCCGACATATGCTATCTTGTTATTTGTTTGTATCATTATATTCCTGATGACAGTGTGAGAACCACATTGAAACGTTGAAGTAATAAACTTTCTAGAAGTATATATCCATAAAATTGTCTTATTTATATAATAACAGGTTGTAATTGATAAACGCCTTACATTTGATTAAGGATATTTCAATTATTGTATATAAACATTGTTTTCTGGATTTATCAGATAATTTAGGTAATCTGTTGTATAGGTATGCATATAAACTCCTATTGACCAAATTTGAAAATTTCGATTTTTTGTTTATTCTAAGAGGTTGTATTCCTTTAAGTTTAATTAACATGGATCAATAGCTGTATTCACTTGTATCAATTCATGTCCTTGTCTAATATATAGAAATGTCAATTTTTCATGACATCACTAAATGTTCGTTTTCCGAAAGTACTCGGATTTCGGATAAATAAAATACGAATGCCCTTGACGAAGAAATGTCAAGAAAATCTTGATCTTATTGTAGGTCAACATGCAGTGATGAATCTATCAACTTATTGAAAAATATATTAAAGAAAAATGGTATCGAATCATCCTGTGAAGACAATCCAAGGTAACGAGAATAAAAGTGAATGTGGGTTATCTATGAATGCAAAACACCTTGTTAATCGATGCTACGTATAGGATAAACTCCGAAAACGCGGCCGATAGGCCGACGACTTTATATAGGTCAAAACTATTGGCGTGTTTGAGGAGTTTATCCTACTTAAACCTAAATTTGATTATTGGCGCCCTATTTAGTTACAGTACATTGAGCACGTATCATACCTATTGGCGCCCTAGATAGCTTTATCACGTGCATTTTACTATTGACGTCATATTATTAAAGCTCACATACGCATTCGAATTTTAGTCGAGTGATAACAACGAAACCATTCTGATGTATTGTTCAATTTTATGAAAATCATATGTTTCTAAGGTGAGTCCTGTTAATAGTTAATAACAATTCTAAACATAAATGTGTGTAAATAAATTGAGAAATGAAATGAAATGTGGTTTTTATGTATACCATGCGGTGTACAATAAGAGAAATTTTGCCAGAACAGCAGCATTATTTGATTATTTTCGATTTTCATGTGTCGATGGATCTAAACGTGCGCAACTTGTAGCACACGGTGCGTCGATTTATTGTCCCGTTACAACTATACACTAGACGCTTTTTTCCATGTCCGCCCTCAGTCCTGCATTACCGACAGGGAACCGGTTGAATAGCGAGATTTTGCATCTGATTAAGTGTATTTTTTGACTGTGGGTAAAAAAAAAAGCAATCAGCTGTGCGCCAAAAAAATAGGTTTGTAGATCAAGTTCCAGTCAATTTTTTGTTGTGCAATACGTGAAACATTTAAATATGTTTATGATTTAATTAATTTTCAGACCGAAAACCTACAAAACCCAATGAGGTATTCTGAACAAGACGATCTCTTAGTGCCACTAGACAGTGTGATTATGGAATAGAGGGACAGTTATCATACCTTGGTAAATATTCTTTTGTTAAGGGGGGTGCACACATACATGTCGTTAGTCAAACAATTCCATAAGCCTATCAACCGTAAATCTTAATTTTGAATGAAAAAAAGGTTTTCTAAATTTTGTATGTGTATCGGGGACACTTTGAACTATTTCTATTCAGTTTGTGGTTCCAGTAATTCAACTTGATTACGTCATCAAACGCTAATTGCTGGAACCAAAATTGGAATGGTTCAAACTGGTGCTATCAGTGTCAATATTGTTAACAAATGCCCTGGGATGTGTTCTTGTCACTTTTTTGTCATCTTAATAATATCTGTTTTGCATGCATTCCATTTCAGATACAATAGAACCATTGCTAGACTATTGAAAGTCGTAGATGAGTATTCAGGGGGAAAAGGCTAAACAATCCGTAGGAGAGGCGATTATGATGAAGAACTGCAAATTGATAAAACTGAATCCGTGAAACTGACTATTATTGACCGCAATTATATATATTGTTTTGAGAATAAAAGTATTGTTTGGTATAGGGCTGTGTTGCACTATTGGAGTCCTAATTACACTATTGGAGCCCTAATTTTACTATTGGCGTCCAAATGTAACTATTGGAGTGCTAATTGAACTATTGGCGTCTAAAGTATGATCACCACTCATACTATTGGAGAGCAATTTTGGTTTAACTTTTAATACGCCCACATGGAAATGTGGACGTATATTGTCGTACCCTGTATCTACTATAGAGGTTACAATTATTATCTGATCTTTAATGAAACTTGGTAAGCATGTATATGTTACTAAGATCTCGGTCAAGTTCGATTTTGGCCATAATTGGATGAACGGTTTTTGAGTTATAGCCCTTGACTTGGTCAAAACGCGTCAAATATGACTTGTATCCACGACAGAGGCTACACTTATTATTCGATCTTAATGAAACATAGTAAGCATGTATATATTAATGAGTTCAAAAAGTGTTCTTGGTATTTGGTGAACTTATTTTTACAATAAAATTTTTATTATGGTATCATAAATTAAAATATTCATTTACGACAGCTGCTAGTAGGCGTACGTTAACTTGCCTGGCAAGACCTAGTGACAAAACTGGAATACTGAGTAGGCCTACGGTTGTCTGTATAAAAATCGATATATTGCGATACGGGATATCTGGAAGCATTATATCGATACCGATCGGTGTGTATCGACATTCATAGTACCTACTTCACTTTAACTTTCCAAAATAATGGTTGACCAAATTCGCAATATATCACAATACAGTATGATGATGTATTGCAATATACCACATGCTTGCAATTTAAAATAGGCTATAGTTGTTAAAAGACATAAAATGTTGCAATTTGTCCAGTTCTCAGCAAGTTTATGAATACGAACTAACTATAAATAACTAATTTATAATAATAATAATAAAACCAAGCACGAACTATCCCAACCGTAAAACAAATCTGGAAATCCATGCGCGAACACATGGGCAATATATTGGTAGCAGCTAATGAACCTTCATTTGAGGAAGTATATCAATAAATGAGTAAATATATCATAATGAATAGTGGTATCAGGTGTCTAAAAGAGGTAGCACACCGGCCACC
Source organism: Lottia scabra (assembly GCA_029955415.1). Lineage (NCBI taxonomy): Eukaryota > Metazoa > Mollusca > Gastropoda > Lottiidae > Lottia > Lottia scabra. The sequence goes on from JARJEI010000003.1 coordinate 21,136,078, forward strand.
GTTGCTTAATGATAATACATCAATAGGTTACTGATTTCTGTCATAAAAAAGGCAATTGAGTTTATAAAATTCAACATTAAGGGAGAGAACTCCGTCAAAAAATATTTTTGTTCACTGTAATAATAGGGTCAAAACATTACGGGAGAACGAAATATTGCAGTTAAATAAGTATGTCTGAATATTATGTAGACAGTCAAAGAGGCCCAAAGTCATACAGAGCCTAACTGTAACCTTAAAGTAGGCCTAAGCATAAATTGTATAAATGAAACGGAACGTAAAAAAAGAGGGTGGGGAATTCAAAGTAACCTTTTGGTAATACACTGGTAGCGGCAAACCAATCTAATTAAATATTAGATTACATTTCATTTCGGTTATATTTTCATTGTCGACTCCATGTAATCTAACCACTTTTATAAGTCTTCTGGTGACAAATAATCTATTTATAGCACGTGCCACCCCTCCGCCAATCAGAACAACGTTTATATTGGTATAGTTTGTATTACGTCATAATTTGGACTGCCGTGTCGCTTTACTTTCTGTATCGTCTTCCCACAATGCATATCAATGCATATCAATGCATAGACCCGCGATCTTGAAGGTAGTTTTTAATATGCTGAAATTTTAGTTACCAGAAGATGCTCGCCTTATATAAGTGGTTAGATTACATGGAGTCGACACTCAAAAATAACCGAAACGAAATGTAATCTAATTTGAATTAGATTGGCAGCAAACGAACCATTATATATTATAAATGAGGAAGTATTTCATTATGGAAAGTGGTACAAGAAGAGTAAGTATATTATTTCACACAAAATATCCAAACAAACATAGTGCTCTGCAAAACTATATAACTATATTTTTCTTCTGTTTTAGAGATGTGGAAATTGTTTTATGTTCTATGTATCCTGAACATCCCGAGTGTTTTCTGGTATCCAAGTCCAGTGGAATAATGACACTATGTATAGAGTTGTTGTGTGTGGCTCTTTTTTCTATATCGCTCTACAATTAATGTATATCACTCTACAAACTAATGTATATAGCAATATTTCAGCAGTGGTATTACTATATTGCTTTACATTTAATGTATTGAGCACTATTTTAACAGTGTAATTTCTATATGACTCTTTGAATGAAGCATTTTTATACGCCCACATTGAAATGTGGTCGTATATTGCCGTCGCCCCTGTCCGTCCGTCGGTCCGTCCGTCCGTCCGTCCGTCTGTCCACAATTGGCTTGTGAACGCAATAGAGACCACAGTTTTGCTTGAATTCGAATACAATTTTGTGTGTAGGATTATATTCAAAAGATCTCGGACAAGTTCGAATTTGGGTTCGATTCGACAAAAATTCACGGGAGTTTTACACCCAAAATACGTTAAAAATGGCTTGTGAACGCGATAGAGACCACAGTTTTGGTTGGATTTGAATAAAATTTAGTATGTAGGATTATATTCATAAGATCTCGGACAAGTTCGAATTTGGGTTCGATTCGACAAAAATTCACTGAGTTTTACACCCAAAATGTGTTAAAAATGGCTTGTGAACACAATAGCGACCACAGTTTTGGTTTGATTTGAATAAAATTTTGTGTATAGGATTATATCCATAAGATCATGGACATGTTCGAATTCTGGATCAATTCAACAAATATTTACTGAGTTTTACACCTAAAATATGTTAAAAATGACTTGTGAACGTGATAGAGACCACAGTTGTGGTAGGAATTTAATAAACTTTTGTGTGTAGGATAATATCCATAAAATCTTGGACAAGTTTGAATTCTGGATTGATTCGACAAATATTTACGGAGTTTTACACCTAAAATATGTTATAAATGACTTGTGAACGCGAAAGAGACCACAGTTATCAAAAGATATAAACTATATTTTTGACAGGTTATATTTTTGATACAATTTGACACCATTTGGGAAATGCTCTTGATATACTAAAAAAATTTATAAGGAAGGTGGGCGTATATTGCTAGGCAACCACTTGTTTAAATTGCAAATATTTTGTTATTGTACTATATTTAGTTTTGTTCATATTCATTGTAAATCTTTATAATTGTATGCTGTCCACAAAGGACGAATATGCAATAAATCTTATCTTATCTTTATTTAATAAAATTATTCAACAATCGTTCAAAAAGATTTTTTATCAACAAAGCTAATGAAGTGAATGAAAGTCGATTTTAAGGGGGAACGTTAAGCATACAAAATCGTACCTAATTCAAAATTAGAAAATTCAAAATCCCTCGGCTCGAATCCCTCTGTTATTGGATGACAGTGTATATCCAGGTACCCAATTTGACCCAACCCTCTAAACATTGCTAAAAATCTATCGATTTGTCACGCTTTGTTTTTGTTATGATTATTTTTTTTTATTTTTGCGTGTCACTCTTTGTTTTCGTGATGATTATTGTGGGTTTCTAAACACTTAATGTGAATCAGGGATACTGATTGCATTATCTGCACCACTCATACGTAAGTGGTTAGTCATTCCAAGTCATTGAGGTCAGGGACTTTGAATAGGTTCATTATGCTTGAAGTTGGCGTTGAATGGTTTGTTTTGCATGACATTCATAACAGGTTTCGCTACACTAAATCCCTAAGAATCCGTGAAAGTGAAAAGATTCAAAGAGTTTTCAAATATGTTGATGAAAATTTATAAGATTATAATCTAAACAAATGGAAAAATATTAGAAAATTAATATTTAATCAATTCATCAATATTTCATGAGAAAACAGTCTATAAAATGATATACGTATAGGATAAACTCCGAAAACGCGCCAATAGTTTTGACCTATATGAAGTCGGAGGCCGATAGTTTTGACCTATATAAAGTCGTCGGCCTATCGGCCTCCGACTTCATATAGGTCAAAACTATTGGCGTGTTTGAGGAGTTTATCCTACTTAAACCTAAATTTGATTATTGGCGCCCTATTTAGTTACAGTACATTGAGCACGTATCATACCTATTGGCGCCCTAGATAGCTTTATCACGTGCATTTTACTATTGACGTCATATTATTAAAGCTCACATACGTATTCGAATTTTAGTCGAGTGATAACAACGAAACCATTCTGATGTATTGTTCAATTTTATGAAAATCATATGTTTCTAAGGTGAGTCCTGTTAATAGTTAATAACAATTTTAAACATAAATGTGTGTAAATAAATTGAGAAATGAAATGAAATGTGGTTTTTATGTATACCATGCGGTGTACAATAAGAGAAATTTTGCCAGAACAGCAGCATTATTTGATTATTTTTGATTTTCATGTGTCGATGGATCTAAACGTGCGCAACTTGTAGCACACGGTGCGTCGATTTATTGTCCCGTTACAACTATACACTAGACGCTTTTTTCCATGTCCGCCCTCAGTCCTGCATTACCGACAGGGAACCGGTTGAATAGCGAGATTTTGCATCTGATTAAGTGTATTTTTTGACTGTGGGTAAAAAAAAAAGCAATCAGCTGTGCGCCAAAAAATAGGTTTGTAGATCAAGTTCCAGTCAATTTTTTGTTGTGCAATACGTGAAACATTTAAATATGTTTATGATTTAATTAATTTTCAGACCGAAAACCTACAAAACCCAATGAGGTATTCTGAACAAGACGATCTCTTAGTGCCACTAGACAGTGTGATTATGGAATAGAGGGACAGTTATCATACCTTGGTAAATATTCTTTTGTTAAGGGGGGTGCACACATACATGTCGTTAGTCAAACAATTCCATAAGCCTATCAACCGTAAATCTTAATTTTGAATGAAAAAAAGGTTTTCTAAATTTTGTATGTGTATCGGGGACACTTTGAACTATTTCTATTCAGTTTGTGGTTCCAGTAATTCAACTTGATTACGTCATCAAACGCTAATTGCTGGAACCAAAATTGTCAATATTGTTAACAAATGCCCTGGGATGTGTTCTTGTCACTTTTTTGTCATCTTAATAATATCTGTTTTGCATGCATTCCATTTCAGATACAATAGAACCATTGCTAGACTATTGAAAGTCGTAGATGAGTATTCAGGGGGAAAAGGCTAAACAATCCGTAGGAGAGGCGATTATGATGAAGAACTGCAAATTGATAAAACTGAATCCGTGAAACTGACTATTATTGACCGCAATTATATATATTGTTTTGAGAATAAAAGTATTGTTTGGTATAGGGTTGTGTTGCACTATTGGAGTCCTAATTACACTATTGGAGCCCTAATTTTACTATTGGCGTCCAAATGTAACTATTGGAGTGCTAATTGAACTATTGGCGTCTAAAGTATGATCACCACTCATACTATTGGAGAGCAATTATGGTTTAAATGTACATTATTTGTGTTTTTAATTGTATATAACCCTCGTTCAAACCCAATAGTTCCTGTCGACTGTACGTCACGAGATAGTTATCGTTCTAGACTATCGTTTTTGTATCTTCTTGTGTGACTAAACAAAAATACAACATAAGCTAAGGCTTGATTAACATATGGAAAGAAGTGGGCATCTTTTGTTCAGCTAATATTTGGGTGAAGGGTCATTAGTATCTAACGCATTTAATTATAATTCGTCACTTTTTTACAGCGAATGAATTTAATAACCTTTTAGTTTAGACTTCCAAACCTTGAAATATTGTCTTATGTTTGAATAAACTCTGATGAAGAAGGATTGCTCTTAGTTTATATAGGTGCATGTTTTAGTATCTCCAAGAACCAAGCATTAAGTGTCTTTCAGTAATGATAGAAGATGCTTCAAAAAAACATGACCGAATAAATGTATTTCGACCGACGAACAGCGTCACATCACAAGTTAAAAATGGAGAATATAATATGGGCATCTTTTATATTGTGGATTTCAATATTTCATATACAACGAACAATGTAGTTGCGCACCACATTTAAATTGAACTACAACCCCATTCTTCAGTTCTAATCAGCTCTTTGGGAAAATACGTTGATATCGATGGTGAATTGCCCAATGGTGGACAAATTAAGGTAGTTTTAAAATCAGTTTTTAACAACGCAGATGATATGAATGGTGTTGAAATAGTTTGTGCAGCATGTAATCCTCCCAGTACAGAAAACAAAGAAGAACTTACAAATACACAGTGAAACTTACCATTACCGTTTATATTTGGAAAATACCTCATGATCGTGTTAACAGCACACAGGGATCTTACCTCGTCGAAACAAACCGGAATTATTGAAGAGATAACAAGATAGCAAAAGTAATGTAATCTCGCAATCGAAAAACCCGGGTTTTTTTACGGCAATAATTAACAAATTTTTAAGAATTAAAAATCAGGTGTTTTTTGTTTTTTTTTAAATCCGCAATTTTATGTTAGTAGACGATAAACCCGCCTTTTGGAATGTTAGTCGAAAGTGTCTTCGGTTGATGTACGGGCGTAATAGTCACGTTGTTACCTCGACCTCTCTGGGGCGCGGAGTAGGGGGTTGGGTCGGGGGTGCTCATCGACCATGCAAGAAAAATGTTGATGCAGATTGTTTGTCTAGATTACCGGAACCAACAGGTGAGTATAGTGAAATATCGGATAAATCAATTAGAGCACTCAAAGGTATGTTGTTGGATGATGAAGAAGGTTATGCATCGTGTTTAGCTGCTCAAGTAATTCCCGATTTGTCGATAACAGATGGGTTTTCAGAAACAGTGTTAGACTGGTCTACGATACAACAGTCAGATACAGTAATTGGGCCTATTTTTAAAGCTGTCGAGTCTGGTAAGAAGCCAACTAAAACACCAGCATCGCCATTAGAAGCAGTACTCTATAACAGTTTGATAAGCTTGTGATAAAGAATGATATTTTGTCAAGAACATCTAATTCTTCAGGTAAGTATATTCAGCAACTAGTCATACCATCAGAGGGTAGAGCTGTAGTTTTACAAGGAGCTCATGACAGGATGGGTCATCTTGGACGAGATCAAACTTTATCTGTTCTTCAGGAAAGAGTTTTTGGCCAAAGATGTCAGATGTAGATAAATATTTAAAGAATTGTCAAAGGTGTGAAGACATCAAAGTAGTTATAGTAGTTATAGATTTAAAGCATGTTTCCCCCATTCCATTTTTCATTTCATGGGGGAAAAAACATGCTTTAAATCTATAACTACATGAGGAAAAAATGCAACCAAATTGAGCGTACCCAAAACAAAAACCTCTACATTTCATAAAACACCCTACATTTTTCATAGAATTCTTACAACAAACACCTTCAATAAATTTCCTACATTCCATCAAGTCCCTACCTAGCATAAAATACCTCAAATTACATATTATCCCACTATTTGAAAATGATTTATTTATCTTTGAAATCCATTGTGGTCTGGTTTTATTAAGATTGACAGATTTAGTTCCCTTTAATCATGTTGCATTATCATCGTATAAACGTCATTATTTGATTACTATGAGCTAACTGTATTCATGGTGAACTGATCAATAAACTATGAGCTAACTGTATTCATGGTGAACTGATCAATAAACTATTTCTAAGAATCTAATCAAATACATTACGTGATAATATTGCGGTTATTGAACTGTATGTGAGACATCAGGTTTTTATTATAGATCAATATTGCGGTTATTGAACTGTATGTGAGACATCAGGTTTTTATTATAGATCAATATTGAGGTTATTGAACTGTATGTGAGACATTAGTTCGCCCTTAGGTCAATATTGCATGAATATATAACGTCAATACATTGATTACTATGGGAACAAGCTGTTTCTAGGAAATAGTATTCAGTTTGCGTTCTTTGTTTGAGACAGACACATCTACAGGGGAAACATGGCAGAAGAAAGCATGTCAGTGGGATCTCAATCTTCAGACACAGGTAAGTACATTTTAATATGTAATTATCTGTCATTTTATAGCTGGGTGGCGTACGAGCGTGTTAAATAGTTTTCCTCGTTAAAACACTATGTTTTTTTTATTTTCAGCTCAGATGTATACAACTGATATTGAAGCTCACATATATTACCACCAGATGCATTTAGATCATTATATGGAATTAAGAGAAAAGATACTACTTGAAGGTACAGAAACAGTTGTAGATTATCATTTTGAAATGAAAAAATCACTTATTAGAAGACCAAAACCTCTAACTTTCGACAAAAGTTTTACCAAAGATAAGGAAGTGTTAAAAAAACTAAAAAATAGTGTGTGTGAGTTGCCCCATTCGCAGGAATTAAAACATTTTGACAATAGTATAAAGGAAGAGAACGCGGTTAAAGACATAGTGAAGGATTGCGATAGTTTTATTAAACAAAACTCAGCGCAAACTATTCAAGTGTATGTAACGTATGGACAGTGGCTCCAGAAACTTTTTATATTAAATTTTGGATTATTTACTAATTTCGTTAAAACCAACTTAAGTATTTCGCTAAGCCATTCTAGAAAACTAAGACGTCTTGCAAAACTATGTACCCAATACCCAAAGTTTAAAACAGTCACAGTTTCAGTTACTCAATTTCTTAGTTGGATGCCTGATATTGACAAGGAATTAAAAGCCAGTACTGAACAACAGAGGTTTTGGAAAGGAACGTGAGTCATAATGACTGTACAATATTCACGTAATAGAGTTTCTATATTATACAGAATGTATTGATTCAATGCTTCACTCGTTTATGACTCTGTCTAAATGGACTATTGATTTTACCCTTAACAACTTTCTTTGTGTCATGCAACATGTTGATAATCGATATTCATCACGTGTTACGGCTCTTATAGAAATAATACTTGTACTATAGAGTGATCTTTTCAAAGCGGTCCCTGGATACCAGTGTTTATCCGTAGTCAAGGAGTTGATTGATACAGTATAAGTTGTTACCTGCCTTTACACATTGTTATTTATATAATAATACTTTAAACTATGGAGTTGATTAATACAGTAAAAGCTGTTACTACAAATTATTGAATTTATTTATTGTTGTTATTAAACATTATAACGCGGATATCTTTGTTATGGTGTATTTATATAGTATAGTGTTATAGCGTGTAATGTCATCATGACCGGCCCTGTAGGACCGCTCTAAAATAACTCAAGCTTCACGCAATCGATAGTTTGTCTTCAGTAGATTTATAGTGTGTAATGTCATCATGACCGGTCTTAAGTAGACATATACCACGTGTTATTTGTGAGTTGCTAGGGACATTAACTAAAAATAGATGTGTGTAATGTCACGATAACCGGCCCTGTAGGACCGGTATTAACATTGTGAGTGATACAGTAAAAGTTGTACCTCCCTTTACACATTGTTGAACTTATTTATATAATAATACTTGAAACCATGTAGCGATTCTGTATGATCACCTCTTGGTTACCAGTGTTTATCCGTAGTCAAGGGGTTGATTAATACAGTAAAAGTTGTTACTAAACATTGTTGAACTTATTTATATGTTGTTATTTTGTTCTATTAAACATTATATATGCATATAGTAAATGTATTGTATTTTAACAAAATAATTCCTCTAAAAATGGCAAATAAAATTCTTGATCCAATTTTTAGATTATACGATCCAATTCTTTATTCATTTAATAAAAAAAAAGAAGATTTCATAATTATTTCTCCGAGTGTTGGATCTAAATCACAATTGAATGATGGTGGGAGGGTCACTTTCGAGATCAATTCACTGTCAAATTGGTTGCTACTGTCTGATGCCTATTTCAGATGCGATTTCAAAATCAAGGACGGAACAGCAAATGAAAATAGAGTCCCACAGACTAATACAACATTAGAAAATAATTTCTTTCCTTCTTTATTTAGCGAAATGGTTTTGGAAGCGGGATCAAACCCCATAGAAACCATCAAACACCCTGGAGAATTTGACACAATGTTGAAAACAGTCCTTTACCCCAAAAACTACGATTCAGTCTCGGGTTGGATACCCGATGTTGGTGATGGGACCGTTTTAAAAGAACCAGTAAAAACTGTAGCTAACGATGCTGATATCGCTAGAATGAGAGTCATTGCCAGAAATAGCATCGAGAGAATCGGTAGAGCAGTAAACCAGGGGTTTGACAAACGAGTAAATCAGTACAATAATGTTGTTGAGGATAATAGATGGGGTAATTACGTAAATTGGAAATTATATCCTTTATTCGGTCTTTTAGAACATAGAAAAGTTTCTATAGGTTTACCATTTAAAATTCATTTACAAAGAGAAATTAATGACGATAAGATATTCTTTGGAGAAGCTAATTCAAATGCAAAATTAGAAATAACAAATCTCCAACTTTTCATACCCGTAATGACACCATCAATTGAAGTAGAAACGAGAATATTCAACTCGTTAACTAAAGACATTGAAATAGCTTTTCTTCGTCGCAACACTGTAGGGAGCATGACTTTAACTGGAGAATCCACAACATGGCCAATCACTAACAGCATTAAACCAGCAAGATATTTAATAGTTGGTTTCAAGAACTTACCAGATTCTCAGACAAATAACAACAATATCTTTAGAGTGGCAATGAACCAAACTCAAGATCCTATAATCCGTAAAGTTCAAGTAAGATTAAACAACGATAATTATCCTAACCAACCTTTAACTATTAATCCATCCACAAAGGATTATAATGAATTGTATAGAAATTATAAAAATATGTGTGAATTATTTGGAAATCCACCTCAGTTTGGATATGTAGATTTTGCAATTAATCACCCAATCTTCTGTTTTGATCTATCAGCTCATCAAGAAGATCTTTTCAAAACTGGAGTAAACATAAATATTCATATCGAAAAAACACAAGGAGATGTAACCGGTTATTGTTTATTATTGGAAGAAGCAAAACATATAATAAAAATATCCGACAGACGGATGATTCGAATAGAATAAATTAATCCCTTAAAAATGAAACCCGAAACTTTAGTAAAAAGAATAATAGATGCTATCGAAACAGAAAAGCCAACTACAATTACTTACAATGGTAAAAGAATCAGCATAACTAAAAAACTTATTGATAAATATAAACACTGTAAAGTACGAGATGATATAGATTTGGAAAGAATTGACAAGAACATAAAGGAAGGTGGATTTTTACCTTTCCTACCCTTGATCTTTGCAGGTTTGGCCGCAGCCGGTGCCACGGCCGGCGGAACAGCAGGAATAGTTCAAGCCGTCAATGCCAAGAAAGCAGCCGAAGCTGAAAAAAGTGAAAAACGTAGACATAATTTGGAAATGGAAAAGTTAGCAAAAGGTTCGGGAGTAGCAGACATATTAGGTACAGTTAAAGAATTTGGAAATCGATTTAGTGAAGAAACTAAGAAAACTGTCAAACAAGGATTAACTAAATTAGTGGATAGTATTGACACAGGGGAAATCAAAGTCAAACATAAGGGTAATGGAATATTTTTTAAAAATATACACAGTGGAGAAGGAATATATCTTTCAAAGTATAAAGGAGAAGGTGTAATTTTTGGTACATAAAAATGGGAAAGAAATTTAATCATTCAGAAATATTTCCTAATAATCCAATGCTCATGTGTATATGCGGTAGTTCAGGTTCTGGGAAAACTCATCTCACTTTTAACATGTTGACAACACCCAACCTTTTAGATTTCGATTCTCTATATATCTACACAACAACACCAGAACAATCGTATTATCAATTTCTCAAAGCTTTAGAATATTTACCAAAGAAATATGTTCAAGAATTATTTCAATATTACGATAAAGGAGAAATGGAAATAAAAGATATCTTAGATACCTTCATAAAAGAAAAGAATCCATCTTTCAATCCAACTGACATAAAAGTGTTTCTGACAAAAAATGTAAATGATCTGGACTTGTCTAATATTGATAGTAAACGAAAGAACTTAATATTGTTTGACGACTGCGTAGCGCAAAAAAATCAAACTGTTCAACAAGACTTCTTCACGAAGGGAAGACATCACAACTGTCACTGCTTATACCAATCCCAATCTTTTTACGGGATGGATGCTAAGTTTATTAGAAAAAATGCTAATTGTTTTTTATTATTTGAATTAAACGATAAAGATTTATCTCAAATCATACAGTCGATAAATCACGGAATGGACAGAGATGAATTTAAAAAGGTTTGTAAAGCTCAATGGAGAAATCCAGAGGAACATGGATATGTATTCGTTAATACCAGAAAACCTGCGGGTGAAAGAGTAATGATCAACATATGTTAATTTATTTTTTTAAAAATGGAATGGAATAATATTTTAAAAAGAAATAGAGAATATATCAAAGCTAAGAATAAAATAAAGACCCAAGTTGAAAATAACAGATTACAACAACTTGGATTAACAGAAAATCTACAAACTTTATTTAAACCAATATTAAAAAGTCAAGAGGATATCAAGAATAAATTAGAAGCTCCTAAACAACAAATTCAACAATCTCCTCCACAAATAGAATATCCCATTGAAGATGATGGAATCGTAATCAGGACATTAGATGATATAAAACGTTATTTTTCAAATCCAAATCCAACCCTAGCCAAAACAATAAAGCCAACAATTGATCAGGATGGATTGATTCTTAACGGTTTTAGGATACGTTTCAATCAACTCTACCCAACATTTAAGATTGACAGAATAGACGCTGTATATGATTTAACACCCGGTATGATTAATCTTTTGAATGGGTATGATAAAGATTATAATTTCAAAGATTTAAATTCATACGTGGAAATTCTTAAATCGACAAGGACAGGAGGACCAAAATCTTTAAGATTAAGAAGACTGGAAAAAGAATTAGATGATAACACCGATGCTAGTGATGATAACTACACTGATGATATTATAGAAGAAATCGATGACTTTTTGGGACATACAGGAGATGGTGTAATTTTTTTATCCGACAACAACGAAGAATTGCTTAATAGATTACAAATAATATTAGCAGCAATGAAGGAAGGACATCAATCACACAGACAATATAATGAATTAAATTGTATATTAAAAAGACTCCTACAAAAAGGTATCATAGATAAAACTGATTATAAAAGTGTTATTAAAAATGAGTCAACTATTCGTCATCACCTCAAATAAATCAGACATTAAATTATCTCTAGATTATGAGTATGAACTCGATCGAAATCAAGAATATGAATTGGGATTAAAGTATTTCTCTGTTTACAATTCCATTAGAAATATCAACGAAGATAATAACAAAATAAAAATATCAACAGATAATGGAGCAACATTCAAAACCATAAGTTTACTACCAGGAAGTTACGAATACATAGCCATTAACGAATACCTATCTGAATACGCAGGAAGTGTCAATGGTAAAAACAATATTGAATTCGAAGGTAATTTAAATTTGAACAAAATGAAATTGATATTAAGAAATAATAGTCAAGTTGATTTCAACGTAGAAAATTCATTGAATACGTTACTAGGATTTGATAAACGAGTATACACCCAATCTACTATAGCACCACATAAAGCTAATATCGAGAATGATGTCGATGTGATCAATATACATTGCAATTTAATAAACGGTGGATTTTTCAATAAATACAAACGTCAGATTATTTACAGTCTTCCAACATTCACTGTTCCGATTGGATATAGAATTATAGAAAAACCATTTCAAACAACATATTTACCACTTAATTCCTTTATGATCAAAGATATAAATCTGGAAATCAAAGATGGTAAAAATAGGTTTATAGACTTTGGAAACGAAGAAATTGTTATTCAACTTCATTTAAAAAGAATTAAGTAACTCTTCATTCTCTTCTTGAATAGTTAGATAATCGAAATCATCAAATTCATAGTTTTCATCCAAACTCAATTCATCTTTATTACAATAAGGATACATGATTCCTTCACTATTTGGAGCCTTTCTCTTTACAAGATTTAAATAACTTCTAAAAACTTTCTTTTGTTTATCATCATCCCTTGGAATAACTACTCCATTTGTGAAACTTTTTTCCCAATTTCTCTTAAATTCATTTGATATATCATATCCACTAGCCAACCGAATATAATCGTCTACAGTTATCTTATCATTAGAATAACCTTTAAATGTTTTCTTTTCTTTTAAAACACCATCTGAAGTTAGTATGATATTGTATTTGACTTTCGGCGCTAAATATAAACCGAATATAATTCCACCATCACCGTAATCATTCTTTCCTTTACAGTATTCATTTTCGGATACTAATCCAGCTTCATTTAATTTATTCCAATTGCTAGATGAAATGTATAAACTATCAGTATCGGTATAGTATATTTCCGGTTGATAAAACCCATCTATTACGTGAATAAAATTGTTCATTATTTTCTTACTGTGCGATAATACGAATGATCCCAAATGACTGGGTGTAAGTCGTGTAGATTTACTATTTACATCGTCAATTTCTTTTTCTTCTTTTTCTATATCAACAATGTATTGAGTCTCATTTATTTTTTCATAGTGTTTAACATGTGAATCAAAGTTAGCCTTTAAAGTTACGTCATTCCAAAGATGTTTTGATGAAGATATATCCTTCTGAATAGATTTCCCATACAGGGCATTACCTAATAATTTCATGCAATTACTACCAACGATATTGCCATCCCTTTTGAATTGATTTCTTAGATCTCTCAAAATTAAAATGTAGTCTCTATAGGGAGGAGTTCTAAAGTTTTCTTCGTATACTATGCCATCTAATATTCTAATAATTCGTCCACCAGCTTTTACTATTTCTTGAATATCGACCGATGTTAAAACGTCATAACAGAAACCATTTCTGAATCTGATTTTAGTGCCAGTTTCCTTTTTTCCTTCTTTGTTCGTAAAACTAATTTTATCTTTAGCTGGTATCGGTTGGAAGAACATGTTTTTGGGATACTCAAACCAAACTGTTAAAATAGCAGTTTTGGGTCTAAAGTTTTGTTCATTGAAGAGCTTGACAAATTTTCTATTTTCTTCTGGTAAAAACGGTCTACCACTTTCTGCTTTGGGATATTCACTATCTAAATCTGACATAGCAGAAGCATACAAACCGTTAGCATCAAATGCCATCAGTCTAGAACATGTTATATTTTTAAGTTTTGAATTAACCTCTGTTTTATCTTTATCACTTTTACTATATTCTTTAAATAAATCAATTATGTTGTCGTCATTTGTTTGTGTATATTCCTTTAATACATCACAAATTTCATTGATTTTATCAGTTGTAAATATTTTTCGATTTGCAGAAACCCTTCCTCCTTTAATAGAGCGTCTTATAAAATGTCTTATAAAAGGGTTAGTGTGTGAGTAAACCTTTTCTATATTTTGTTTTTCAGTATGTTTTGGTACGAGTCTTGTACTTTCGTAATATGGTTCTTCAACCATTTCTTTATCGTAATGATACAAATAATACCACCCCTTTAAAGATAGAGATGGAGCCGTTAGATTATTAGAAACGCTCTGGAATACAACGTCTTTCATAACTTTGTTATATTTTATCAAGCATGCTCCAAGACATAGGGTGTCTCGCTTTGCATATGGTTCCCATTCGTGTCTTAAAATTTCCCAGTTATCTTTGGTATATTTTGCAATGTCTACATCAACGATCTTTCTCAAATTCATTGGTAGATTAGACGACTTTCCCCATGTTGCTAAACTAGATGCTTCGTGTTGATAGGAACATGTGAAATTAATATGCTGTAAATAATTGGATTTACTTTTTATATCTTTCTGTCGTTTCCATCTTTTCTGTAAATCTTCATCAGTGTATGGATTAGATAATGGTAAAGAAAGAATTCCTCTGGGTGTTATTAGTGGACATTGTGTTAGTTTCTTTACGTTTTTAATTACGATCCAGTTATCAAAACCACTACCGTTATGAGAAATCAATGTTAATCTTTTTTTATCATATTTACCTAAATATTTCAACATTTGATCTATACAATCTGTGCCTACAAATATTTCTACTATTTTCATTAGTTTGTTATAAAATGCTTCTGGAATATTATCAGTGGGAGGTATCATCTCTAACTTTTTTCTTAGCTTTTCTAAATTAATTAACGTACATGAATAAGGAATTGCTTTACGCGTTTCACTATCTGAATACGTTTCACAGTCCCAAGCGAATAAAGTATCATCACTCATATTTGAAAATACGTTTAGTTTCAAAGGTGATACTTCTTTTACAGCATTATCATCTCTACATGTTTTCCATACCTGTTCATAATTATCTTCTATTTCTTTAATCCCTAATTTTTTTTGATTTCTTCTTATAAGACAGAAATGTGAGTTATGTAAATATAAAACCCAATCTAATGCCTTGTCCTTGTTTACATCTGTGAGGGTGGGGCGTACATTTCTATTTTCGGGAGTGTAAATTTGAAATGAAGTATTACATTTCTCATTGAATTTATTAATTCTAGCAGCTGTCATTACTCCTTTTCTATTCGCTTTTGGAAATGTATTAATAAATGTTTGAAATTTATTTGTTAAATCTTTTTTCAAAACATGATTTACGCATTTGATAAAACAGTTACCATCTGTTGGTATATAACAATTTCTACCTTTATATTCATTTATCTTTTTAAGTAGTTCAGTTCCTCTACCAGCGTTTGATCTTCTTATTTCCTTAAAATTGTCTCTACGTAAAATTATTTTCCCTGTAAAATACCAATCCGAGCAGTCAGATTTTGCATCCATATTAGACAAAATGGTCTTAAAAGTTTTGGAATTGAAACCAAGAAGTTTCATGAATTGTTTGTGATTTCCATTCTCGATTATCCTACCATCTATTTCAATTTGACCCTTAAATGTTGAAAATTTATGAGTAATAGCCCTGATAAGATCGGTAAATAGTACGTTTTCTATGAATGTTTCATCGTCTATAATTTCAATGTTATTCATATTTTTTATATGTTTTTTTTTAATTACTTAATTTTTGGAGTTCTTTTTATTATCTTTTATTGCTGATATTTGTATATTAAATTTATCCAAAATTTCATTAAATTCTTCCAACTCTTCAACGCTAATGATCTTATCTTCTCTTGATCTTTCGAAGAAAATATACAACTTATTAAGATATGTATTTAAGATATCTGTTTTCTTTTTAAAATAAGATTTCTGTTTGGATGTAAAACCCATAGCAATCAATCCACAAGATGAGGTTTGAATAGCAGTAATTGCGGCTAATACAGTTGGAATAAGTATTGGCACCATCAATCCGCCAGTTACTGCCGTTGCAATTGTTGTTCCTACTGTTAAAACTACACTTAGTGCTTTGAAAGCAGAATCAATTCTACTCCATCTTTTCTTACATTTATTATATTGTTCTAGTTTTACTTTTAGTTCGTTTTGTTTGTCTATCAGGTATTTTTGTCTACTTTCTTGTTCCATTTTTAAACGTTAAATTAAGTGAACTTCCGATAATGCTCTACGTTTATCCTTAGGGTTTTGTGCAATAGTGACATGTATCTGTACTAAGAATGCTTCTTGTTTTGACTCCTTGTTCTTCTTATCCCGATAAACAAAAAAATTTGTTTTTTTTTCAATAGAGATTTCTATGAAAAAATATGATCCACCTATATTTTCTGTTAATGCTATTGGAAAATGTTTAAATTGTTGATTTTTATTAACATCAACAGAGAAGTAAAGATCATTATGAACAAAATATAGTTTCACATATTCAAAGTCTGTTGTTCGTAAAAACTCATAAATCTGTTTGCTTTCTTCTTTTTGTGGTTCTTGATTTCTAACTATGCTTACTGATGGTGAAGTTTCCGTTTCCAATACCATATCAAATAACTCAAATTTATAAGGTAATTCTTTATCATCCACCTCAAAAGGGTTATCACCCCTCTCGATTGAGATTCTAAGGTTATCTATATACAACTGATTTGACGAAATATTAAAATTATCCTCCAACATATAAAATTGTTTTGTATCTACAATGTTACCATTTTTGATAAAGTGAACAGATACAAAATAGTTAAAATCAGCTAATTTCTGATAATAAATTGGTAAATCGACTTTTACCTTCATAGGAAAAAATATGTCAATTATAGTATTCCCCTCAAAAGAAGTCACAGTATCAAATAAGTTTCCATGAGTATCTATATCTTTTTTAATATTTACTTTAAACCCATATTTATAATTATAAATGAATTCTCCAGTGATTTCTTCCACCGAATAATCTTTATAGTCTTTAGAAAATGGAAGAAAGATATAATAGGGTTTAATATATTCTAGTTCATTGAGATTATTTTGTAATGTGGTTATATTTGTTTCCTGTTTTAAAACTTCATTATTAATAGTAGTTATCCGTTGTTGAATCTCACTATAATCAATATTTTGTATTTGTTGTTGAATATAAGTTTTAATTTCACTATCATCAATATTTTGTATTTGTTGTTGAATATAAGTTTTAATTTCACTATCATCAATAGTTTCTATCTGTTGTTGAATATAAGTTTTAATTTCACTATCATCAATATTTTCTATCTGTTGTTGAATATGTTTTAATTTCACTATCATCAATAGATTTTAGTTCGTTTTGTAATTCAGTTTTAAATTTAGTTTCCAGAGCAGTTAATTCTTGTTGTAATTTATCTTCACTTATGCCTGGATTAATATTGGATATTAGTTGTTTAAGATCTACTTTTTGCTTTGTTAGTTTATCATCTAAATTAGATATTAATGACCTTAAATTTTGTAATTGAGTTTTATCTATTGTATTGACTAATTGTTGTTGAATAGATTCTATTTGTTTTTGTATTTCGCTATCATCACTAAGTTTACTTTCTAATGCGGTTAATTTGTCTTCACTTATGCCTGGATTAATATTGGATATTAGTTGTTTAAGATCTACTTTTTGCTTTGTTAGTTTATAATCTAATTTAGATATTAATGACCTTAAATTTTGTAATTGAGTTTTATCTATTGTATTGACTAATTGTTGTTGAATAAAACTTTTTAAACTTGTTACTTCTTTTTGTAATTTACCATCATCAATATAATCTAATTCTTTCAATTTAGATTCATTTATAAAATCTTTATTATTTATTTGTCGTTTGAAGAATCTTTTCACATCAGCTATTCGATCTTTTATATGGTTTTTATCTACTTCAATTAAATTTATTTGATCCATTAAATATTTCTTATGAACAGCATCATTATCGTTTTCCGGAGATTTTAAATTAGTTATACCAAAATTATTCATATCAATATCACCCTGAAGAATGTCTCCGATTTGATCCACAAAATATGGTTTGATTTTATTGATTGAAAATGTAGTGTTTGGTTTTTTAGTATCTAAAGATAAAGCGCCTAAACCAAATTTATTTGCCATTTTTATTGAGTTAAATTTATTACAATTTCTTCGAACTGTTTTCCTAAACTCAACTGATATAAAACCCAAAGTGAAAGTTGTCCACAAAACTTTTGACCCGGCTTTTGTATTTGAAATGTAGAAGATTTAATTGGTTGATTAGTTATATTCATTATCTCTTCAGTGGGATCTAATCCAAAAGAGTCGAAAAAATAAAAGTTAGAGTCTTTGTACAAAGCAGAATGATGAACACCTTTTTGATCGGAAGTGTGTATATTTGTTATAGCATAGAATTTACCTTTCTTACTTTTGAGATTATTTATTTCATCTCTCATACAATAATAAAACGGTGATATGTTTAACTCATTCGCCCATCTCATAAGTTGGAAGTTTGTGGTTGTATCGGTTCCATATTTATCGAGAAATTCATTCATTTTTAAAAGTCGGTTTTTTGAAGTTCATTTTGATAAAACCTACCTATAATTTGTTCTTTGTCTTGATCGATTAATTCATATGTTGGAGGGGATGTGCTATTTACTTTATCTACGATAAATATTTCGTTTGTCCAATAACCAACATATCCTTTTTCGAATTTACTTTTATATTTATAAATACGAACTCGATCTCCAACTTTAAATTTGGGTTTGACATTTAGATTCTTTATTTCATTTTCGTAGTTATGTTGCGCGTTAATTGATCTTATAATATTTGGATTTTTTGAGGCTTGTGCTGGTGACACTCCTATAGATGAATGTATTTTGTTATTGTATTCGTCTACGACCTCTGGTAATATTTTTAGCCATTTTTGAGATTTTAATTCCGTGAACTTTTTGAATAGTTTATTTTTTAGAGTCCTGTTGAATCTTTCAATAACTACAGCCTTACCTTCGTTGTGAGTACTGTAAATTTCAAACCCCACAGATTTCATATTTTTGTTATAAAATTCACTCCCTTTATCTACCCATAACTTTTGGGGCCGTCTGTCAGATTGTTTCATTATGGTTTCAAATGCGTGTTTGACTGATATTCCAGTTTTGTTTTTGAGAGGAATAACCCAAGCATAACGTGTATATAAATCAATAACTGTTAAACAATATTTATATCCCCTTTCAACTGGCATATTAATTAAATCTGCTGACCATATTTCATCTTTATCAAATACTTTAACTTTTAAATAATGTTTGTTTTTTCTAAATTCTTTATGAATTTCATCTGCCAATCCCATACCCAATTTCATCTTTGCTTTTAACAGTTTTATGATTATCGCTCTTTGCATTTTCTCTTTGAATGTTGGATTTGGAATATTTTCGAGTTCGATTATCATTTGTTTGTCTGCTTCGTGTCTGAAGTTTATGTCTTTGTTTCTGTAAAGTATGTCGTGTTTAAGAGCAGCAGCGTCAACTCTATTGACTGGTTCTTCCCCTGGTTTGGGTTTATCGTTTTCGTCTAATCGCAGATCTAATCTAGTACCTGGACCGGTGTAATTATGACCTGGAAGATGTTTCTCGCCAGAGTATTTGGCCCATGGAAATCCAGGAAGATATCCTAATGATTTTTGAATATCGGAACCAAAATAGGTTTTTGGAGCGTGAGCGACTATCATTTTTATCCTATAACTTTAAACCCTTTTCCCTCTTTTACCTGCTGTTCTATTCTCTTGTTTCGTAGTTCTCTTATTTGCTGTAATTCTTTCAGTTCGTCGGATTTTTTCACGGCGTCGTTTATTCTTAAGCCTGCTTTTGCCACGGACCCAACTGCTTGAGCTCCGGAGGAAATTAGGGATTTGTTGTTTGAAACAAAGCCAGCTACTTTTGGAATTATTTTTGAACCTAGAGAAAATATAGATGAAAAGATACCGTCGCCTGAATAATCTTCGAATCTGTATTGTTCATGTTTTAAAATTAAACTCATCCTATTTTTAATATGTTTTTTTTTGATGGAATGTAGGAAATTTATTGAAGGTGTTTGTTGTAAGAATTCTATGAAAAATGTAGGGTGTTTTATGAAATGTAGAGGTTTTGTTTTGGGTACGCTCAATTTGGTTGCATTTTTTCCTCATGTAGTTATAGATTTAAAGCATGTTTTTCCCCCATGAAATGAAAAATGGAATGGGGAAAACATGCTTTAAATCTATAACTACTATAACTACTCATCAACTACCAACACTCAACACACACTTCACCTGAAGATGACAATGTAGGATTGTTGAAACGTTGTGTGTAGTAAAACTAAGGAGTAGTATACAATAAAATTGTGTTTTGTTATTTAATGTGATCTCTACCCCTAAATGTCGCTTACGGATTACCAACACTCGTGTTCCTTTAGTTAACATCCATTCTACAGCCCCTATGGAATTGTGTGCATGGATTATCTTTGCTTGGAAGGATGTAAGGGAAACATCAGTAAAATAATAGTCATTACAGATCATTTCACACGCTATGCGCAGGCTATTATACCTACATCAATCCAAGAACAACAGCAAAAGCTTTATTTGACAATCTTATTGTCCACTATGATTTTCCAAAACGTATTTATAGTGATAAAGGGGGTAGTTTTGATGTACAATTATCCAGGAATTGTGTGTTTTGAGTGGAATGCGCAAATCAATGACCACTCCGTATCATCCAGCAGGAAATGGAATGTGTGAACGGTTTTAACGTACTCTTTTAAATATGTTAAAAACTTTTGAATCATCGCAAAATCAGATTGAAAGCACTTTTTACCAACATTAACTCATGCTTATAATAGTACCTGTCATGATAGTACTGGATTTTCACCATTTCAACTAATGTTTGGTCGTAAGCCATATATTTCTTTAGATATTGTGTTAGGTTTGGTAAATCAAGATCAACATCAGAGTCATAGTAAGTATATTGCTGATTTACGTAAACAAATGCAAATATCGTACCATCTGGCATCCAAGGAAATGTCAGGTTCACAGCAACCACAGAAATAACACTATGATAAGAAAGCGAAACCATCTTTTTTTAGAAGTGGGGGATATAGTTTTAGTGAAACGAGTAGCATTTAAGGAAGGTAGACATAAGATCGCAGATAAGTTTGAAGAGAATGTATATAAAGTAATTAACCAGCCGAATGAAGAAGATATACCAGTGTACGAGGTAAGTAGAGAAAATGGTCACGGTAAGACTAGAGTTTTACACCGGAACAATCTTCTACCTATTGGTTCTTTTCCCATGGGTAACTACTGAGAGGCGTAGGAGAATACGACCAGCAACAGGTCCATCAGATTAAGACAGCACAAGTGAAGAGGAAGATTTTGTTATTGTGGAGGAGGAGCATTCTGACACACCAGCTAGCCCCACAGTAGAGGTTCTTGAGGATGAAGTTGACGATAGTGACCCATCAGGAATAGCGGTCGTCGACACTGCTGAGGATGGACAGTCGGTCAGCTCTGAGGAAGAAGAGACACCTGTGCCACGAATGTCTGGACATGCAAGACGAATACAATCTCGTTTTGAAGTTTTTATAATGCAAAACGCAACGTCTCCAGAAGCCATGACACCGTCATCTCTCTTCGGGTATCTGTGCTCCAATGAATTTAGTTTGTTGCCACTCGATCGGAGAAGAATTGTATGTGAAAGTTATTTGTGGTTTTTAGTTTGTAGGGAAGGGTTGTTTTTAGTTTCATTTTGGTTTGTTGGTATTTATTGTGTTTAATGTCGAGACGCCATTTTTCAAAAGAGGGGAGTATGTGACAGTGTGGTTATTTTGCTGTATTCGTTACTCCATGGAAATATGAAAAATACGACTTCCGAAGTGGTAATTAGCATTATTAACTACAAAATTTGGCTCGAAAGGCAAAATATAAATATTGTTGCTATGGCAGCCATGTTGATTTTCCAGGTATGCACCCGAACACAAAATCCTCCAATGTAAAAGTGGAGATGCCGTGTTTGGTGGTGTTATCGAAAAGGATTCGGGCCTCAACCTCCTATTAAAGGCCCGACATTGGAGGAAAACCAACCAAACTCTCTCTCGATTTGTGAATTCCTGTTGGGAAGGGTTATTGAGGTAGGAGTAAGCGGATGGAAATAGACTGATGTTGACTCTTTACAAGATGTTTCAAATATAATACTGAAATACAATTGAATTCAGTGGCAATGGCCTCGAGCATGGATTTACACTTCCGTGCCCAGCCATTAGACTTCACTGCATTATCGAAGTTCACAAAATCTGGGAGGTGAGCCCTCAAAACGTGTCTTTTCATGTGGCCACACCGCCTATGACAGATGGGACACTTCCTATGTGATCTGGGTTTTGTCTCACGAACAGCTACCGATGGCTGCGGCGCCACCGACCGTTCAGGTGGGATGTATGTATAGGATAAACTCCGAAAACGCGCCAATAGTTTTGACCTATATGAAGTCGGAGGCCGATAGGCCGACGACTTTATATAGGTCAAAACTATTGGCGTGTTTGAGGAGTTTATCCTACTTAAACCTAAATTTGATTATTGGCGCCCTATTTAGTTACAGTACATTGAGCACGTATCATACCTATTGGCGCCCTAGATAGCTTTATCACGTGCATTTTACTATTGACGTCATATTATTAAAGCTCACATACGCATTCGAATTTTAGTCGAGTGATAACAACGAAACCATTCTGATGTATTGTTCAATTTTATGAAAATCATATGTTTCTAAGGCGAGTCCTGTTAATAGTTAATAACAATTCTAAACATAAATGTGTGTAAATAAATTGAGAAATGAAATGAAATGTGGTTTTTATGTATACCATGCGGTGTACAATAAGAGAAATTTTGCCAGAACAGCAGCATTATTTGATTATTTTCGATTTTCATGTGTCGATGGATCTAAACGTGCGCAACTTGTAGCACACGGTGCGTCGATTTATTGTCCCGTTACAACTATACACTAGACGCTTTTTTCCATGTCCGCCCTCAGTCCTGCATTACCGACAGGGAACCGGTTGAATAGCGAGATTTTGCATCTGATTAAGTGTATTTTTTGACTGTGGGTAAAAAAAAAAGCAATCAGCTGTGCGCCAAAAACATAGGTTTGTAGATCAAGTTCCAGTCAATTTTTTGTTGTGCAATACGTGAAACATTTAAATATGTTTATGATTTAATTAATTTTCAGACCGAAAACCTACAAAACCCAATGAGGTATTCTGAACAAGACGATCTCTTAGTGCCACTAGACAGTGTGATTATGGAATAGAGGGACAGTTATCATACCTTGGTAAATATTCTTTTGTTAAGGGGGGTGCACACATACATGTCGTTAGTCAAACAATTCCATAAGCCTATCAACCGTAAATCTTAATTTTGAATGAAAAAAAGGTTTTCTAAATTTTGTATGTGTATCGGGGACACTTTGAACTATTTCTATTCAGTTTGTGGTTCCAGTAATTCAACTTGATTACGTCATCAAACGCTAATTGCTGGAACCAAAATTGGAATGGTTCAAACTGGTGCTATCAGTGTCAATATTGTTAACAAATGCCCTGGGATGTGTTCTTGTCACTTTTTTGTCATCTTAATAATATCTGTTTTGCATGCATTCCATTTCAGATACAATAGAACCATTGCTAGACTATTGAAAGTCGTAGATGAGTATTCAGGGGGAAAAGGCTAAACAATCCGTAGGAGAGGCGATTATGATGAAGAACTGCAAATTGATAAAACTGAATCCGTGAAACTGACTATTATTGACCGCAATTATATATATTGTTTTGAGAATAAAAGTATTGTTTGGTATAGGGCTGTGTTGCACTATTGGAGTCCTAATTACACTATTGGAGCCCTAATTTTACTATTGGCGTCCAAATGTAACTATTGGAGTGCTAATTGAACTATTGGCGTCTAAAGTATGATCACCACTCATACTATTGGAGAGCAATTTTGGTTTAATTAATAAAATTGGCGTTACACCAGTCTTCCTCATCATAGATTTCGTAATCAAGTTCGTCTGGATTAAATTCAAACTCCATGTCTTTAATTAGTTCATGACGTAATCATCGATTTTTTGGGGAATTCTGCGAGTTCTTCCAGATCTAGTTTTACTTTTTTACTAGTGACTTGAATGGGAGTAACAAAAGAAGCTGCCTGGGCCTCTCCCCGAGGGTATTAAAAGTTCATGCCTTAAGCGTCTCAGCCAAATAGGAATTGTAGAATTGAAAGAAGTGCCGTAATTGTAGAATTGCCGTATCACTCTGTGTAGTTGTATGATAAAAGAAGTAAGATGACACCTTTTAAGAGTGACTAAAGTAATTTATTTTACGAGCTTTCGTCGTCGTCGAGACGACTTCATCAGGTGAAATGATTTGAAAAATAGCGACGTAAAAACAGACATTAAAATATCATAGCCCAATGACGTTACGGGTTACCAACGACGTTATCCTAAACATTCCCTACTGCATGCATGAACAATACAATTATAATTCAATGATAAAAACATCAAAATTTATCAATATTCACAATGCAATGATGCACTTTCCTATGTTTGTGGAGACAAAACAATAGATCAACGATAATAAGAAACAAAATTATAGTCACTATTGAGGCCTTGTCTGACAGAGTCAAAGCGATCGATGAATTTTTGTTCCTTTACTCGCCTATTGAACTTTGAATGCTTGCCCACCTGATCAAGGACCATCTCAACAATCAACAATGTACTAACATTCGCCTCTTCTCGGAAGGAATTTTTTCACAACATTTTAAATCCTGCAAATTGACTAAAGATAAGAAACTTCAGAATCTGATCGATACCGCTGAGCCTATAACCAAATCCAACGACAACCAAAATAAGGTAGTAAATCTTTCTAACCATAAATTGAATCCTATTGAAACTTCAGTTTTAGAAAAAGGCCTTAAATTCTGTCCTACTTCAAAATTCAGCTCTATCGATACTTGTGCTTATGTCGAGGCATTCATTCGACGACTGAGACTTAAAGAATTCTGGTACAACAAGGATCCCATCAACGCCAACAGCTTTAAAGCAAGTGAATCCAATAGCTCAAGTGAGCGCAGAGACAATTTCTGGACACCAGACAGTGGCAGGAACAGAACACTGGACAACTACATAGATATACTTAGAAGAAGAGTGAAATGTGAAATTATCAACAAGTCACAGAGAGTCAAATGCAATCTATCGGGCGCACAGCAGAGAGCTATTCATTCGCTCAAAACAAATAAAAATTTAGTCATAAAACCTGCAGACAAGGGCGGAGCTATTGTTCTACTTAACAGAGGTGACTATGTTAATGAAGTCCATCGACAATTGAACAATGAACAAGTTTATGAAAAGCTGAACGAAGATCCAACTGATGACTATAGAAAAGAGCTGAAACGTCTGCTGAATACACTACCCTCAAATCTTCAAAGTGAACTAACTAAGATCATACCTGTTGACTCCCAAGCCGGGAATTTTCTACGCCCTACCGAAAATCCATAAAGAAGGCAACCCTGGTCGCCCGATTGTTTCAAGTATTGGAACGCTCACAGAGAAGATTTCTGGACATATTAACGAAGAACTAAAACCGTTTGTAAAAGAAATTCCCAGCTACATTCAAGACACGACAGACTTTCTCTGAAAATTGAAGGACTTGCAACAACTACCACAAAACACCTTACTGGTAACTATGGACGTTTCTTCCCTTTATACCAATATACCGCATCAAGATGGGATCGACGCTATACGAGAAACTGTTCGAGATTCCCCGGATTTGCATTATTTAGGTGAGCTTGCTAAATTCGTTCTCACTCACGACTGTTAGTAGTTATAGTAGTTATAGATTGAACGCATGTTTCCCCCATTCCATTTTTCATTTCATGGGGGAAAAAACATGCGTTCAATCTATAACTACATGAGGAAAAAATGCAACCAAATTGAGCGTACCCAAAACAAAAACCCCTACATTTCATAAAACACCCTACATTTTTCATAGAATTCTTACAACAAACACCTTCAATAAATTTCCTACATTCCATCAAGTCCCTACCTAGCATAAAATACCTCAAATTACATATTATCCCACTATTTGAAAATGATTTATTTATCTTTGAAATCCATTGTGGTCTGGTTTTATTAAGATTGACAGATTTAGTTCCCTTTAATCATGTTGCATTATCATCGTACAAACGTCATTATTTGATTACTATGAGCTAACTGTATTCATGGTGAACTGATCAATAAACTATTTCTAATCAAATACATTACGTGATAATATTGCGGTTATTGAACTGTATTTGAGACATCAGGTTTTTATTATAAATCAATATTGAGTTTATTGAACTGTATGAGACATCAGGTTTTATTATAAATCAATATTGAGGTTATTGAACTGTATGTGAGACATTAGTTCGCCCTTAGATCAATATTGCATGAATATATGACGTCAATACATTGATTACTATGGGAACAAGCTCTTTCTAGTAAATAGTATTCAGTTTGCGTTCTTTGTTTGAGACAGACACATCTACAGGGGAAACATGGCAGAAGAAAGCATGTCAGTGGGATCTCAAACTTCAGACACAGGTAAGTACATTTTAATATGTAATTATCTGTCATTTTTATAGCTGGGTGGCGTACGACAGTGCCAAATAGTTTTCCTCGTTAAAACACTATGTTTTTTTATTTTCAGTTCAAGAGGATGTCAAGCGGATTTATACAAATGCTATCGAAGCTCACATAAAATACCACCAGATGCATTTAGATCATTATATGGAATTAAAAGAAAAGATGCTACTTGAGGATTTACAAACAGTTGAGGACTATCATTTTGAAAAGAAGGAAACACTTATTAGAAAACCAAAACCTCTAAATTTCAACAAAAGTTTTACCAAAAATAAGGAAGTGTTAAAAAAACTCAAAAATAGTGTGTGTGATTTGCCCCATTCGCAGGAATTGAAACATTTTGACAATAGTATAAACGAAGAGAACACGGTTAAAGACATAGTGAAGGATTGCGATAGTTATATTAAACAAAACTCAGCGCAAACTATTCAAGTGTATGTAACGTATGGACAGTGGCTCCAGAAACTTTTTATATTACATTTTGGTTTATTTACTAATTTCGTTAAAACCAACTTAAGTATTTCGCTAAGCCATTCTAGAAAACTAAGACGTCTTGCAAAACTATGTACCCAATACCCAAAGTTTAAAACAGTCACAGTTTCAGTTACTCAATTTCTTAGTTGGATGCCTGATATTGACAAGGAATTAAAAGCCAGTACTGAACAACAAAGGTTTTGGAAAGGAACGTGAGTCATAATGACTGTACAATATTCACGTAATAGAGTTTCTAGATTATACAGAATGTATTGATTTAATGTTTCACTCGTTTATGACTCTGTCTAAATGGACTATTGATTTTAACATTAACAACTTTCTTTGTTTAATGCAACATGTTGATAATCGATATTCATCACGTGTTACGGCTCTTATAGAAATAATACTTGTAACTATATAGCGATCTCTTCAAAGCGGTGCATAGACTGTGCAATATTCACATGTAATAGAGTTTCCTATATTATACAGAACATTCAATGTTTATACTTCACTACTCGTTTATGGCTTTGTCTGAATGGATTATTGATTTTACCCTGAGTGAATAACTTCTCTCTTTGTGTATTTCTAGTAGAATTCAACATGTTGATTATCGATAATTTTCCTTCACTACGCGTTACCAATGTGTGGATATAAATAATACTTGAAACCATAGAGCGATTCTGTATGATCACCTCTTGGTTACCAGTGTTTATCCGTAGTCAAGGGGTTTCAACTTGATTGATACAGTAAAAGTTGTTACCTCCCTTTACACATTGTTGAACTTATTTATATAATAATACTTGAAACCATAGAGCGATTCTGTATGATCACTTCTTGGTTACCAGTGTTTATCCGTAGTCAAGGGGTTTCAACTTGATTGATACAGTAAAAATTGTTACCTCCCTTTAATACATTGTTGAACTTATTTATATAATACTTGAAACCATGGAGAGAGTCTGTATGATCAC
The DNA here is from genome assembly GCA_029955415.1 of Lottia scabra. Classification (NCBI taxonomy): domain Eukaryota; kingdom Metazoa; phylum Mollusca; class Gastropoda; family Lottiidae; genus Lottia; species Lottia scabra. Next base: position 21,164,334 of record JARJEI010000003.1, read on the forward strand.
CTCTTGGTTACCAGTGTTTATCCGTAGTCAAGGGGTTGATTAATACAGTAAAAGTTGTTACTAAACATTGTTGAACTTATTTATATGTTGTTATTTTGTTCTATTAAACATTATATATGCATATAGTAAATGTATTGTATTTTAACAAAATAATTCCTCTAAAAATGGCAAATAAAATTCTTGATCCAATTTTTAGATTATACGATCCAATTCTTTATTCATTTAATAAAAAAAAAGAAGATTTCATAATTATTTCTCCGAGTGTTGGATCTAAATCACAATTGAATGATGGTGGGAGGGTCACTTTCGAGATCAATTCACTGTCAAATTGGTTGCTACTGTCTGATGCCTATTTCAGATGCGATTTCAAAATCAAGGACGGAACAGCAAATGAAAATAGAGTCCCACAGACTAATACAACATTAGAAAATAATTTCTTTCCTTCTTTATTTAGCGAAATGGTTTTGGAAGCGGGATCAAACCCTATAGAAACCATCAAACACCCTGGAGAATTTGACACAATGTTGAAAACAGTCCTTTACCCCAAAAACTACGATTCAGTCTCGGGTTGGTTACCCGATGTTGGTGATGGGACCGTTTTAAAAGAACCAGTAAAAACTGTAGCTAACGATGCTGATATCGCTAGAATGAGAGTCATTGCCAGAAATAGCATTGAGAGAATCGGTAGAGCTGTAAACCAGGGGTTTGACAAACGAGTAAATCAGTACAATAATGTTGTTGAGGATAATAGATGGGGTAATTACGTAAATTGGAAATTATATCCTTTATTCGGTCTTTTAGAACATAGAAAAGTTTCTATAGGTTTACCATTTAAAATTCATTTACAAAGAGAAATTAATGACGATAAGATATTCTTTGGAGAAGCTAATTCAAATGCAAAATTAGAAATAACAAATCTCCAACTTTTCATACCCGTAATAACACCATCAATTGAAGTAGAAACGAGAATATTCAACTCGTTAACTAAAGACATTGAAATAGCTTTTCTTCGGCGCAACACTGTAGGGAGCATGACTTTAACTGGAGAATCCACAACATGGCCAATCACTAACAGCATTAAACCAGCAAGATATTTAATAGTTGGTTTCAAGAACTTACCAGATTCTCAGACAAATAACAACAATATCTTTAGAGTGGCAATGAACCAAACTCAAGATCCTATAATCCGTAAAGTTCAAGTAAGATTAAACAACGATAATTATCCTAACCAACCTTTAACTATTAATCCATCCACAAAGGATTATAATGAATTGTATAGAAATTATAAAAATATGTGTGAATTATTTGGAAATCCACCTCAGTTTGGGTATGTAGATTTTGCAATTAATCACCCAATCTTCTGTTTTGATCTATCAGCTCATCAAGAAGATCTTTTCAAAACTGGAGTAAACATAAATATTCATATCGAAAAAACACAAGGAGATGTAACCGGTTATTGTTTATTATTGGAAGAAGCAAAACATATAATAAAAATATCCGACAGACGGATGATTCGAATAGAATAAATTAATCCCTTAAAAATGAAACCCGAAACTTTAGTAAAAAGAATAATAGATGCTATCGAAACAGAAAAGCCAACTACAATTACTTACAATGGTAAAAGAATCAGCATAACTAAAAAACTTATTGATAAATATAAACACTGTAAAGTACGAGATGATATAGATTTGGAAAGAATTGACAAGAACATAAAGGAAGGTGGATTTTTACCTTTCCTACCCTTGATCTTTGCAGGTTTGGCCGCAGCCGGTGCCACGGCCGGCGGAACAGCAGGAATAGTTCAAGCCGTCAATGCCAAGAAAGCAGCCGAAGCTGAAAAAAGTGAAAAACGTAGACATAATTTGGAAATGGAAAAGTTAGCAAAAGGTTCGGGAGTAGCAGACATATTAGGTACAGTTAAAGAATTTGGAAATCGATTTAGTGAAGAAACTAAGAAAACTGTCAAACAAGGATTAACTAAATTAGTGGATAGTATTGACACAGGGGAAATCAAAGTCAAACATAAGGGTAATGGAATATTTTTTAAAAATATACACAGTGGAGAAGGAATATATCTTTCAAAGTATAAAGGAGAAGGTGTAATTTTTGGTACATAAAAATGGGAAAGAAATTTAATCATTCAGAAATATTTCCTAATAATCCAATGCTCATGTGTATATGCGGTAGTTCAGGTTCTGGGAAAACTCATCTCACTTTTAACATGTTGACAACACCCAACCTTTTAGATTTTGATTCTCTATATATCTACACAACAACACCAGAACAATCGTATTATCAATTTCTCAAAGCTTTAGAATATTTACCAAAGAAATATGTTCAAGAATTATTTCAATATTACGATAAAGGAGAAATGGAAATAAAAGATATCTTAGATACCTTCATAAAAGAAAAGAATCCATCTTTCAATCCAACTGACATAAAAGTGTTTCTGACAAAAAATGTAAATGATCTGGACTTGTCTAATATTGATAGCAAACGAAAGAACTTAATATTGTTTGACGACTGCGTAGCGCAAAAAAATCAATCTGTTCAACAAGAATTCTTCACGAAGGGAAGACATCACAACTGTCACTGCTTATACCAATCCCAATCTTTTTACGGGATGGATTCTATGTTTATTAGAAAAAATGCTAATTGTTTTTTATTATTTGAATTAAACGATAAAGATTTATCTCAAATCATACAGTCGATAAATCACGGAATGGACAGAGATTCGTTTAAAAAGGTTTGTAAAGCTCAATGGAGAAATCCAGAGGAACATGGATATGTATTCGTTAATACCAGAAAACCTGCGGGTGAAAGAGTAATGATAAACATATGTTAATTTATTTTTTTAAAAATGGAATGGAATAATATTTTAAAAAGAAATAGAGAATATATCAAAGCTAAGAATAAAATAAAGACCCAAGTTGAAAATAACAGATTACAACAACTCGGATTAACGGAAAATCTACAAACTTTATTTAAACCAATATTAAAAAGTCAAGAGGATATCAAGAATAAATTAGAAGCTCCTAAACAACAAATTCAACAATCTCCTCCACAAATAGAATATCCCATTGAAGATGATGGAATCGTAATCAGGACATTAGATGATATAAAACGTTATTTTTCAAATCCAAATCCAACCCTAGCCAAAACAATAAAGCCAACAATTGATCAGGATGGATTGATTCTTAACGGTTTTAGGATACGTTTCAATCAACTCTACCCAACATTTAAGATTGACAGAATAGACGCTGTATATGATTTAACACCCGGTATGATTAATCTTTTGAATGGGTATGATAAAGATTATAATTTCAAAGATTTAAATTCATACGTGGAAATTCTTAAATCGACAAGGACAGGAGGACCAAAAACTTTAAGATTAAGAAGACTGGAAAAAGAATTAGATGATAACACCGATGCTAGTGATGATAACTACAGTGATGATATTATAGAAGAAATCGATGACTTTTTGGGACATACAGGAGATGGTGTAATTTTTTTATCCGACAACAACGAAGAATTGCTTAATAGATTACAAATAATATTAGCAGCAATGAAGGAAGGACATCAATCACACAGACAATATAATGAATTAAACTGTATATTAAAAAGACTCCTACAAAAAGGTATCATAGATAAAAATGATTATAAAAGTGTTATTAAAAATGAGTCAACTATTCGTCATCACCTCAAATAAATCAGACATTAAATTATCTCTAGATTATGAGTATGAACTCGATCGAAATCAAGAATATGAATTGGGATTAAAGTATTTCTCTGTTTACAATTCCATTAGAAATATCAACGAAGATAATAACAAAATAAAAATATCAACAGATAATGGAGCAACATTCAAAACCATAAGTTTACTACCAGGAAGTTACGAATACATAGCCATTAACGAATACCTATCTGAATACGCAGGAAGTGTCAATGGTAAAAACAATATTGAATTCGAAGGTAATTTAAATTTGAACAAAATGAAATTGATATTAAGAAATAATAGTCAAGTTGATTTCAACGTAGAAAATTCATTGAATACGTTACTAGGATTTGATAAACGAGTATACACCCAATCTACTATAGCACCACATAAAGCTAATATCGAGAATGATGTCGATGTGATCAATATACATTGCAATTTAATAAACGGTGGATTTTTTAATAAATACAAACGTCAGATTATTTACAGTCTTCCAACATTCACTGTTCCGATTGGATATAGAATTATAGAAAAACCATTTCAAACAACATATTTACCACTTAATTCCTTTATGATCAAAGATATAAATCTGGAAATCAAAGATGGTAAAAATAGGTTTATAGACTTTGGAAACGAAGAAATTGTTATTCAACTTCATTTAAAAAGAATTAAGTAACTCTTCATTCTCTTCTTGAATAGTTAGATAATCGAAATCATCAAATTCATAGTTTTCATCCAAACTCAATTCATCTTTATTACAATAAGGATACATGATTCCTTCACTATTTGGAGCCTTTCTCTTTACAAGATTTAAATAACTTCTAAAAACTTTCTTTTGTTTATCATCATCCCTTGGAATAACTACTCCATTTGTGAAACTTTTTTCCCAATTTCTCTTAAATTCATTTGATATATCATATCCACTAGCCAACCAAATATAATCGTCTACAGTTATTTTATCATTAGAATAACCTTTAAATGTTTTCTTTTCTTTTAAAACACCATCTGAAGTTAGTATGATATTGTATTTGACTTTCGGCGCTAAATATAAACCGAATATAATTCCACCATCACCGTAATCATTCTTTCCTTTACAGTATTCATTTTCGGATACTAATCCAGCTTCATTTAATTTATTCCAATTGCTAGATGAAATGTATAAACTATCAGTATCGGTATAGTATATTTCCGGTTGATAAAACCCATCTATTACGTGAATAAAATTGTTCATTATTTTCTTACTGTGCGATAATACGAATGATCCCAAATGACTGGGTGTAAGTCGTGTAGATTTACTATTTACATCATCAATTTCTTTTTCTTCTTCTTCTATATCAACAATGTATTGAGTCTCATTTATTTTTTCATAGTGTTTAACATGTGAATCAAAGTTAGCCTTTAAAGTTACGTCACTCCAAAGATGTTTTGATGAAGATATATCCTTCTGAATAGATTTCCCATACAGGGCATTACCTAATAATTTCATGCAATTACTACCAACGATATTGCCATCCCTTTTGAATTGATTTCTTAGATCTCTCAAAATTAAAATGTAGTCTCTATAGGGAGGAGTTCTAAAGTTTTCTTCGTATACTATGCCATCTAATATTTTAATAATTCGTCCACCGGCTTTCACTATTTCTTGAATATCGACCGATGTTAAAACATCTGAACAGAAACCATTTCTGAATCTGATTTTAGTGCCAGTTTCCTTTTTTCCTTCTTTGTTCGTAAAACTAATTTTATCTTTAGCTGGTATCGGTTGGAAGAACATGTTTTTGGGATACTCAAACCAAACTGTTAAAATAGCAGTTTTGGGTCTAAAGTTTTGTTCATTGAAGAGCTTGACAAATTTTCTATTTTCTTCTGGTAAAAACGGTCTACCACTTTCTGCTTTGGGATATTCACTATCTAAATCTGACATAGCAGAAGCATACAAACCGTTAGCATCAAATGCCATCAGTCTAGAACATGTTATATTTTTAAGTTTTGAATTAACCTCTGTTTTATCTTTATCACTTTTACTATATTCTTTAAATAAATCAATTATGTTATTGCTTTCAAGTTTTGTGTATTCCCTTAATACATCACAAATTTCATTGATTTTATCAGTTGTAAATATTTTTCGATTTGCAGAAACCCTTCCTCCTTTAATAGAGCGTCTTATAAAATGTCTTATAAAAGGGTTAGTGTGTGAGTAAACCTTTTCTATATTTTGTTTTTCAGTATGTTTTGGTACGAGTCTTGTACTTTCGTAATATGGTTCTTCAACCATTTCTTTATCGTAATGATACAAATAATACCACCCCTTTAAAGATAGAGATGGAGCCGTTAGATTATTAGAAACGCTCTGGAATACAACGTATTTCATAACTTTGTTATATTTTATCAAGCATGCTCCAAGACATAGGGTGTCTCGCTTTGCATATGGTTCCCATTCGTGTCTTAAAATTTCCCAGTTATCTTTGGTATATTTTGCAATGTCTACATCAACGATCTTTCTCAAATTCATTGGTAGATTAGACGACTTTCCCCATGTTGCTAAACTAGATGCTTCGTGTTGATAGGAACATGTGAAATTAATATGCTGTAAATAATTGGATTTACTTTTTATATCTTTCTGTCGTTTCCATCTTTTCTGTAAATCTTCATCAGTGTATGGATTAGATAATGGTAAAGAAAGAATTCCTCTGGGTGTTATTAGTGGACATTGTGTTAGTTTCTTTACGTTTTTAATTACGATCCAGTTATCAAAACCACTACCGTTATGAGAAATCAATGTTAATCTTTTTTTATCATATTTACCTAAATATTTCAACATTTGATCTATACAATCTGTGCCTACAAATATTTCTACTATTTTCATTAGTTTGTTATAAAATGCTTCTGGAATATTATCAGTGGGAGGTATCATCTCTAACTTTTTTCTTAGCTTTTCTAAATTAATTAACGTACATGAATAAGGAATTGCTTTACGCGTTTCACTATCTGAATACGTTTCACAGTCCCAAGCGAATAAAGTATCATCACTCATATTTGAAAATACGTTTAGTTTCAAAGGTGATACTTCTTTTACAGCATTATCATCTCTACATGTTTTCCATACCTGTTCATAATTATCTTCTATTTCTTTAATCCCTAAACTTTTTTGATTTCTTCTTATAAGACAGAAATGTGAGTTATGTAAATATAAAACCCAATCTAATGCCTTGTCCTTGTCTGTGAGGGCGGGGCGTACATTTCTATTTTCGGGAGTGTAAATTTGAAATGAAGTATTACATTTCTCATTGAATTTATTAATTCTAGCAGCTGTCATTACTCCTTTTCTATTCGCTTTTGGAAATGTATTAATGAATGTTTGAAATTTATTTGTTAAATCTTTTTTCAAAACATGATTTACGCATTTGATAAAACAGTTACCATCTGTTGGTATATAACAATTTCTACCTTTATATTCATTTATCTTTTTAAGTAGTTCAGTTCCTCTACCAGCGTTTGATCTTCTTATTTCCTTAAAATTGTCTCTACGTAAAATTATTTTCCCTGTAAAATACCAATCCGAGCAGTCAGATTTTGCATCCATATTAGACAAAATGGTCTTAAAAGTTTTGGCATTGAAACCAAGAAGTTTCATGAATTGTTTGTGATTTCCATTCTCGATTATCCTACCATCTATTTCAATTTGACCCTTAAATGTTGAAAATTTATGAGTAATAGCCCTGATAAGATCGGTAAATAGTACGTTTTCTATGAATGTTTCATCGTCTATAATTTCAATGTTATTCATATTTTTTATATGTTTTTTTTTAATTACCTAATTTTTGGAGTTCTTTTTTATTATCTTTTATTGCTGATATTTGTATATTAAATTTATCCAAAATTTCATTAAATTCTTCCAACTCTTCAACGCTAATGATCTTATCTTCTCTTGATCTTTCGAAGAAAATATACAACTTATTAAGATATGTATTTAAGATCTCTGTTTTCTTTTTAAAATAAGATTTCTGTTTGGATGTAAAACCCATAGCAATCAATCCACAAGATGAGGTTTGAATAGCAGTAATTGCGGCTAATACAGTTGGAATAAGTATTGGCACCATCAATCCGCCAGTTACTGCCGTTGCAATTGTTGTTCCTACTGTTAAAACTACACTTAGTGCTTTGAAAGCAGAATCAATTCTACTCCATCTTTTCTTACATTTATTATATTGTTCTAGTTTTACTTTTAGTTCGTTTTGTTTGTCTATCAGGTATTTTTGTCTACTTTCTTGTTCCATTTTTAAACGTTAAATTAAGTGAACTTCCGATAATGCTCTACGTTTATCCTTAGGGTTTTGTGCAATAGTGACATGTACCTGTACTAAAAATGCTTCTTGTTTTGACTCCTTGTTCTTCTTATCCCGATAAACAAAAAAATTTGTTTTTTTTTCAATAGAGATTTCTATGAAAAAATATGATACATCTATATTTTCTGTTAATGCTATTGGAAAATGTTTTAATTGTTGATTTTTATTAACATCAACAGAGAAAAAAAGATCATTATGAACAAAATATAGTTTCACATATTCAAAGTCTGTTGTTCGTAAAAACTCATAAATCTGTTTGCTTTCTTCTTTTTGTGGTTCTTGATTTCTAACTATGCTTGCTGATGGTGTAGTTTCCGTTTCCAATATCATATCATATAACTTAAATGTATAATATACTATTTCATCTCTCGGCTCGAGTTCGCTTCGTTCTCTCGGCTCGATTGAGATTCTAAGGTTATCTATATACAACTGATTTGACGAAATATTAAAATTGTTCTGAAAAGGATTTAATACTTTAGTATCTACGATGTTACCATTTTTGATAAAGTGAACAGATACAAAAGATTTATTATCAAGTAATCGATAATAAATTGGTAAATCGACTTTTACCTTCATAGGAAAAAATATGTCAATTATAGTATTCCCCTCAAAAGAAGTCATAATATCAGATAATCTTTCATAAGGATCAGGTAAGTTTCCATAAAAATCAGGTAAGCTTTCATGAGTATCAGGGAAGATTCCATGAGTATCAGATAAGCTTCCATGAGGATCAGATATTCTTCCATGAGTATCTGTATCTGTTTTAATATTTACTTTAAACCCATATTTATAATTATAAATGAGTTCTCCACTGATTCTTTCCACCAAATAATCTTTATTGTATTTAGACAATGGAAGAAAGATATAATAGGGTTTAATATATTCTAGTTCATTGAGATTATTTTGTAATGTGGTTATATTTGTTTCCTGTTTTAAAACTTCATTATTAATAGTAGTTATCCGTTGTTGAATCTCACTATAATCAATATTTTGTATTTGTTGTTGAATATAAGTTTTAATTTCACTATCATCAATATTTTCTATCTGTTGTTGAATATAAGTTTTAATTTCACTATCATCAATATTTTGTATTTGTTGTTGAATATAAGTTTTAATTTCACTATCATCAATAGTTTCTATCTGTTGTTGAATATAAGTTTTAATTTCACTATCATCAATAGATTTTAGTTCGTTTTGTAATTCAGTTTTAAATTTAGTTTCCAGAGCAGTTAATTCTTGTTGTAATTTATCTTTACTTATGCCTGGATTAATGTTGGATATTAGTTTTTTAAGATCTACTTTTTGCTTTGTTAGTTTATCATCTAAATTAGATATTAATGACCTTAAATTTTGTAATTGAGTTTTATCTATTGTATTGACTAATTGTTGTTGAATAGATTCTATTTGTTTTTGTATTTCGCTATCATCACTAAGTTTACTTTCTAATGCGGTTAATTTGTCTTCACTTATGCCTGGATTAATATTGGATATTAGTTGTTTAAGATCTACTTTTTGCTTTGTTAGTTTATCATCTAAATTAGATATTAATGACCTTAAATTTTGTAATTGAGTTTTATCTATTGTATTGACTAATTGTTGTTGAATAAAACTTTTTAAACTTGTTACTTCTTTTTGTAATTTACTATCATCAATATAATCTAATTCTTTCAATTCAGATTCATTTATAAAATCTTTATTATTTATTTGTCGTTTGAAGAATCTTTTCACATCAGCTATTCGATCTTTTAAATGGTTTTTATCTACTTCAATTAAATTTATTTGATCCATTAAATATTTCTTATGAACAGCATCATTATCGTTTTCCGGAGATTTTAAATTAGTTATACCAAAATTATTCATATCAATATCACCCTGAAGAATGTCTCCGATTTGATCCACAAAATATGGTTTGATTTTATTGATTGAAAATGTAGTGTTTGGTTTTTTAGTATCTAAAGATAAAGCGCCTAAACCAAATTTATTTGCCATTTTTATTGAGTTAAATTTATTACAATTTCTTCGAACTGTTTTCCTAAACTCAACTGATATAAAACCCAAAGTGAAAGTTGTCCACAAAACTTTTGACCCGGCTTTTGTATTTGAAATGTAGAAGATTTAATTGGTTGATTAGTTATATTCATTATCTCTTCAGTGGGATCTAATCCAAAAGAGTCGAAAAAATAAAAGTTAGAGTCTTTGTACAAAGCAGAATGATGAACGCCTTTTTGATCGGAAGTGTGTATATTTGTTATAGCGTAGAATTTGCCTTTCTTACTTTTGAGATTATTTATTTCATCTCTCATACAATAATAAAACGGTGATATGTTTAACTCATTCGCCCATCTCATAAGTTGGAAGTTTGTGGTTGTATCGGTTCCATATTTATCGAGAAATTCATTCATTTTTAAAAGTCAGTTTTTTGAAGTTCATTTTGATAAAACCTACCTATAATTTGTTCTTTGTCTTGATCGATTAATTCATATGTTGGAGGGGATGTGCTATTTACTTTATCTACGATAAATATTTCGTTTGTCCAATAACCAACATATCCATTTTCGAATTTACTTTTATATTTGAAAATACGAACTCGATCTCCAACTTTAAATTTGGGTTTGACATTTAGATTCTTTATTTCATTTTCGTAGTTATGTTGCGCGTTAATTGATCTTATAATATTTGGATTTTTTGAGGCTTGTGCTGGTGACACTCCTATAGATGAATGTATTTTGTTATTGTATTCGTCTACGACCTCTGGTAATATTTTTAGCCATTTTTGAGATTTTAATTCCGTGAACTTTTTGAAAAGTTTATTTTTTAGAGTCCTGTTGAATCTTTCAATAACTACAGCCTTACCTTCGTTGTGAGTACTGTAAATTTCAAACCCCACAGATTTCATATTTTTGTTATAAAATTCGCTCCCTTTATCTACCCATAACTTTTGGGGCCGTCTGTCAGATTGTTTCATTATGGTTTCAAATGCGTGTTTGACTGATATTCCAGTTTTGTTTTTGAGAGGAATAACCCAAGCATAACGTGTATATAAATCAATAACTGTTAAACAATATTTATATCCCCTTTCAACTGGCATATTAATTAAATCTGCTGACCATATTTCATCTTTATCAAATACTTTAACTTTTAAATAATGTTTGTTTTTTCTAAATTCTTTATGAATTTCATCTGCCAATCCCATACCCAATTTCATCTTTGCTTTTAACAATTTTATGATTATCGCTCTTTGCATTTTCTCTTTGAATGTTGGATTTGGAATATTTTCGAGTTCGATTATCATTTGTTTGTCTGCTTCGTGTCTGAAGTTTATGTCTTTGTTTCTGTAAAGTATGTCGTGTTTAAGCGCAGCAGCGTCAACTCTATTGACTGGTTCTTCCCCTGGTTTGGGTTTATCGTTTTCGTCTAATCGCAGATCTAATCTAGTACCTGGACCGGTGTAATTATGACCTGGAAGATGTTTCTCGCCAGAGTATTTGGCCCATGGAAATCCAGGAAGATATCCTAATGATTTTTGAATATCGGAACCAAAATAGGTTTTTGGAGCGTGAGCGACTATCATTTTTATCCTATAACTTTAAACCCTTTTCCCTCTTTTACCTGCTGTTCTATTCTCTTGTTTCGTAGTTCTCTTATTTGCTGTAATTCTTTCAGTTCGTCGGATTTTTTCACGGCGTCGTTTATTCTTAAGCCTGCTTTTGCCACGGACCCAACTGCTTGAGCTCCGGAGGAAATTAGGGATTTGTTGTTTGAAACAAAGCCAGCTACTTTTGGAATTATTTTTGAACCTAGAGAAAATATAGATGAAAAGATACCGTCGCCTGAATAATCTTCGAATCTGTATTGTTCATGTTTTAAAATTAAACTCATCCTATTTTTAATATGTTTTTTTTTGATGGAATGTAGGAAATTTATTGAAGGTGTTTGTTGTAAGAATTCTATGAAAAATGTAGGGTGTTTTATGAAATGTAGGGGTTTTTGTTTTGGGTACGCTCAATTTGGTTGCATTTTTTCCTCATGTAGTTATAGATTGAACGCATGTTTTTTCCCCCATGAAATGAAAAATGGAATGGGGGAAACATGCGTTCAATCTATAACTACTATAACTACTACTGTTTCACTTTTGATAATGATATTTTCCTACAGAAAAATGGTACCGCTATGGGAACTAAGATGGCCCCTCAATATACTAATATCTTTATGGCTAATTTAGAACAATCATTTCTTGATACACAGACTGCAAAACCTAAAATGTACCTCAGATTCATCGATGATATATTTTTGATATGGTCGCATGGGGAAGCCTCCCTGCAAAGATTTTTAGATGCATTCCACCCATCCATCAAATTTACTAGTGAGTATTCCTCCGAAAAGGTCAACTTTTTAGACACCACAGTAAGATTAGCTAATGGCCAGATCCAGACTTCTGTTTATAGAAAACCCACGGACTCCTTTAATTTACTCCATGCTTCTTCGTACCACCCCCCGAATACCACTAAATCTATTGTATATAGCCAAGCATTAAGATACCAACGTTCCGATTCAGAAGATCGAAATAGAAAACTAGAAACATTATCTGGAGCTTTCAAAGCCCTTCATTATGATAAATTTGTGGTCAAGCAAGAGATTGCGAGTGCCTGCAAAAAACAAGGAGCACGCTTTTACAGTATACAAATGAAGAAGAAACCCACGATAACAGAGTCCCATTAGTCCTACCTACAACAACCGCAACCTGAGACTCCGAAAAATAATTTTTTACATCTTAGTCTACATCTTAGACACTCAGTTGTATTTTAAGAGTTGTTCATAGGTCTTTTTCTTGTCTCATTTAAAAAAAAATAATGACATTTGTCTAAGAATTAATTATGTTTTGAAATTTATTGATTTTCATAAACTCAAAGACAATACTTTTACAACATTTTTTAAGAAAATATTTCAATTTAATTTTCACTAAAAGTAAAAAGCAAAATATTATGATAACATTGTGCTTATTGCCCAGTCCTCAGACTTTCTGACTTTCCTTCCTACCCCTGATAGCTATTATGACAGTCGCAGCAGGTGAGGTGAAGTGTGTGGAGGTTTTAATGAATCTCTTTCGAGCCAAGCAACTTTCATTAGGCCTAGATTAGTCTTCTCTCTGCCCTGGCCACAATGAGTTCTCTTCCGACAAATATTCATATCAAATTGCATATCAGAATGTATTTTGGCCCATGAGAATAGTTTTGAATATTTTTCATTTAAAATAAACACACATCCCTTCTGACAGCTGAAAAAAATTTCACATATTTAAATTTAAAATTATATTTCAAAGTGATATTGCATATTGCTTGTGTAAAAAAACAGGTTTAAAACTAGTGTTTTTGTAAATATCGGCAAGTGTTTGATGTGATTGTTTTTTTATTATTAGTTGTGATGTGTATGGCATATTATTCACCTGGTATTTATCAGCCTCTTTAGACAAAATCTTAGCTGTATATTGAACAGCTGTATATTGAACATCTATTGAATTATCTGTCCAGATGTGATTAAAACACAATCCACAATAAAATTCTGGAATTTGGTCTAAGGGTATGTTACTTTTGCTGATGTTGATGGTGAGGATGATGATGAGATGATTAATGACTAAGTTTTCTTTCAATGTGGTGATGTCATATGGTTTACCTTTGGAACTGAACTGCAATTTATCTTTTAATGATTTTGTTGATGGTATGTGTTTGTATGCATTTATTTCCTGTTTAATGGCGCTGAATTTGTCTCTTTTCGTGTTATGATTTTAAAGTTGGGTGTCTATTTTATGTAATTTCCAAAGGTGACTTTCTTTGATGATGGTTGCACAGTCTGTATAAAGAATTTTTTTTTTTTTGTTCTTTAATATTTTTTATGTATGATGGATTTAGAGGGCGAGGCTGTAGAAACTATGTGATGTGATTTATGAGGTGATAATGATTGTAACCATGATGATGTTTGATTATTTTGAAATGTGATGTGCGATTCTATTGTTGATGTGTTGATGTTAGGTGCCCTTGTGATATAAATGTATAGTTTAGCCATGACCCGTTCTACCCCGATGTTGTATGGTGGACATGATTTGCAGCTGTCTATGAGCTCTACTGATGGTTGATGATATGAACTAGATGGAAGAAAGTCTTTAAAAAGTTGGTCACATTTAGATTTCAGTTTGTTGCATATTTTTTTGTAATATGATGGTGCATTGGTTATCAAGTTGAGATGGTTCGTAGAGTTTGTTCTGAATGTCTGTTAATCTGTTTTGAGGTCCTATGAAAAGTTGAATTTTGTTGCGAAGTAATAAATGAGGATGTTGTGTGCATAGAGTTAAAAAGTTGATTAATTGAAAATGCTGATGGTGTTGATGCACATGAAGCCCAGTATGATTCTGTGATTAAGTTTCAAATGATCCCTAATGATCTGAGAATGGATTGAAAAATGTCTTGCTGTAAGCGGGTGTAAAGAAAGTTTTGTGTGTAATTTAGAGAAGATTTAGTTGTAGAAAAATATTGAATAAGTAATGGAGAAATATAGAAGAGACCTGCTGCATTGTAAAATTCGACGTTGAAACGGTTGCCTTTGCTGCGGATGATTGGAATTCTGGAGATCCCATTCTCCTTCAAGACAACTGCTGCGATTCTAGGATCTCCAGATCCATCTTTGAAGAACAGTTTAGAAATGAATGATAAAATGGTTTTGGTGTCACATGCTGAAGATGAAGATGGTGTTATGAATTCTTTTTCTATGGATGTGATTTCTTTGAAACATGTGTCTGAGAATTGAAGTAATGAATGTACTGCGCATTTAAATAGATAGATGAAAGATGGGGTTTCATTTTTTACGAGTTCATTTGTTTTATTTTCTGTAGTACTGCTCTCTGTCATGCATGAGGAGATGTTTTGAAATGAAGTGAATTGAATGTCGTTTAAAATGTCTTAAGTTGAGTGAAGTATGTGTTAGAAGTATCATTTTTTATTTCCTTTAGACCAGCTGTATATAATTTGTTATTATGTGAAATTTGAACTGCGTAAAAATGACGTCCTTTTTTGTTGGTGGCATCGCGACACAGGGTTAAGTTTTTTTCAGTAGATAGTTGTTAGTTTTGCTGATGATACCCATTTCTGTTGAAAGTTAAGCTGCTGCAGATGAACTAGGTAATTGTGAAAATGGTATATGTAATGTGTTTAAAATGCATTTGATTAATGGTTCAATATTGTTCATACCCACCCCCTGTTCCTGAATTCGTAGTAAATGGTTCTGGTATGATCTGTGCATGGCTTTCCTTGTGTACTTTCTCTTGTATTTAAGATGCTATAAGGTGTTTTTGTATTTTCACTTGTACATGTATTTGAGTTTAAAAGGTCTATATCTTGTTTTAGATTGTTGATGTTATGATGTAATGAATTGCATTGAGTGCCCTTGTCTTGTGCTGGTTTTGATGTTCTTTTTTTAATGGAATTTTGTAATGTTTTGATTTTAGTTGTTAAATGTTGGACAGTTTGTTCGAGTCTTTTTTGGAAACCGCCCAAGCCCGCCATCCATCCTGAAATTTTAGAAGTATTTGAGAGTATGAATAGCCAAACAACAAATCTTTCTATTACAAATGAAAAACCTAATCTCACACGAGTAGAACGTGAAGCTTTAAACTTACTTAAGGAAGACGATAGCATTATTATCAAAAAAAGTGACAAAGGTTCATGTTGTGTCATTCTAAATAGGGAAGATTATATTTTAGAAGCTGAGAATCAATTGAATAATCTTAAACATTATGCCATTTTGTCAGACCCAATTTTTTAGGAAACTTCTAAAATGATTAACAATATTCTTGGAAATTTAGTCAAAGACAGAAATTATCTGGAGTAGCTTTACTAATAAAAGGTATCCGATCCAGGAGCATTTATCATGTGATAGCTCAAATGTAATTTATTTAATTTTATGTAAGAAATGCCCCAAACAATATGTAGGAGAAACTAAGAATAATTTACGCACTCGATTCAATGCTCATAGATCAGATATAAAATTAAAGAAAGACAAGCCCGTTTCTAATCATTTCAACCTCGATGACCATTCAATAATCGATCTCATTCTAACCCCAATTGAACGGATAGAAATTGATTTACCGGATGAGAAGCCTACTGGATTGAGACATTGAATACGGCAAGACCTATAGGACTCAATATTCATCATTTTGCAGGCATAGCACCCTTTGTTGTCCCGTTTAATACAACCAGTATCAAGCGAGCAAGCAAGATAGTGCATACCCACTACAAGAGTCTTCAAGAGAAATTTCCCCATGTTTATAAGCAGAAAATGATAGTTGCCTACTCAAAAAATCAGAACTTTAATGACAATCTGGTTCATAGCAAACTAAAACCAATGATTAATTAGCAGATACTATACTACTCGCCCAATGGGCGAGTTCTTATTTTATTTTTTCTACTTTCAGATCACAACAGAAGAAATCCAGACCCGTAATCCCATTTTCCCAATAAAGTATTTGTTCCATCCTAGGCCTGTACATTTGGGAGATTCAAACCCTCCCTCCACCGAAATCAAACAGAAAAATTATGACTACATGTATCTGTCTGCAAAACCTGATTGACGTGACAGATATTTACATTTATATACTTTGCCTAAGATCCATAAGAATCCTACATAGGAGTGGTTCATCCCTAATAAAATACCCAAAGGCCGTCCGATCATATCTGACTGTGGTAGTCATATGCAGTGTCATAATACATTGATCATTTCTTACTACCTCTAGCTTGTCAACATAAAGCCTACCTGAAGGACACAACTGATTTTGTGAATAGAATAAAATATAGCTTGCCAGGCAAGGTAACATACGCCCACTGATAGCTTTGATTGTAAGTGCAAGTGTTTGTTTGTTGCCCATTCACATTTAGTTGAAAGAAAGAACTGTGAATATAAACTGAATTAACACTTATGAACATACTGTCAAGACAGTAAGACACGATATGTCCGTGAAAAATTATCGGATCATCACAAATATCAATAGGGATCATCTTAATAATGACATTGACACACATAATCAAAATGAAAAGAATCTGTAAAGAATTGAAGCCTGTAGAGTGAGCACGAGATGCACAATATACCTAATAGAGTGAAACGTCAAGTCGGACACGATATTTCGGTGAAAAATTATCCATTCATCACGACAATCGATAGGGATCATCTTCATAATGACAGTGACCCACAATATCCAAATCAAAAGAATCTGTAAAGAATTGAAGCCTGTAGAGTGAGCACGAGATGCAGTAATATAGCTAATAGAGTGAAACGTCAAGTCGGACACTATATTTCGGTGAAAAATTATCCAATCATCACGAAAATCAATAGGGATCATATACATAATGACATTGACCCATAAAATCAAAATCAAAAGAATCTGTAAAGAATTGAGGCCTGTAGAGTGAGCACAATATAGCTAATACAGTGTAACGTCAAGTCGGACACGATATTTCGGTGAAAAATTATCCGATCATCACGAAAATCAATAGGGATCATCTTCATAATGACATTGTCCCACAAAATCAAAATCAAAAGAATCTGTAAAGAATTGTAGCCTGTAGAGTGAGCACGAACCAAATGTGAACCGACGGACCGACAAACCGACGGACCGACAGGGTGATTACAATATACGCCCATCTTTCGAGTGGGCGTATAAAAATCTTCCGAGTTTCTCCGAATGCCATTCTGATTTCTTTTGACGTGTCTTTTATGTATACCAATATTGACATGGCAGTTCGTAAAGCTTTAAGTAGAAATCCAGATCCGAACAGATTTGACGAGGCAATTTTACACGTTTAAGAGATATGTCTCAGTCGCAACGATTTCATGGTGAAACATATCTACAAACTTCAGGAACAGCTATGGGTAACGATTTGCCCCTTTATACGCATATCTTGTCATGGCAGAGTGGGAACGTGAGGTATTACCCCTTCATCCACTTTTTTTACGGACGATTTTTAGATGACATTTTTATGGTTCGTACTTATTCCATTGAGCAGTTCTGGGAATTCTTTGAAATTCTCAACAACCACCATCCGTCCATCAAACTAACCGCCAACGTCAGTCACAAAAGCATAG
The DNA here is from genome assembly GCA_029955415.1 of Lottia scabra. NCBI lineage: Eukaryota > Metazoa > Mollusca > Gastropoda > Lottiidae > Lottia > Lottia scabra. The sequence continues at coordinate 21,182,520 of JARJEI010000003.1, forward strand.
ATTTTCTCGATACAACTGTTTTCAAGGGTGATTCCATAGCAGAAACCAATAAACTGAACATTAAGGTGTATTTCAAAAAAACTGATACTCATCAACTCCTGCGCAAAAGTTTTACGATTTCACCAAATTAGCACAAGATCTTATTTCAACCAATAAGATTGCCTCCATCGTTTAATCAAATTCAAAAGCTTATTTACAATTTTATTTCAGGTGAATCTTTCAGAAGTCTGTCATTTCAATTCAGGGTGGGGGAAAGGACTTTGTCTGTGATTGTGGGCGAGACCTGTCAGGCATTATTTGATGTGATGAAGACGCAATATTTGAAGGTAACATTTCAAAATATTCATTATGTAACACACTTAAACATGAACAGTTTATTCAGGTAGGAATAAAATATAACATCCCAGTGAAACAAAATAGAAAGGACTAGAACAAAAACATATGTATATAGATATCTATAAATGCATCACTTTCAAACAGTTGTATCGGAACATTTTTGGCGACACCCGGAAAAGTGTTAGTATTGTACCCAAATTTTGGAGAAAGTTATAAATCTGTAAGCAGTGACTGGGTATACTGGCCAATGTTTTCACATAGTTGGTTGACATCTTCTTCTGTAGTAGTATTCTGCTTTGGTGTCCAGTCTTGAGACTGGGGAAGAGAGTTGTGACTGGAAAACTGTTGTTTTGAGGTTTGCTGATTTTGTTGAAAGTGTTGTTGAAAAGTGTGTTGGGCATATGGTTGTTGTTGTTGTTGGGGGTATATTGGTTGTTGTGAAGAAAAACCTAGCTGTTGGGTGGCCATTTGTGCTTGAAACAATAGATTATTGATGCTATGTTGTAGTTGAAGTCTTGCTCTTGGCTCCAACTTTCTTAAGGACTCAGCTATGTATTTCCCAAATAGATCTATTTCATCCAAGGTTTCCTGGTTTCTCATTTGTTTGGCTGATTCTCTATTTGAGATGGATTTTGCCAAACCTTTAACTAGTTCATATTCTTCTTCTTCGCGTTTTCTTTTGACAGATTTTGATCTCCCTTGAAAGGGTAATTTAGTCGACCTCTCTCTGGGCATGTCAGAGTATTCATTTCCATCATCTTGGGAAAATGAGGCATCATAATCTTCATCATCAACTTCACCTTCACCTGTAGTCTCCTCACTGAACCCTAATGCTGAATCGTCTGTGGTTGGAGTAGGTGGTGTGGTTGGAGAAAGTGGTAACTGAAATATATTGGAATGATATCTACATTAGTTTTATGTCTCTAAAATTACATGTAAATAATTTTAAATCATTATCTTTTCAGGTCCCAAATTCAACAGAAGAATGGGAAAACATTGCCAAAAACTTTCATGAGAAGTGGAATTATCCTTACTGTGCAGGAGCACTTGATGGAAAACACATTGCCATACAACAACCTCCTGATAGTGGTTCTGAATACTTAAATTACAAACACTTTTGTAGTGTTTTACTGCTCGCCCTTGCAGATGCTAACTATAAATTCATTTATGTGGATGTTGGTGCATCTGGCCGTGCTGGCGATGCTGGTGTATTTTCGGCTTCAAAGCATTGGATGACAACACCTTCAGCTTACCACCTGCAGGAAACCTTGAGGACCAACCCAATGAAATGGAATATCACATCATAGGAGATGATGCCTTCCCATTATCTAGGAGAATAATGAAACCCTATCCCCACAGGAATTTAGACAGGCCAATGAGAATATATAATTATCGGTTGTCAAGGGCTAGGCGCGTTGTTGAGAATGCTTTTGGTATCCTTGCGAATAGATTTCGGGTTTTCTTAACAACTATAAATCTAGCACCCCACAAATTTTGGCTACCTGTTGCCTTCATAATTACATGGTAGATAAAAACAAGCATGCATTCACAGCTGGGGCATGGATAAATGACCAGGGCCTAACAGATTTGTTACCCACAACAGACAATAACCCTACTAAAACTGCCAAAGAACAAAGAAAACGTCTAACAGATTATTTCTTATCTATCGGTTCCTTGGCAGGATTATATGACAACTGTATCTCGGGAAAATAAATGACTGCTAAACTTTGAAAAGCTGTTATTCAATAAGGGTCCAGATCTAAATGAATCTTGTGACCGACTGACACTATTATAACAGGTTGCAAATTAAATATTAATCCGACACAGCCTTTAAAATATAGCTTTTCTATCATTTTGATTTCTGTGAAGTAAGATTTTAAATACACATCAAATGTAAAAAATTTAATAATTGAACATAAATAGTGTTTAAATTCCATTACTGTTTGTTGTTTATATTCTATAATATCATCAACGTTTATTATATATTTTATAACTTACTATATCCAAATTTGACACGGTTGGTCTGGAAGCTACATAGGGTGCCATAAACTGAAGCTTTTCCAACAACTATGTTGTTCGTTTTGAGAATGACTTCCGCCCACTGCCGCTTGCTGGGGTCTTCTTAGCTTTAGTGTAACTATTACGTAGATTTAGCTTATTTTTGACCCAATCCAATGGAAAATAGCATCAACATTATACAACTGGAAAATCAGAAACCCTGATGTTTTGAATCATCACAGCTTTTTTTATCACTCGTTTCTACTTTGTACTTGGTGGATCCTACATGCACTGACGCAGACTTGAACCATTGCAATCGGCATCACTTGTGAACCTAAGTTGTTTGTAGAGTAGATGTTTCTTTCTTTTTTCACTTCACTCTAGGCTAGCTAGGCCTAATACTACTCTCTGGCCACATTAAGGTAGGCCCTATGAATTGAATTTTTTCTCTCATGTCACAAATATTCAAAATATGATTATCAATAGCGCTGATCGTTCGAGGAGATATCTGCTAAAAATAGATATCTGATACGCGCAGACGGAATTTTCCGGAGTAGGACAAACTGGTAGTACAAATCATGGCTGACACATCTGACGTTGCCGTCGAGAAGCCTAAAAAGCAGGGTGCAACGAGACATTGTTGTTACGGATTGTGTAAAAGTGATAGTCGGTGGATCGTGAGAGAAGCGTGACACAGACAGTTTAACCCCAAAGTTTGGCCTGTTCTATAGGTATTAAAAAGTCTAGTATTTAAATATAAACATGGTTCTCTTCTTGGTTATATTACAGAATTGTGGAGTAAATCAGTTCATTCATTATAAAAACCATAAAGTTAAAACATTAAGTTAAATCCTGAAATCCTATTTGAATTTGTGTCAACATCCGGGGTACAGCGATAAACCGGAAAAACGACCGTTTGTAAACCATAGATATATATGATACACTAGATAGGAATGACGTCATCAAAACACGGCGTCACCGTCCGCCATATTGGAGAGATCTAAGTTGACGTTATAACAATGGCGTCTAATAGGCGCAACGTTTTGTTTTCGCTTTTATCAAATATTGAAATGAAGGAATTATCCCAAAAAACATTACGCATGCCAAATATTTGTAAGCCTATACATATGCCGTTTTTGACATAATTGTGCCGTGGATTTATCTTAATTTTGTTAATTTTTCGCATGACCTCCTGAATCTATAGCGCTTGTCTATGCTGTTTCGGCAGCTGGAAAAAAATGAGAAATCGATGTTTTTTTTTAATTTAAAAAAACACAAAAGGGAATTATAGATTAATTGCATATGATGCAAAAAAGATAACATTTTTTAGATGTAAAGTCGCATAAAAACGGGACATTTTTTACTTTCAAACGCTGATAATTATGGATACACATGGATTTATTAAGATAATTGATTTGCTTAGCTAAACAATACCCGTTTCTGAGACTAATTATTGTTCAACGGAGTAGGTGAACGTTTCCCTTTATCAATGAGACAAAATTAACTTATAAAACGTTTACTACGGTATATAATGAAAAACTGAAAGAAAAAAAAAAGCACACGGAGAGAATTCGCTCACCTCACTATTACGGTTCAGCTTAAGCGGTATCGCATCCCACTTTGAGTCAAAACAAAAACAACATTTTGTCATCATATAGGCCTACTTTCTATTATTTTCAAAATAACAATTCATCGAATTGAATCTAAAATTGTATATTTTCGCGAAAATCTTATAATGCAAAATATTTAAAAGAAACGACAACCGTAAGGAACTAGTCTAATGATATTTGAATATAATAATATGTAACTGGATCCATACTGAAATTTATGACATGCAAATCACAATTTTACGTGATAAGCAAGAACTAAAATTTTCATTAGGCTTTAACCTTTTTTTAATATGAACTGAATCCTTAGAGTAACTTGGAATATGACATTTACACTAGAAAATATATCTATAGGGAAAATATATATAACACAAACATATGAAATTCGAGAATTCTAGGGGTAGAAAGAAAGATTTGTGCCGCCCCCCTTGCCACAATAATCGAGTAATTTTATCCTCAGGAATGGCGTCCATCAATGCTTCGCAAGATACCGTCAGTTTTAAATTACGTGTTGTATCCGTCATCAAATCAGTCGCGCAGCTAAAGTGGGTTAGGTGTTATGCCGAGCCCCACCCCTCCCCCCCCCCCCCACCCCTCATTAAGTCAGTGCCTCAAGTTTCGCGGGCAGTGTTATACCGAATAAAATATTTATTGGTCCGGGCGGCTATATACTGCCTGCCGATGTCGGTTTGGCCATCGCTAAAGTCGAACCGACCTGCCTCAGGTAGACCCTTGCGCCGCCGCCATTAGCAGTTTTAAAGAACAAGGGCAATAATTCATATAAAATATTTTTCGATTCTTTTGATTTTCAACAGGGTTCATCCTTGGGTGATAATAAACATTTTCAGCAAGTTTCGTCAAAATCCGTAAGGAATTGTGACTTGAAAGGTCGCGCAAATTTGTCACAATCGCCCAGATTTGATTTCGCGCGAACATCAATTCAAGTTCGACGTATGAAGGAAGTTATACTCGAACCAAGGTGCCGATAGAACAACAGACTGACAATGTTTTATTAATCTCGGCAAATTATCGAACCAAAGGGATTCAGACTTCGAACTTTTCACGAAGATCGACGTATGAACTAGGCCTAAGTGTCGATGGCGGGCCGAACAGAACAACGCAATCAGTTATCGCTCGAGAAGTCTCCAAATCGGTTGCATACTAGTAACTCATTCTCTATTGCGTCCCGACTAGTATTATGTCGGAGCTCATTTTTTTTAATATGACAAAAAAAACTAGTTACGGTTTCTTTGTATAGAGAAAAGAGAGAGCGTATACGCAGGTCTAAGTCTGTACTTTTGCAGTCCATTGTGTTAGCAACGGACGACAAAACAATTTGTTGCTGTAAAAATTGACGAAAAAGGACAATTAATTGCAAAATTTTATTCCAAAATGAGATGCAGGAAAAATTCATAAAATAAAAGCAAATTCATGGCGAAGGTTATTCATTAACGGATAAAGGAGGTCACGAAAATTTACAAAATTAAGATAAATATACAGCAAAATTATGTCAAAAACGGCATATGTATTGGCTTACATATATTTGGCATGCGTAATGTTTTTTGGGATAATTCCTTCATTTCAATATTTGATAAAAGCGAAAACAAAACGTTGCGCCTATTAGACGCCATTGTTATAACGTCAACTTAGATCTCTCCAATATGGCGGACGGTGACGTCGTTTTAGTTCAATATCACGTCATTGATATGACCTATCTAGTGTATTATATATATCTATGTTGTAAACAAACAAAAAGGGAGGTAACTCTTAGAGACATATCATTGACGTCATCAGGCTCTGACGTCATTGGACACATTACAAAAAATAATACGGATTGAATTAAACATAGAACAACAATGTAATGCAAATAATGACGGATCGACTTTGACATCAGAACATCCTCCCTGCCGATGAGGCACTAGTCCTCATCCAAATCATTGACAGGCAGAATAACATAAATTTTGGTAATAGGTCTTTTAAGTTCAGAGTCTCTAATTTTAACTTTCACGTTTCTTACTCGGTTATCAGCTCCAGGATATACTTCCAATATTCTTCCTAGAGTCCATTTTACCTCGAATAGCGGATTCGGTTTTAACAATAACAATGTCATTAACACATACATTCCGTTTTTCAGTGTTCCATTTCTTTCTTGGCACAAGTAAAGGGAAAACGTCTCTGTTCCACTTTTTCCAGAATGAGTCTATAATTATTTGAACAAATTCAAAACGATGTCTCGGATTTTTAGTTTCACAAAAAGGTCCTTGAGGCACGTGAGTAGACGCACGACCTAACAAAATGTCATTTGGGCAAATATAAGCACCATCATCTGGGTCATCCGGCATTCTTCCTATCGGACGCTGGTTGACTAGGTTCGCACATTCTAATAGGTAAGCATAAAGTTCAAAAGGAGTAAGTAATTGTTCACCAACTGATTTCTTTAAAGCAGCTTTGCAGACTTTGACCATTGATTCGGCACAACCATTCTGATGTGGTGCAGCAGGTGTGGTAAATTTCCATTTTATTTGATTTTCTGTACAAAAGTCTTTTAATGTTTCTTCATCTCAATTTTTAACCATTTCTCGAAGTTCCTTTTCAGCATCGACCAGTTGTGAACCATTGTCGCTCAGCATTAAGGCAGGTGTCCCTCTGACAGCAAAGAATATTCTTAAAACCTGTAAAAACTCCATAATTGAATAATTAACAGCAAGTTCTAAATGTACAGATCTAGTGTTTAAACAAGTAAATAATACGCCATAATGTTTAGTAGTTTTGTTCTTACCAATTTTGACATTGTAAAGGCCGAAATAATCAACAGCAGTGTAATAAAAAGGGGGTGTAAACAGGGCTAATATAACTTTAGGTAAGTCCATCATATATTGATTTTCAACTTTGTGTTCAAATTGTCTGCATATAACACAACCATATATGACAGTTTTCACCAGTTTATGTATCTTCAATATCCAATATCTTCTTCTTATCTTTGCAGCTGTAGCAGCAATTCCAAGATGACCATTATTAAGTATCTGGCGTGTAATCAAAAGTGATATCCAGTGCAGTGATCATTTGGTAATAAAGCAGGATGTTTAGCATCATAGGAAACAGCAGCATCTTCCAAACGACCGCCAACACGTAAAATTCCATCTTCATTTGTAAATGGGCTTAAATTCTCCTTTCTTTAGACGATCAAATAAACACAGTTGGGCCTTTTTAATCCAGTAATTTTCTGCGCAAGTTATCTCTTCAGCAGACCAAGTATCTTGCTTGTGTGCTTGATGTCTTTTTTAGGCAGCTTAATTCCATATGAATATCAGAATATAAGCAGTTATTTGGGTGAGTCTGTTCCATCTAGAGTACTTCTTACAGTCTATTACATCTTCTTTAACAGTTGCAACATGTATTGCTTTACAGATCTCATTTTCTGCATCGGTTTCAGAGATTTTAACAGTGTTGATGGGCCAATTTTCTTCATCTTCAAACAAAAACTTTAGACCATTTTTCCATCTTTGGTTAAGTTGTTTTACTGATATGCCATGAGAAATATCATCAGCAACATTATCCTCTGATCTAATGTGGCACCAGTTAGCAGGATCAGTTTCTTGTTGGATTTCAGCTATTCTAGAGGAAACAAAAGGTCTATATTTTCTTCCTTGGCTTTTGATCCAGGCTAAGACTATCATGCTGTCGGTAAGGAAAACGGTTTTCTTGATCTTCAATCTCAGTTCTTCTGTGATAGTTTTGAACAAACGAGCAGACATAACAGCAGCTTGTAGTTCAAGTCGAGGAATTGTAAGTGTTTTCAGTGGTGCTACTCTGGATTTAGCAGCGACAAATCTAGTAGTGTATTCATCTGACGTTGTTTTCCATTTCAAGAAGCATACTGGTACCAAAGGCTTCTTCAACAGAAGTTAAGTTAACAGCGTTTTCAGGTGTCAGACATCTCTCAAATTCAATACCGTTGAAACAGTTCATTTCAGCAAACAAATTTGACCATTCAGATTTAAAATTATCAGGTAAGGCTTGGTCCCATTCAAAACCTAGTTGCCATAGTTTCTGCATAGCAATCTTCAAACGTACCAAAAATGCAGCAGCAAAACCAATTGGATCAAACAATCTCGCAATTTGACTTAAAATTCTTTTAGTTAAACAAACCGGAACATCTTGATTACCATAATATTCAACATTTACTTTGTATGAGAAAGTGTCTCTGATATTATTCCAACCCATTCCTAGGACCTTTTTTTTCACTCAATTCAGTTAAAAGTTTCATATTATGAACTTCAGGAACAGTTGTACAGTTTATCTTCTTGTTGGATGTCCAACCTTTAACTTTAAATCCACCATTTTCTAGTGTAGAGTCAATATCTTGTGTCAGTTTACTAGCTTCAGCTACAGTCTTCACTGAAGTACAAATATCATCCATAATATAAACATCATTCTCCAGAACTTCAGCAACATCAGGTAAGACAGACTTGACAGACTTCGGCAGTTTTCTTTAAAGCTATTTGAGCCATGGCAGGAGCTGGTTTATCACCAAAGGTAAGTACCGTTTTGACATAAACATCAGGAGGTTTTTCACTTGAAGGTTTCTCCACAGGAATCTGTGTACATTTTGATCTTCTATAGGAATCAATACTCTGTGATTCATTTTAGAAATATCTCTACATATAACAACTTCATTTTCTCGAAATCTCTGTATAACTCCGAACAGATTGTTGAGTAAATCAGGACCTTTATACCAGTAATCATTCAGACAGTGACCATTGAAACTTGCTGATGAGTTGAATACAATTCTTACTGGTGTACTTTTCTTCTCAGGTCTAACAACTGCATGATGAGAAACATAATGATTTGGACCTTGGTATTCAGTGATTTCAGTATTCGTCAATTTTCTTGCAAATTTCATATCAACCATTTCTACAATTTGACAATCATAAATTTCGGCATGTCCAGGATTTTTTAGCAGTCTTCTTTCAGTTGACTCCAGTTTACATTGAGCTTATATTTTGTTGTCCGGTAGTAGACTTGGATCTTTCTTCCATGGGTACGGAATCATCCATTGATTACCATTTTTCTGCAGGAACTGTCTATGATCTTTAGTTCTTGAACTTCTACAGGGCTGAGTTTATTTTCTTTGCAGTTACAGGAACTCGATGGATGAAACTTCCATATTTTCAGTTGACCAAAAATCTGTCATATCTACAGGACCTGTTAACTTGACATGATATACAGGTACATGATGATGATCTTGTGCTTTGCTTCCAGGTTTAACTCCAAAGATAGTCGATCCTAAGGGTGAGTATCTTGCTATCAGATTATCATACTGTCTAATTTCTCCAGTGTGCAAGTAAGCATGGTCTATACCAATCAGCAAATCTAGTGATCCATGACTTCTGTGCAGACATCTTACAGGTAAGTTGAAAACTTTGGATACTTCATACAAATTGATTTTTTCAATGTCTTCACCAATGCATGGTATTCCTAATGCAGTTATTTTATAGGATCTGCCAGTATCTTTTGATTTTACTGTAAGTTTAAACATCTTCGTTCGAAGTTCTTCTGAATCGCCACCAATTTTAGTCACTACAATACTAATATCCTTGCCTTCTAGTTTTAGTTCTTCAGCCTTGGATATTCTGATTAAACTAAGTTGGGCACCAGAATCTAACAAAGTATTTGCTTGAACAGTGTTATTTCTACCACATATGTCAACAGTTATAACAGGTAAAAGCGTCTCGTTGTTACTGAGCATGGATGCAATTGCTATGCTGTGACTGGTTATCGTATTTGTAGGAAGCAGTAGTTTATGATGATATAATTTACATCGACTTCCATTATATTCGGTACATTGGCGTCTTCTTGAGCAGTTCATCACACCATGATTTTTACCAGCAATTTTTAAACAGCTTAAACATGCATGATTATCTTTGAGGATCTTCAAACGATCAGCAGTTGATTTGGACCGGAAATCACGACATTCATCTAACCAGTGATCATTACTTTTACATAACCAGCATTTATAACGATGGGTATCCGGAGTCTTTTCTTTAAATTCACCAATATGATGTACATTAAATCTTGTTTGTTGACCAGTTGATCTTAAAGGAGCAGTAGCACGCATTCTTGATTTCATTTCCATATTCATCCAGTTTAACAAATCTTCTAACTCAGCAGTCGTTTTGTCTCCTTCCAGATATCTGAACCATACTTTTTTATCTTCAGTGTTCATCTTTTGTTCTTTCAAAGCTAACATGTGATTATTATTCATATCATTTGGTCTACCAACTTCTTTGAGTGTGTTATAACTTCTTCTGACAAGATGAACCAATTCGCAGAAACGAGCATCTTCGCCATCCCTGAGAGGACGAAAGCGTGATAAATCTTGAGTAATGCAATCAGCAATGAATCTTGGGCTTATTACTCAAACAGGAACCTAGCAAAGCGATAGCATCTCGATTATCGTATCTTGAGGAAACCATATGCTAAAAGTCTGACTTGAAGGTACAGTATTCTCTAACATCACCACTAAATTAAGGCATTTTCGGTTTTTCCATTTTAAATTGGCATACACCATCAGCTCGAGCAGTACCACTCGGTAATACAGAAGTTGCAGTTGAGGAATTATTCAGATTAACAGTACTGATTATGTTGACATTTTCACCAGACACCAGATTTTCAGAATTACTCGGATTATTAACAGCAGTGGAATTCCTCTGGCTAACAGAACTATTCAGGTCAGCAGAATGTCTCGGACTAACAGCAGTGGGTTGACCATGGTTGACAGCAGGAGTATTACCAGGATTTATAATAGCAGAACCCTTCGGATTGACAGTACCAGTAGTAGGATTATTCGGATTACCATCTACATTGTGGCTAACAGAAACAGGATCTACAGTAGGCCTATCATTAATGTCAACATTGTTTTGGTTATTGACAGAAGATGGTGGGAGAGGCAAATTCAATTGAGGCTCTGAGGAATATTTTCAGTTTGGTACTCACGGTCTAAGCGAAGTAGATGATCCTTTGATCTTATTTTTAACGTTGTGACATTAGTTTGAACTTCATCCAACCAAATTTCAGCAGCTTCAAATTCTTCCTCGTCATCTATCATCTGAGTGTATTGAGAGTGAATTTCCACCAGATCATCAAAAGCATTGTCTATTTTCATAACTATTTCTTTAATTTCATCTTTACCTCTGTTTTCATCAATCAGTCTGTCCAGAACTTTTCCCAAGAAAACAATCAGTCTGTCCAGAACTTTTCCCAATCTTGTTATAGAAGCTTTGAAATTCCTCCGTTTCTTCTTCGCTTCAGACAACATAGTTTCCAGTTTTTCTTCAGTTTCAGACATAACAGCAAATCTCCAATCCCGTGATTAGCAAAGTTTGTGTGACACAGACAGTTTTACCACAAAGTTTGGCCTATTCTATTATAGGTATTAAAAAGTCTAGTAATAAAATATAAACATGGTTCTCTTCTTGGTTATATTAAAGAATTGTGGAGTAAATCAGTTCATTCATTATAAAAACCATAAAGTTAAAACATTAAGTTAAATCCTGAAATCCTATTTGAATTGGTGTCAACACCCGGGGTACAGCGATAAACTGGAAAAACGACCGTTTGTAAACAAACAAAAAAGGGAGGTAACTCTTAGGGCCAATTCGATTAAGTCCGGACAGTCCATTTTCATTCCTTTATTAGTCACGTGACCATTTTTGGAGAATTCAGATCGTCCAACCTCTCCAATTTTTCGACCGGTGCGATGGCGCAGAGTGACGTAACAAGATGGCGGCAAGGTAAGAAATATCCAACCGGTTTTGTTTACAAATATGACTCGGTTTCGTTGTTTTCTGACGAAAATCTCACCCTACAATCGACTCAATCGCTTTGTAGTCTCAAATATCATAGAATTTGGCTTCACCTCACGTCAAATCGCTGCATTTCAGAAGCAAACATGTAATCGACTGTATGACATGTGCATCAATCAACTCTGATTTTCAATAGGCCTATTATATAACAACGTCGAATAAATCGGGTTATCGCCTCTTGGCCTAGGCCTGAACTGAATAAGATATTTTATAATAACATCGTTGGCTTCTTTCCACATCAGATTTTTGATATTAATGATTTGTACTTGGCCTTGGCAGGCCTATCATCATCAATGAAAATTATGACATAAAACTTACTCTCCTCAGTCGCTGAAAAAAGACGTAGCCTTGATCCTGTGCTGTTTGTCTTTTTATTGAAAAGGGCTTGGTCATGGGACATATAATCCCATTGCCAAAATACTTTTAATCTAGTATAATGAATTATGGATTGTCACAGTCTGACTAACTGTTTTTTTTTTTTTTTAATATTTTAGCAACATGTCATCTACTAGTGCTCCAGGCATTGCTTTAAAAACATTAACTCTGAAAATTGGTGAACATTTGGTGAAATTTGAAGTTGACCTAGACGTCTTTGATGCTGTGGTTCTTCGTAATGGTATGTTGATTCAAAATGTGCATTTAAGAAAGCCTAATATCACACTTCTATGGCCTATACTCATATACATATTTTGTGTTTTGTGTTTGAATAACAAATAATCAAATACAAAACCAATATTGGATTAGCTCTTTTGGGTACATCAGCTTGCTCTTCTGAGACTGTTGCTTGTAATCCGAAGTTACTGGTAGGCGTACCTGATGCTAATACTGTACTGTCTAAAACCAACTGTACTTCTACTGCATCTGAAACTATACCTAAGTCGCGGTCAGCAGCATTTGAAAGTGGTAACTCTGATGGTGAAGGTCCAGCAGCACATTGGACCAAAGCCAATACTTTACATCTTATCGACTATTTTAACAAATATATAGATAAAGTAAACAGTGGGAAAATGCGTAAAATAGTTTTATGGAAGAAAATAGCCACTGACATTGGTCAGTTTACTGGAGAGCAAGTTAGAGGACGATGGAAGACAATAACAAGCGGCTATAAACGGGTTAAAGACCAGAAGAAGAAATCTGGAAATGACCGTGTGACCGATTATGAGTATGAAAAAGAACTAGATGAAACTTTCGGTGAATCAGCAGCTAATATAAATCCAATAACACTGTCAACGATGGATGAAGAAACATCTGCTTTAATGGAGGAATCAGATGCTGAAGATTCATCTATTTCGATTCCAGAGACCCCAAACAAAAGACCTGCCGAGAAACAAAATTCTCACACAGCACCCAAGAAGCTTCATACAACCTCAGCAGCCGAGGTCATATCATATTTGCAAACTATGGACGACAAGGATGAAGAAAGACAAGAACGTGAACGTCAAGCCACACAGAAAATGCACACCGAAAAAATGGATTTGTTAAAATCCATTGTCGGATTACTGGCAAAAAAGTGATCATTTTTAGTTTCTAGTCAGTACATTTAGTTCAAAGTTTCTGATTGAACACTTGAAAATGGACAAATAGTCTCATCTGTGATTTTGTTTTATTTTGTTTTAAGTTTATTGCCAATACTCATTTAACTTATTCATATTTTATGTCTTTTTAGAACAACTTCAGAAGATAAGCAATGCCTTGATGAAGAAGTTGCCAGGATGATATACGCCACTAACTCTCCCTTCCGACTGGTTGACCATCCACAGTTTATCCGAATAATTAACAAATTAAGACCTGGATACAGTGCACCTTCTCGTAAGGATATTGCTGACAAACTACTTCCAATTATTTATGAGCTTAATGATAAGATAGTTTGTTTATCTCTAGATGACTGGTCCAATGTTCACAACGAACCCATCATATGTGCAACTGTCACACAGATACTGGGATGCTTTGTTTGGTCGACAATATTGATACTTCTGGTTATGCCCACAGTGCTTGAATATCTGGTATATATGGCAATTTCATCAATCAAGAAGGCTAATGATGAATTTAAATGCACTGTTAGAAGAGTTGTAACTGACAACGTAGCAAAAATGCGAAGGATGCTGGAAGTGATTCAAATGAGATAAGCGATAGTATCACATATAGCTGTTCATCCCATCTTTTAAATCTCCTTGCACGCGATTTCTGTGGAAAATTTTTAAAAACCCCGGCTCCGCCGACCCTAGATTATAAACACTTACCAGCAAGATTCATCAAAATCAATAAAGAAATCAGCTCTCTATCGTGTCCACAACTTTGTTAAGGGCTCAAAAATTAACGTGGCAATGACTCATCAAATATTTTTTTGATTTTCAATAGGATTTATTCCAAGGAAAACAATCACACCAAGTTTCATCAAAATCTCTCTATCGTGTCCACAACATATTTTCTAAAGCAAGGGCAATAACCTGTGAAATATTTTTCGATTAATCTGATTTTCAATAGGGTTCATCCTTGGGTGATTACGAACATCAAAATCCATTAAGAAACCCGCTCTCTATCGTGTCCACAACAATTGTGGTCAGCCAGACGGACGGTATTTTTTCTACTTTCAGATCAGAACAGAAGAAAAGTCAGAATCCAGACCCTTAATCCCGTTTTCTCAAGAAAGTATTTGTTCCATCCTAGGTCTGTACATTTGGGAGATTCAAACCCTCCCTTCCCCGCAACCCCATTGAATACAGCAAGACCTACAGGACTCAATATTCATCATTATGCATGCATTGAAATTCAACCAGTAATCGAGATAGTTCATACCCACTTCAAGAGTCTTCAAGAGAAATTTCCCCATGTTTATAAGCAGAAAATGATAGTTGCCTACTCAAAAAATCAGAACTTTAATGACAATCTGGGTCCTGGTTTTCGAAAGTATCTTAAGATTAAGACGTGTCTTACGATGGTCATATGACAGATCATAGTTTTCGAAAGTGGTTACGAAATATCATAATCTTAAAACACCTCGCGACATCACAAAAGTTGATGGTCTTATGAACAGCGTAAAGCTTCCATATCACGCTAAGAAAAGAATATGGCTACTTTATATAACACATGCTGTAATTGCATGTTTAAGAGAGTTTGTTATGAAAATACAAACTTTTTAAGTGTAGTTGGTGCCATTGACGGTACACGCATTCGCAAAAATTATAAATAAATAAACTAAATTCAAACAATTCGTTGGCTTTTTGACAAACCGGCGAATATGGAGTTTTTGACTTTATGAGAAAAATGCATTTAAAGTTTCTATGTTTAGTTTAGTGAGCCGACTCAAGACATTTAGCATCATTTCTATCAAATATTAAAATTTAAGATTAATATAAATGTTGTTATAAATGGTAGAGAAAGTGTTTTTTTAAAAATATGCATTTTTAAGGGGAGTATTAGGGGTTCAAAAAAGGTCAACATATTCGCCACTTGAACATTTCCATAAATTTGCAAATTGTTGATATTCGCCGTTTACCTAGTCCTAAAGATACATTTGTTTTAATGAGGTATATATTGATAATATGTGGCATTATCTAAATTACGAATTACAGGATTTACTCCAGAGCAGAGACTGTAAAGATCATTATACTTAGCTTGAGGGAGCAGCCTTGGTGTGTCGACGAGCTGAATTATACTATCTGGTTCAGATTGTCTTCTAACAGGAAGGTCAATGGTCGAAAACCTTTTCGCTGTGTGGGATACTTTAAAAAAGATTTTCTTTTGATGATAATTTAAAATTTTAATTTGTCTAAATTCAGGCCAATTAATTTCGTCACCTTCGGCAGATGAAAGAGGTCGCAAGACTCCCAAAGACAACGAATATGTTTTAAAATCAAAAACGTCTGTCTTAGAAACATTAATCACATTATACGGTTTGGATGCAGCCATCTTAATAACCATAGATAAGTCAGATGGAACCATAATTTCACCAGCTTTTCTCATAGCCCTTTCAATTACGCTGTGAACTGAGTCACCTTCTGATTGTCCATGGTTAGTTATAATGAATGGTAACCTCTTCTAAATTACGCGTTGTGTGAATAAGATGTATTAACATTGAACAAACAATCGAATTTTTGTTTTGACCTGCACATCCATCGCAAAATAATGTCGCCCTTTTACAACCCTTCAAGTCTTCGGATCTCAAAAATGAGGCTAAAAATGAGGCAATCTCATTTGCTCCCCTCTTAGCAATGGTTTCATTCCAAAGGTAACAATTTGATTGCATTGTTTTTATGTTGCAAATTGAAAAGTTGTAGCAAGATAAGCGACGCTTATAAAATATCTCACAGCGATTGGAACGGGGAAGAAATATGACTTGTTGCGAATCAAACGAGGCAACAAGGTGATTCTCGCTCTCTTCCTTCTTTAACTTCTTCTTTATTCGTCTTACTGTTAGTTTTTCGAGAAATTAGCTTTCTCATAGCCAGCTAACAGTCGCTCCTGCTCTTCCTCTGTGCCTTTCCTGTAACCTTCGCAGATTCCACACAAATCTTTTTTAGGTTGTGCAAACTTGAGTTTTAAGGTTTTTTTTATGCAATCCCAATAATAGCGAAACGATAACGGATTATTAGGATAAACCTATGGTAGAACTCATTAGTTCTAGGCTACAGGTAGGCCTACACAAATAAACGGAAATAAAATTATTCGGCTTTTAAGTGCCTGGTTAATCTTATCTACAACTCAAATGATGATTAAATGTAGGCTAGTGCACACAAAAGGAGCCTTGCAAATCGATTAAAGAGAAATTTCATTATGGCATTTATAGATGTATAATTTTGCTTCACCAACGAAACGCCCCCTCACCACGACACACACACACACCTCTTGATCTTGGACTAAGCTATAAATCTGCGAAACATGACAATGATATGACATTAAGGCGTTGTTTAAGCCTGCAATTACAATAGCCCTAATTAACCATCGATTTGCGAACTTACCTGCTAGTTTGTAAACTATGCAACGCTCCTCTTGATTAACTGGTGCCGGTCCATAGAAACACGTCAGATTAGGCCAACTGACACTTCAGGAAATGTTGGCACTCTGAAATTGGCTAATTAGCTAGGCCTGTAGCATGTAGGCTCTAATTTTGATTGGCTAAGGCCTACAATGTTGCTTATTCGCCACTTAGTCGATAAGTAAAATACCTACCTTGTGCTTAATTCTGGAATGGCCAATCGACGAATACGTCTGTAACAAGACAGGCAAACTCAAATATTCGCCAACAGTACAGATAACAATATCTCGGAAACTATCAAATTTTTAAAACAATAGTATCAATCGAAAGAGCACGATCAGCATGAAAAGAAAAGTAAAAAAAAAAACGATTTTCTCAAAAATGACCATATTCGCCGGTTTGTCAATAAGCCAACGAATTGGTCGACTACGATTTTAAATTCCGTATAGGATAAACTCCGAAAACGCGCCAATAATTTTGACCTATATGAAGTCGGAGGCCGATAGGCCTACTTAAACCTAAATTTGATTATTGGCGCCCTATTTAGTTACAGTACATTGAGCACGTATCATACCTATTGGCGCCCTAGATAGCTTTATCACGTGCATTTTACTATTGACGTCATATTATTAAAGCTCACAATTTTAGTCGTGTGATAACAACGAAACCATTCTGATGTATTGTTCAATTTTATGTAAATCATATGTTTCTAAGGCGAGTCCTGTTAATAGTTAATAACAATTTTAAACATAAATGTGTGTAAATAAATTGAGAAATAAAATGAAATGTGGTTTTTTATACGCCCACACATTAATGTGGGCGTATATTGTAGTCGCCCCTGTCTGTCTGTCCGCCTGTCTGTCCACAATTGTTGTAGACACGATAGAGAGCTGGTTTCTTGATGGATTTTGATGAAACTTGCTGTGAGTGTTTGTTATCACCCGAGGATGAACCCTATTGAAAATCAGACGAATCGAAAAATATTTCATGGGTTATTGCCCTTGCTTTTGAAAATATCTTGTAGGCACCATAGAGAGCTCGTTTCTTGAAGGATTTTGATGAAACTTGCTGTGAGTGTTTGTTATCACCCAAGGATGAACCCTATTGAAAATCAGACGAATTGAAAAGTATTTCATGGGTTATTGCCCTTGCTTTTGAAAATATCTTGTGGACACCATAGAGAGCTCGTTTCTTGATGGATTTTGATGAAACTTGGTATGAGTGTTTGTATTGACATTAGGATAAACCCTATTGAAAATCAGAAACATCGAAATAATATTTGATGAGTTAATGCCCTTGTTCTTTAAAACGCGTTAATTTTTCAGCCTTTAACAAAGTTGTGGTCACGTTAGAGAGCTGGTTTCTTGATGGATTTTTATGAAACTTACTGTGAGTGTTTGTAATCACCCAAGGATGAGCCCTATTGAAAATCAGACGAATCGACAAATATTTCCTGGGTTATTGCCTTGCTTTTGAAAATATGTTGTGGACACCATAGAGAGCTGGTTTCTTGGTGGATTTTTATGAAACTTGCTGTGAGTGTTTGTAATCGCCCAAGGAGGAACCCTATTGAAAATCAGACGAATTGAAAACTATTTCATGGGTTATTGCCCTTGTTAACTTGTAGTTGTAAACACTCAAAAATCGTTCAATTTTGTAAACATTCTTGATGGCACGGTTTTCGACAGATGTTTCATTTACTGATAGTTCTTGTCGCCCTTCCGGATGACTTGGCTGCCATTACAAAAGTGGGCGTATTACGATGGGGCATCGCTATTTTAAGTACCATGCGGTGTACAATAAGAGAAATTTTGCCAGAACAGCAGCATTATTTGATGATTTTCATGTGTTGATGGATCTAAACGTGCGCAACTTGTAGCACACGGTGCGTCGATTTATTGTCCCGTTACAACTATACACTAGACGCTTTTTCCATGTCCACCCTCAGTCCTGCATTACCGACAGGGAACCAGTTGAATAGCGAGATTTTGCATCTGATTAAGGGTATTGATTGGGCTAGCGTTCGAGAAAAAAAAACACGAGATGGAATTTTTGCGAATTACTTATTATTTTTGGGCTCAGATTGTAGATAATTATTATTACTTTATTTGTAAACTATATAGAATGAAAAAAAAAACGAAAAGAAATTAGGTATTTCGTTAGTTTTTGCTATAAAATTAGGAAAAAGTAGCAAAATGTGTCCCGGTTGGTACAAGATTTCTCAGCCATTTTTTATTGAAAAATTACGATCTTGGTCTTGATTGAAAGCTTATTCAATAAGGATGAAACGTACAGAGAGTTTTTTTCGAAAATTCTAATCAGTTTGGCCCCTGGAAAATGTTTGCCGTACCTACGTGTACATTTTCGTAAATTTTCGTATTTCCATGGTAACCACCAAAATAATATTTTTTTTTGGAAAATCGCTCTGTACGTTTCTCGGCCATGTAATTGTTTACATTTATGCCAAGTTTGATGTAAATTGATCCATTCACATTTTTTTAAACTTGTATCAAAGGTTTGAAATGTCCAATTTTTATGACATGTTTGAAAGGGCTGTCAACTCATTAAAGAAAATCTGATTGACATGAAATCAACCTTAAACTATCGAGAAGGACCCAAAATCATCAACAAATGCACAACAAGTCTCAAGAAATCATTATTTCATATACTTATTCCATTTTTTCATAACGTGAAATAGCCCAATTAACACCCTTAAGTGTATTTTTTGACTGTGGGTAAAAAAAAAGCAATCAGCTGTGCGCCAAAAATTAGGTTTGTAGATCAAGTTCCAGTCAATCTTTTGTTGTGCAATACGTGAAACATTTAAATATGTTTATGATTTAATTAATTTTCAGACCGAAAACCTACAAAACCCAATGAGGTATTCTCAACAAGACGATCTCTCAGTGCCACTAGACAGTGTGATTATGGAATAGAGGGATAGTTATCAGGCGAAAGAACAGGCCACAGATCGACTGCCATACCTTGGTAAATATTCTTTTGTTAAGGGGGGTGCACACATACATGTCGTTAGTCAAACAATTCCATAAGCCTATCAAGCGTAAATCTTAAATTTGAATGAAAAAAAGGTTTTCTAAATTTTGTATGTGTATCGGGGACACTTTGAACTATTTCTATTCAGTTTGTGGTACCAGTAAGTCCACTTGATTACTTCATCAAACGCTAATTGCTGGAACCAAAATTGGAATGTTGCAAACTGGTGCTATCAGTGTCAATATTGTTAAAGGGACAGTCTGAATTTTTTTTAGGTCAAAAATTTTTTTGCTCAAATTTGTGAAAACTGTACACCAAAATCTGTAACTATGTGCCCTTTAATGTATCTGAAAGTTTTAAATAAAAAAATCCAGCCGTAAATTTTTAAACGCTAAAAACCTGCTAAATTTTTTAAAAACCTTACGTAAGGTTTTTAAGTGTGTTATGATTTTTGGACGCTGATAGGAAACTACTGAACGGATTTGAGTAAAAAAAATGCCTAATTTTAGAGAAATATCCCTCTTGTGTATTTTAAAGGTTTCAGCTAGAAATATTGGGCCATTTAAAGGGCAAACACCAAAACTAGGTCAAATTGCTTAATTAACAATAAGTACTCCCTGTTTGTAATTAACCCTTTAAAAACAAAATCAGTTTGATCAAGAAGATGCATAGATATAATAAACATACTTTAGAAATACTCTCAGGTAGCGTTTGTGATTTTTTTGATAATGGAAACTTTGTTCAAAAAAGCAGAATGGCCCTTTAACAAATTCCCTGGGATGTGTTCTTGTCACTATAATACCACTTGGTAATCGAAGAGTTCGGACAATTTATGTCTGAAAAACACGCCAAATTTCCTTTTTGTCATCTTAATAATGTCTGTTTTGCATGCCTTCCATTTCAGATACAATAGAACAATTGCTAGACTATTGAAAGTCGTAGATGAGTATTCAGGGGGAAAAGGCTGAACAATTCGAAGGAGAGGCGATTATGATGAAAAACTGCAAATTGATAAACTGAACCCGTGAAACTGACTATTATTGACCGCAATTATATATATATTGTTTTGAGAATAAAAGTATTGTTTGGTACAGGGTTATTGAACTATTGGCGTCTAAAGTATGATCACCACTCGTACTATTGGAGAGCAATTTTGGTTTAAATACAAACTTATAGCTTGTGCATAATAAATAGATAAGACTGTAACATGGTGTAAGTGAGTGGTAACAAGTTAACAAATTTACAGTATTTAGGAGTGAATACATATTTTACAATATATACACAAATATATTTTAATGTTCTTTAAATAAATAATTACTGATTGAGAAGGTGGGTTTCGCGTTTTTTAAAAGATAAATATACAAAAGCTGCTAGGTTTATAATTTCTTTTTGATTTTTAGTGTTCAAAAGGTTTATATATTTTTCAATGCAAGGATAGTTATTATAACATTTGGGTAGTTTTAATTGTCTGTATACAGAGTAGAAGGGGCAACATAAAAGGAAATGATATTCATCTTCAATTTCACCTAAGTTACATAGTAAACATGTTCGTTCATTTCTTGGTATTCGCGGTTTATATCTCCCTGTTTCAATGCGTAAGTCATGTGAGCCACTTCTGAGTCTGGTTAATGCAATACGATGTCTCCTATTAGTAATAATTTCTATATAAGGTTTAAATGAATTAGAGTAACATATGATATTATAATTTTGTAGTTTTCATACTGGGAGCGGTCATCGTTCCATTCTTGTAGAAACTGATCATCAATACGTAAGTTCAAATAATCATAATTAGGTAAATAAATATGTTGAATATGCCAATTCTCGCTTAAACCTAGCTTATCTAATAGAGATTTAACATTATATGCCCAATTTTGTTTGTTCACTGTGTCCACACACTGGAGATGCATATGAAAGGATAGAGCCTATATAACAATTAAACAAAAATATTTCTTGTTTCATATTTAAATGACATTGATCAAAAATGTTATGTAATTGATAAGCTGCTTTGGAGGCTTTAATTGATAAATTCTTTTGACATAAATTAAAATTACCATTTCTAGTGAAATCTATACCTAAATAATTAAAACTTTTTACACATTCAACTTTAACATGGTTATATATAAAATTACAGTTTTTGAATTTGTTTCCTTTTAGGAACACCATAATTTTTGTTTTTTTAACATTAAGAATTAGTTTCCATTTTTGACAGTACAGAGACAATCTATCAAGCACGTGTTGCAACCCTTCAGGGGAAGATGACATGAGGGTAGTGTCGTCAGCGTATATCAGAGAGGTTAAAATCAAAGTATCAAGATAAACAGGATCCATGACCTTTTCGTTCATAAAACAGTTGAAATCATTAAGGTAAACCGATCGGGCCTGCTGACAAGCCTCGTCAAACCAGGGATTTGTCCTTTATGTACGCTTGGGTATGCTGTTTGTTGATGTCTTTGTATGACCTATAATTTCGAAGCATGAGTCAAAGATTGAAGTAACGAAGTGTGAACTCATTTGGTCTAATTGGATCTGGTTTATATCATCCCCTGCCGTTGTGGCAAAATAGTTTAGAACTGGACTTGCTCGAAGATTATTTTGTATCTTACTTATCTTGTTTTTGTCCCATGCAAGAATTTTAGATTCATTTCAGCGTGGTTTATGTTGCTGATGTGCGGTCGTTGGTTCTGGGAAAACATTTGATTTTAGCTCAAAAGTTAAAGGGGTGTGGTCTGAGAATTCGTTGAAATCGCTTACACTGAAATTTTTAATAGTATCTGAGTTTCTCCAGTGGATGAGCAAATAGTATTACACTAGAAGTATCCAATTAAACCAGTAATAATCATATGTAATGCTTCGTCTACACGATCAAACATTTGTTCAAAACATCATCATACATTTGTATGACGGTGTTCAATCAAGCTTGTTGTGGATTTCTGTCTACACTGTGCAACATCGTCAAACATGATCCAACATTTGTATGATGATGTATGATGATGTATGACCAATAATGAAGGGTAATGATCATTTTTGGTTGGAAAATAATTCAACATGGTTGCTCAAAACAGTCTGTTGAGTGGTGCTGCTGCATCTTCGTCGTCAAAAGCGAAAGAGGGGAGCGCGAAAGGTTCGACAATGGGTTAGGGACTGGATCCAAAGAAGAGGTCTTACCAGTTGTTTGTAATTCCTCTGCCATTCGTTGCATTACTAACCTCCGTAATGGTTTATCCTTATAGTCTTTAATTAAAGTGTTATAAAGACACTGGTTTTCTTCATAAAGGCTAATTAACCTAGTTACATCGGACACAGTCCAAATTTTGTCTGTGTTGGCTGCCAATTTGAAAGATGGGAAGGAAGTCACATGACGCCTATACGCCAGCTGATTTGTTAAATTTTAAAGATGAAATATGCAGCTAAAAATTTGAACATCGTCATACATGTTTGACCATGTTCAACCTTGTTGTGAAAACGGTCTACACGATCAAACATTTGTCCACGAACACCGTCATACAAATGTATGATGATGTTTTGAACAAAATGTTTGATCGTGTAGACGAAGCTTAAGTAGCTAATATTATGTCCCTTTTGATGTTCCTTTTCAAACAAATCCAGCTTGAATAATATTGGTGTAGGAACTAAATAGTCAAATCTGCATATTGTGAAATGACACTCACAGAAAAGAATAAAAAGACCTGAAAAAGATGAATTCCTTAAGAGTTGTGGTCCTTTTATTATAAGACTTACTTTGAGAAGCCACTGGACTTACTTACCTTATCATCAGCATGATATCTGTCTGATACACAGTGTTGTGAAAAATCTTTGTACTGTTCACATAGCTTTATTTCTGCTTTGCATTATCATAGCAAAATATAGTTGTCATCATAACCAACTTCTGTGAGCCTTTGGTCTTGCAACAAATGTGGAAAATGTCAAATAAAAAACCAGTCCTTTCTTTCATTTCTGTATACATTTTTGACATAATATCTTGATCTAAAAGTTGTGAAACATCATTATAATACAGTTCACTATTATTTCTTTTAAACTGAGTTTGAAGTCGTGCTACTATATCTTTTAATATGAATTGTTTCACTAATTCTAAAAGTCTTTTATGTTGAAAAACCCTTAATGCAAATTGATAGACATTGAGAGATTTGTTTTTTAATGCTCTTAATATTTCCATAAATTCTTCTACATTTACTTACTCATTTTCGTTGTTTATTTCAAACAAGGCTCACCAGATGTTTCTGTATCTGAAAAAGAAAAAAATTC
This sequence comes from Lottia scabra, assembly GCA_029955415.1. Classification (NCBI taxonomy): domain Eukaryota; kingdom Metazoa; phylum Mollusca; class Gastropoda; family Lottiidae; genus Lottia; species Lottia scabra. Next base: position 21,206,558 of record JARJEI010000003.1, read on the forward strand.
AATCAAAAGATATTGGAAAACAGAAAATTAGCCAAGTCAAGCATTTCAATGGCTCTGTGGCTTTAGCGGATTCAAAAATACTTTTACATTCATATGTGTGCAGATATTTCACTAAAATCCTAAAACTTAGCACTTCTATTCACATGAACAAGTAAAAAATAGATGTAGCCTAAAATCGCTAAAAAGTTTTTCATAATATTCAATGGGTTTGTCGAATATCGAAGGTTTCATACAATATTATCATTGAATTATGGTACTGCTTTATATAAATAATGGTGTCTATCAGTGCTTTTTATACGCCCACATGAAATGTGGAGCGTATATTGTCGTCACCCATATCCGTCGGTCCGTCCGTCCGTCCACAATTGCTCGTAAACACTCTACAGGTCACAATTCTTGACAGATTTTGACGAAACTTAATGGTAATGTTTATTACCGCCCCAGGATGAACCCTATTGAAAATCAGCAAAATCGGAAAATATTTACTACGAATTATTGCCCTTGTTCTTAAAAACGCGTTCGATTTTTGGCTCGTAAACACTCTACAGGTCATAATTCTTGCCGGATTTTGATGAAACTTAATGGTAATGTTTAATACCGCCCAAGGATGAACTCTATTGAAAATCAGCAAAATCGGAAAATATTTACTATGAATTATTGCCCTTGTTCTTGAAAATGTGTTCAATTTTTGGCTCGTAAACACTCTACAGGTCACAATTCTAGACGGATTTTGATGAAACTTAATGGTAATGTTTAATACCACCCAAAGATAAACCCTATTGAAAATCAGCAAAATCGGAAAATATTTACTATGAATTATTGCCCTTGTTCTTGAAAATGTGTTCAATTTTTGGCTCGTAAACACTCTACAGGTCACAATTCTAGACAGATTTTGACGAAACTTAATGGTAATATTTATTTCCGCCCAAGGATGAACCCTATTGAAAATCAGCAAAATCGGAAAATATTTACTATGAATTATTGCCCTTGTTCTTCAAAACGCGTTCGATTTTTAGCTCGTAAACACTCTACAGGTCACAATTCTTGACAGATTTTGATGAAACTTTATGGTAATGTTTATTACCACCCAAGGATGAACCCTATTGAAAATCAGCAAAATCGGAAAATATTTACTATGAATTATTGCCCTTGTTCTTAAAAATGCATTGTATTTCTTGTAAACACTCTACAGGTCACAATTCTTGACGGATTTTGACGAAACTTAATGGTTATGTTTATTACCGACCAAGGATGAACCCTATTGAAAATCAGCAAAATCGGAAAATATTTACTATGAATTATTGCCCTTGTTCTTAAATACGCGTTCGATTTTTGGCTCGTAAACACTCTACAGGTCACAATTCTGAACGGATTTTGACAAAACTTAATGGTAATGTTTATTACCACCCAAGGATGAACCCTATTGAAAATCAGCAAAATCGGAAAATATGTTCTATGAATTATTGCCCTTGTTCTAAAAAACGCGTTCGATTTTTGGCTTGTAAACACTCTACAGGTCACAATTCTTGACGGATTTTGATGAAACTTGCTGATAATGTTTATTTCCACCCAAGGATGAACCCTATAGAAAATCAGAAAAATCAAAAAATATTTTCTATGAATTATTGTCCTTGCTCTTGAAAATGCGTTTGATTTTTGGCTCGTAAACACTATACAGGTCACAATTCGTAACAGATTTTGACGAAACTTACTGATAATGTTTATAACCACTCAAGGATGAACCCTATTAAAAATCAGCAAAATTGAAAAATATTTACTATGAATTATTGCCCTTGTTCTTAAAAACGCGTTCGATTCTTGGCCACAATTCGTTACAGATTTTGACGAAACTTACTGATAATGTTTATTACCAGTCAAGGATGAACCCTATTGAAAATCAACAAAATTGAAAAATATTTACCATGAATTATTGCCCTTGTTCTTGAAAACGAATTCGATTTTTTGCTTGTAAACACTTTACTGGTCACATTTCTTAACAGATTTTGATGAAACTTGCTGGTAATGTTTATTGGCACTCCAGGATGAACCCTATTGAAAATCAGCAAAATCGAAAAATATTTACCATGAATTATTGCCCTTGTTCTTAAAAACGCGTTCGATTTTTGGCTCGTAAACACTCTACAGGTCATAATTCTTGCCGGATTTTGATGAAACTTAATGGTAATGTTTAATACCGCCCAAGGATGAACTCTATTGAAAATCAGCAAAATCGGAAAATATTTACTATGAATTATTGCCCTTGTTCTTGAAAATGTGTTCAATTTTTGGCTCGTAAACACTCTACAGGTCACAATTCTAGACGGATTTTGATGAAACTTAATGGTAATGTTTAATACCGCCCAAAGATAAACCCTATTGAAAATCAGCAAAATCGGAAAATATTTACTATGAATTATTGCCCTTGTTCTTGAAAATGTGTTCAATTTTTGGCTCGTAAACACTCTACAGGTCACAATTCTAGACAGATTTTGACGAAACTTAATGGTAATATTTATTTCCGCCCAAGGATGAACCCTATTGAAAATCAGCAAAATCGGAAAATATTTACTATGAATTATTGCCCTTGTTCTTCAAAACGCGTTCGATTTTTAGCTCGTAAACACTCTACAGGTCACAATTCTTGACAGATTTTGATGAAACTTTATGGTAATGTTTATTACCACCCAAGGATGAACCCTATTGAAAATCAGCAAAATCGGAAAATATTTACTATGAATTATTGCCCTTGTTCTTAAAAATGCATTGTATTTCTTGTAAACACTCTACAGGTCACAATTCTTGACGGATTTTGACGAAACTTAATGGTTATGTTTATTACCGACCAAGGATGAACCCTATTGAAAATCAGCAAAATCGGAAAATATTTACTATGAATTATTGCCCTTGTTCTTAAATACGCGTTCGATTTTTGGCTCGTAAACACTATACAGGTCACAATTCTGAACGGATTTTGACAAAACTTAATGGTAATGTTTATTACCACCCAAGGATGAACCCTATTGAAAATCAGCAAAATCGGAAAATATGTTCTATGAATTATTGCCCTTGTTCTAAAAAACGCGTTCGATTTTTGGCTTGTAAACACTCTACAGGTCACAATTCTTGACGGATTTTGATGAAACTTGCTGATAATGTTTATTTCCACCCAAGGATGAACCCTATAGAAAATCAGAAAAATCAAAAAATATTTTCTATGAATTATTGTCCTTGCTCTTGAAAATGCGTTTGATTTTTGGCTCGTAAACACTATACAGGTCACAATTCGTAACAGATTTTGACGAAACTTACTGATAATGTTTATAACCACTCAAGGATGAACCCTATTAAAAATCAGCAAAATTGAAAAATATTTACTATGAATTATTGCCCTTGTTCTTAAAAACGCGTTCGATTCTTGGCCACAATTCGTTACAGATTTTGACGAAACTTACTGATAATGTTTATTACCAGTCAAGGATGAACCCTATTGAAAATCAACAAAATTGAAAAATATTTACCATGAATTATTGCCCTTGTTCTTGAAAACGAATTCGATTTTTTGCTTGTAAACACTTTACTGGTCACATTTCTTAACAGATTTTGATGAAACTTGCTGGTAATGTTTATTGGCACTCCAGGATGAACCCTATTGAAAATCAGCAAAATCGAAAAATATTTACCATGAATTATTGCCCTTGTTCTTAAAAACGCGTTTGATTTTTGGCTCGTAAACACTATACAGGTCACAATTCGTAATGGATTTTGATGAAACATACTGATAATGTTTATTACCACCCAAGGATGAACCCTATTGAAAATCAGCAAAATAAAAAAATATTTACAATGAATTATTGCTCTTGTTCTTGAAAACATTCAATTTTTAGCTCATAAACACTATAGGACAATACTGGACAGATTTTGAAGAAACTTGATGTGAATGTTCTTAATCACTTTTGTTCTAACTGTCAAATATATTTGTTTAAAGTCAAAGTCAGTGGCCCAGTGGGCGTATATTACCTTGCCTGGCAAGCTATGTTTTGGTATATATATGAAATTTGCAGATCATTGTTGATAATCTATATCACCCCTACCCTCTTAACACATTTTCATCAGCAGAAAGTTTTATATCAGTCCACAAATTTGATACATATTATATACCATAAACTTGCCTGTTAAGTTTAGAAACTCGGTAGTAGCATATTTAGCAGGCTTTGAATAGATATGAAAACCTGAAAAAAACAAAAAAAATAATCATACCAAATCCCAGCAGGAATTATAAGATATTTTCTTTCGTTAAGGATCAGATGTTATTGGAAACAAAACAATAAATATTGCATTTCCACATGCTGAGATCTAGGTGTTTTTGGTCAACTCTTGAACAAATCTTAATTACATTAGGCCCTAGACATTGCTCATTCAGAAGAAAATATTGTGAGAGAATGTTCGGATTCAAATAGAAGATCATACTTTGATGTGAAATATGCTCAATTCTAAAAATATGCAGACATGGATTGTATTTTTAAAAAGAATTTTCACATACCACTAAAATTTAGCCTTTTCTTTGAAACAGGAGAAATGGTTTGAGATTCTTCCTTCTTACTCTTTAAATTCAACTTCTCCAACGATCTTCGTATAATCTCGACAACTGGCTGAGGAGAGTGATGTCTCCGAGAGAAAATGTCTACGCGTGAACTATTTATAACATGGTTGGTCAATAGGTCAGAGTAATATCTCCGATAGGTAGAATTTCTCTGTTGATCAGAATGATTTAAAGGGGCACAGGCTACATTTTCGCGGGTCGATTTGGATAAGTCTCAGAAACGGGAATTTTTTAGCTCAGCAATTTAGTACTGGTTATCACAACTCACCATTGAAATTTGAGCCTTCAAATCCATGTGCATTCATATTTATTAGCATTTGAAAGTTATAATGCCTACTACACATTATCGATACTATGCAATATATAGAAAAGTCATCTATAGAAATAGAAGGAGAAATGTCTAATTTAAGGTATATTTGAAGGAAATATGCAATTTTCGTGCATATTCAAGACCCTAATCAACCAATAAAAATGAAGACTGGTCCCCTTTAATCTATGAAAGATTAATTCGGGTCAATTGTACATGAGTGAAATATTTCTTTTTTCAGACTCAGGATTATTTGAACACGGTGATCAAATATGTAGTCGAGGCAGAAGTGAGAAGACGGAGAGCAGGTGTAGCAGCAGCAGTTGCCCGCGTCGTTGCTCGATGTAGCTAGGCACTACTGGAAGAGACCATGGTTTCATAACCACGATATGGTCTCAATTTGATTCGGGAGCTACTTGATGGAGACACGACATCATTCCACAACTAATGTAGAATGGCACCGGCCCAGTTTGACACTATTTTGACAAAAATACACGTTGTCATATTAAAAGAAGATACCAATTTCAATAAGGCAGTGCACAAAGAGAAAAAATTAGTTACTCATAGATTTCTCAAAAATCTATGATTTAAGAATAAACGTGATAAATAAGATGCTTTAAATAACATATTTACCACTTTTCCCGAGTTCTTTTGCTATTTCGACGTGTTCCCGGTTTTTAGTGTTTTTATTTGAGTATTCCTTACTCGAAGTCATAAATAACGCAGGTCTTTCTTGCCATAATTAAATTAATTTAATTTTAACTCGTCCGGCCATTCATCAGCCATCATGACTTGAGATACTAACGCCACCAAGCAGGGACTAAAATAAGCGCGCGTTGATTGGCTAATATCTACGACTCAGTTAAGTCGCGGAGTAAGCCTGTACTTATGTCTATGATGATGCCCGATGGTCAAATTTTATTTTCTGATTGCTGAGTTGAGTACACTGGTTAATTTCATAAATGTACAATGTACTGCAAAATTATTTTTTTTATTATTAGTGTACATGTATTACATATGAAATATCATTTTACAATTATTTAACATCTGCCATGGACAGTTCTCTTTCAAAATACGGCTATCGTGCGTAGACTCTGGCCATCTTGCCACAAGATTAATAAACTCTCCTCTGTGATTACAAACAGCCTGCACATTAAAGGGATATGTTCTCTTTAACGTTTGACCAAAAAACTTTCACATTCGGAATTTTTTAGCTTATCCAATCCGTAATATTGTTCCAAACTCTCCCTCAAAATGTAAGCCTTCAAACCATGTATCATAAATATCAGCGTTTGAAAGTTTAAAATCGTCGTTTAGCGAGACAATGACTCCAAGTTGAATTTGGTACTTTTGTCCTGGCGGTTAGTTTGGTGGACGGATGGTGGTTGATGAGAATTTCAAAGAATTCTTAGAACTGCTCAATGGAATGAGTCCAAACTATAAAAATGTCATCTAAAAATTACTTGGGTATGGCCAGAGCCGAAATTCACACTCTAAACCTCTGTATGATACTTGCAAGAAAAGTTTTCCATTTTCCCAATTTTTGTTTTAATTTCTGTGAGTCTCGATTCCTGCTCTCGTTTAGCAGTATATTGTGCAGTATATATAGCTTAACAGTTCCATAAGCATTCCGTTTACTTTTTTCTTCCGAAACCTTCAACCACTTACCCCACCTTACCAATCATTACATTTCGTTTTATTTGTAATCTGTTTGAGCGTGTTCCGGTGACGAAATAAGCTATGAATAGCACGTGCCACCCTTCCGCAAATCAAAACAACTTTTATAAGGACGTTTCGTATAACGTCATAATTTGGACTGCCGTGTCGTTTTACTTTCTGTTCCGTTTTTCCACAATGCATAGACTCTTGATCTTGAAGGCAGATTCTGATTGGCGGAAACCGACTTTACCAGACACGCTCGCCTTATAAACCTTGTTAGATTACAATGAGTAGAAAATAAAAAAAATAAGCGAAACGCTTACCAACATGGTTCACCTCTTTTTCTGAAAATTCATTATTTATCTTCATATACATATTTTATTCTCATCATCACAACATACACTTTCTGTATTTAATGTTACTATTGAATCCTACAACCATGGGCAGAGATCACGGTGCGTGCGTTCATGGAGGAGCATGAGCCCGTGGTTCATAAAACTGGAGACCTCACCTCCACCCACATATTACACTAAACAATGACTTGCAACATTATTCTTAAAATTCCCATTTTTTAAACACCCACACATTAATATGGGCACAACTTTTGATGAAACTTGCTGTGAGAAGGATGAACCCTTTTGAAAATCAGACTAGTCGAAAAATATTTCATGGGTTATTGCCCTTACTTTTGAAAATATGTTTTTGACACGATAGAGAGAAAACATGATATTTTTAGCAGTTAACAAAGTTGGGACACGATAGAGAGCTGGTTTCTTGATGGATTTTGATGAAACCTTGCTGTGAGTGTTCATAATCACCTAAGGATGAGCCCTATTGGATGGATTTGGATGAAACTTGGTGTAGTGTTTGTAATCATCCAGGGATAAACCCTTTTGAAAATCAAGATATATCAAAACATATTAGTTCATTTGAATATTTTACATACGCTTACTTTTTTACAAAGCCATTAATGATCTTTTACTCTTTCCAAATTATTTAATTAAATTAATCTATCCTTGACATTAATATCACATTTCCTTGACCTATACAGAGTCTATATAAATGAGCCTATGGGAGAAGCCATTTTTATTTAGCGCCTCTAGCGGTTTGAAGTCACTTCCGCAAACAGTCTATTGACGACGCTAAATGCCGAAATTTGGAAAGCCCTGGCCCAGTCCCCAAATTGTTTAGAATAAAACTGGGTTAATCGTTAGTACTGCATCCATATGGCTACAATCTCGTGTGCTTATGACGACCAAATTTTAAGTCAAAGCTGAATAATTCTTCAAAATAAATCGGCCACTTCTAAATCCATGACTAACAATTCTAATTTGAAGTCGATATTTTAATTCGATTTACCGATCAATGTGAGAAGACATTTAGTTGATTTTTATTTACAAAATTCAGCATATCCCCGAAAGCCTCAAACGCTATTTAGTCCTATTATTACAAGGGGATGACGATGTATGTTTCTTTTACTTAGAACCCTAATAATACATGCACCACTTCTAACCCCAAAATCTAAATCATACCAGGGCTTATAATATAAGTTTTGCTATTATAGGAAAAGCTACTTACAATTTATTGGTTCATTCACACCTGCGCTTTCCCGTTTTTCTTAATTTTCCCAAGTTTCCTACTTTCAAATTTTAAATAATAATGTAATCTACATTATGACATCACAAAACTCATTTTCACAGTGTTTCCTGAACAAAACATGCTTTAGGAGCAGGAATGATTGACATAACATGATCCATTAAAGACTTTATAATGCACGAATTGCTAATAATCTTAGGAACAATTTATAATTTTTTTCCTAACACCTGTCTCATAGATTCAAAGGGAACATATAAGGATCCAAAATAGAGAAGAATTGTGCTGGTATGCCCTAAAGTGACAATATATGTTGGCTTCTACTACTAATGAATCTTCATGGACAGAAAGGTGACATTCACTGCACAGCAGTTTTTTTTAAAGTAAATACCCTTCTATATAAAAAATTACATTAGATACAATAGATAGAATGACAATGTCATCTTTAACTACAAGTTCAGAATTGTTATCTTTTTGTTTCTTGCAAACTGGCTCCTCTTTGGCATTACTCCCATCCCGTTTTCTCTTCCCACGTGAAGCTAAAGGCAATTATAGGGTGTCTGTATCAGACAGGCAGTTTCCCGATTTAACTGGCTTCAAAAGCAGACATGTGCACAAGGATCTGTAGGCATATGCACATTCTTGAGATGAGGGTTAAACCTATGTCCTCCTTTTTATTACGTACTTGAGAAAATAAGTTTTCAAGACAATCCTGTTTAATAAGACCCGATAGAATATATTTTACTTTAGAGTCGGGGGTGAGTACAGAATCTACTAATTGTTCCATTGCATTGAGGTTTTGAAGTAATCCAATAATACAAGGTTGTTAAGTAGATTTTCCAGTTTGTTTACTTTCTCACGAAAATAGCTTATTCTTGTCTTGCTGTCATTGGTTATGATTTCATTACCTACAAGTATCTAAGATAGTGGACCACGGCCATATACGCCTAACAAAAAAGTCGAAAAAGGAAAAAATTTAATCAGGAGAAAACTAAACTTTCTCAAACCTTTGGATTTAGGTCCAATAACATCCATTTTAAGTTTCATCAAAATCGTTTGAAAATTAAGAGAGTACAGTGTACTCTGTGTAATCCGACATGCATTGGGACCATAGAAATATGTCGGATTACGGAGAGTGACGGAATACTCAAAGCTCAACATTTTTCACGTCGGTATATTACTATTTATAGCTCAGTGACCCAGATAAGAAGTTATCATTACATTAGATCAGGGCTAGAAATGTCTACCTGTAGTCGGCGATAAGTAGAAAAATCAATAAATAACAAATCGATGTTTGCGTTTTAAGTTAAAAACATTTCCAAGATTATTTTTGACATCGTTTTTGACGGGATGTTTTGGTATACTCGCGACGTATTCTACAGTGAAGTTTTTCCATTGAGCGAGTATTTTGTAGCAGACAAATAGTAGTATTTTCAGACCGGTGTGGGTTATTTCAATAAGGTCGCATTTAAAACCGACACGTAGATTTTTGTTGGATAATGATGAACGTAATACTAGATCGATATCAAAATGAGCAATAATAATCATTTAGTTTCTCCGCGAATTATTTAGGTCCTTCGAAATTGCCTCGCTTGACGGGGGTCGTGAAAGAAATATCAACTTGTTTGTTTATCATTTTCGACATCCGGGCCATAGCTGGTAGTGTTCGATTCGTAGTGCTTTATCTGTGTCGTGCTTTATCATTGAAGTCCCATTAGAAGTGTCTGGAACAAAAAGTCGAACGCACCCATCTCGCAGATTCTCGTGAACAATAACAATAAAATGATCGGAACATTTCGATCCCGGCAATTGCTCACTTGAACAATCTTCTAAATCTACACAAGATTTACACAAATAACTCAAACAAATCATTACCCTAGCCAATAGTTCTATAGGCAATTAGGCCTACCTAGCGATGATTAGTCAGAAGAAATGAGATCAGAAATCTATTGTTTTCACGTTGATTGATGTCGGATTATCGTTAACACGAAAGATTATCTAATTGGATTTAATTGATCAAGGTGACTAGATGTCGGATTATACAATGTTTTCTGCCTGTCGGGACCAATTATTAGTGTCGTAATTCGGAATACACAGATTGTCGGAGTACTAAGAGTTTTTTAAACTGACACAAGAAGGAATTCAATCGGGACCAAACATTGATGTCGGATTACGCAGAATGTCGTAGTACTCAGATGTCGGAAATGACAGAGTACACTATGTAATAGCATATTTAAGATTTGGGGCAAGGGCAATAACTCTGCTTGTAACAATCGAAATAGCTCAAATTCGAACTTGATCTTCGTTTTCTGAATATATATACACATATCAAATTTCATTTGATTCCGTCAAAAGCTCTAGTTTTTAGAGCGTTTACACGGAAATGTTGACGGACGGATCGACGGATTTGGGGCAAGGGCAATAACTCTGCTTCTAACGATCGAAAATAGCTCAAATTCGAACTTGATCTTCGTTTTAAGAATATGTATACACATATCAAATTTCATTTAATTCCGTCAAAAACTCTAGTTTTTAGAGCGTTTACAAGCAAATGTTGATGGTCGGACCGACGGATTTGGGGCAAGGGCAATAACTCTGCTCCTAACGATCGAAAATAGCTCAAATTCGATCTTGATCTTTGTTTTATGAATATGTATACACATATCAAATTTCATTTGATTCCGTCAAAAACTCTAGTTTTTAGAGCGTTTACGAGCAAATGTTGACGGACGGACGGACGGACCGACGGACCGACGGACAGGGGTGACGACAATATACGTCCTCATAGAGAGATGAGGGCGTATAAAAATGGAATGTTAATATGAATCTAAAAAATTAATTACTATTTAACAGGCGGCACTGACACAGGGTTGAACCAATGTGGACAATAAATGTTAAGATTATCAAATTTTAAACTAAATTTATAGTGCATCTAACATAGTCTTATTTGTTTTATAATTACTTCAGTAGGGACGCAGGCTGAAATAGATCAGTTGTCTGAAGATCGCACAGCATGAAACTCGAGTAACAACATGTTTCAGGTTTTACTTAAATATTTATATATCACTCTACATTTAATGTTTTGAGCACTATTTTAACATTAATAATAATTATTTTGTTATTGTAGACTAAATTCACATTATTGGTTACAAAATAAATAAATCTCAACTGATCGCCTTACACTGAGCATTGACATCTTTTAAAAAGTTTGCTGTCTGCAATATATCATTAGGCAACTTGCCGAGAGCTACAAGTGTATGCATACCAGCATACTCTGAGTGAGAACAAAATTGGACAGCCAACGACACCTGAAAAGAGATTCCAAAATAATTGTCCCATGTGTCAAACAAATGTCACTATTGACCATAAAGATATTTTTTTTATTACAACATGTACTTAACTGCAAGTAAAGCTCAAGTCACTGGCACGACAATTTTGTGCAAATTATTATAATTGGATATAATATGGACCCAAGAAAATATTTTTTTTAATTTATAGCCTGATAGTAATATACCGTACCACAAAGAATTTTGATTACACAAAGACCTGGTCTGCTTTTTAAAACTGTAAAGTCATTCTAATCTTTCCCGCTTTCACTCCCAACCACTAGGGACCCTGACCTATATTTTCTTTATACTGATAATCTCCCTTGAAATAATTTCTTTTTTATTTCCTCGCTTCTGCCCCGATCTCGCACAGGCCTTGGGTTTTTCTACAGTAATATGACAAAACGCTATCCATATACTTCAAGTCTCGTTATTTCCACATGTTACTGGTCTGTTTATATTTTTTCTCCAGATTCCATAAATCTGTAAAAAAATATATATAATCTGTATAAAAATATATAATTGATAAATTTTAGGCACAAACCACGTCATGTAAAAAGTTGTAATCAGTTGTAATCACCCCCAAAAATCCATGTCCAAAATGCAAACAATAAAAGTTTTACTCGTAATAATTCCATTATAAACTAGACCTGTTCGACACAGATCTGTCAGCTTCCGAGTAGTTTTCGTTTGATGTATTTATTTTGCGTAAAGATAAGCATGATTTCAGGATGGAATACAGATTATTTCCCTTTTTTGGCGAAGCCATTCTTTGTCAAATTTGAAATTTGACTGGCCATTTTGACCATATTTACCATTTATGGCCATTTTGACCAAATTTAACATGTGTGGCCATTTTGACTAGGTGCCATTTTGGTTAGGGACCCAATTGACTATAACCCGTTTAGCAAAACATTGCTCTTTTTATTACCTTACAATATCCAACTTTCTTATTTGTAAAATGTCATTATCAATGATTGTCATTCATTAAATCCTTTGTTTTGGGACAAACTAGTAAAATAATCCAATACACAAACCAATATCCAATTAAAATTGAACCAACTATAACTGATTAGCTCTTTGTTTGATATAAAGAAATTTTAATCTATACCGTGCATTTTCGTATCCCACAAAAAGTTCTAGATCTATTTAAAAATGTCATAGATTGGTCAGTTTCCTTTTTTGATGAATTTCTATTATAAATAATATATGGTTTTAAAGCTGTGAAATTTTACATTATACATGTATACCTGTTTTACAAATTTTAAGTATTCAGATTATATTTCTATACATATCCATTTCTCTGGATTCGGTCCCAAATATTTATGTTCAAACTTGGCCATTGAATTTTAAGTTTTTGTCCTTTTGTAATTCTGTTTAAACAATTCTTCTCTGGAACTTGAAATTAAAACTTCTGGGTTCAACATTTGATTGACAAATCTATAATCAGTTTCCTGGTTGTATATTGCATCTATATTTTGATAAAGTTTATATTGTGTAGAGACTAGGGTGTAGTAGAATGGTTTGACCTGATAACACTTTTATGACCTAGATACTTGTGTCTGTTGGCTTGTTGAAGCTGTTATATAATTCTTATAACACCTTCATAATCTCATGTAATTAGAGTATATTTTATTTTTAAAAAATGTTGAATTTTGTCAATGCACAATGATTTATATATTATTTTAAAGCTGTGAATTTGCACATTATAAATCTCTTCGAATTTTTTCTGTAAGTTAAATAGAAGTCAGATGAGCAAAATTAGGGATATTAAAATCTTGAAATTAAATAATTTAAAGAAAATTAATAAATTGTTCATTTTCAAAACCCCATAAAATCAAAAGTAATTAACCAAAATTATAAATGTTGGTATCAAATGAAAGGGTAGCCAAAGAAAAATCGTTTTGTCCAAAAATATAGGTTGCAGACGGTCAAGGTCAAAAGTTATAAGCCTTGATATTCATGGCCTATCACAAAAAAACTTTGAATGAAGGTTGTGCAAAGACAAATTAAAAATTAAAAAAAAGGCGACTAGAGGACCTAGATAATTTTCAAAATTACATTTTAAATCAAGTTTGAAAAAAATCAGATTAAAAATGGTGGAAGACTAGTATTTTTTGCGATATTTCGCTTTTTTAAGATGGCGGATAAACGGATAGGAATTTGCATATACGGCTAGTGTACAAAATGAAGATATTAATGGTACAAATTCCATGAAATAACAAATTTTCAAGTTTTCGCAAAAAATAATCCGAAAACTCCGATATTTGTGATTTTCGACATTTTTTGGAAATTTCCGAATGTTCCGGAAAAATTTCGGAATTTCTTTTTTGGGAATCTTAATCGATAATTTCGTTTCTACCCACCTACCAATTTTCGTGCAAATCGAATAAAAAATAAAGAAGTTTGAATTTTGACCAAAATTCGGTACAAAAAGTTATCAACAAAATTTTCAAATTTCTGAAGCCGATGCCTGCTTAGAAGTTTTTTGAAGATGTCACACAGAAAATTTTACGGAAATCGAACAAATATTAAACAATTTATGGTCGATTTCCAAAAATAAAGAGTTTTCCGCCAGACCACTTCCGATCGGAAACTGATGGCTGGATATACCTTTAAGAGCTAATCACTAGGTCTGGGATATCTTGGGAAATGCAAAAAATCTTCTAAGTATAACAGTTTTTGCTGGGTACTCTGACAACAATTACTAGTGTGGTTGTGCAGTAGAATGGTTTGACCTGATAACACTTTTATGACCTAGATACTTGTGTCTGTTGGCTTGTTTAACCTGTTATATAATCCTTATAACACCTTCATAATCTCATGTAATTAGAGTATATTTTATTTTTAAAAAATGTTGAATTATGTCAATGCACAATGATTTATATATTATTTTAAAGCTGTGAATTTGTACATTATAAATCTGTTCGAATTTTTTCTGTAAGTTAAATAGAAGTCAGATGAACAAAATTATGGATATTAAAATCGTATATCTTGAAATTGAATAATTTAAAGTAAATTAAAAATTGTTCATTTTCAAAACCCCATAAAATCAAAAGTAATTAACCAAAATTATAAATGTTGGTATCAAATGAAAGTGTAGCCAAAGAAGAATAGTTTTGTCCAAAAATATAGGTTGCAGATGGTCAAGGTCAAAAGTTATAAGCCTTGATATTCAAGGCCTATCACAAAAAACTTTGAATGAAGGTTGTGCAAAGACAAATTCAAAATTTAAAAAAAAGGCGACTAGAGGACCTAGATAATTTTCATAATTACATTTTAAATCATGTTTGAAAAAAATCGGATTAAAAATGTGGGACAAGTAGTATTTCTTAGATATTTTGCTTTTTTTAAGATGGCGGCTGAACGGTTAGGAATTTGCATATACGGCAAATATACAAAATGAAGATATCAGTTGTACAAATTCAATGAAATAACAAATTTTTGCAAAAAATAATCCGAAAACTCTGATTTTTTGGATTTTCGACATTTTTGGGAAATTTCCGAATGTTCGGGAAAAATTTCGGAATTTTTTTGGGGGGAATCTTAATCGATAATTTGGGTTCTACCCACCTACCAATTTTCGTGCAAATCGAATAAAAATTAAAGAAGTTTGAATTTTGATCAAAATTCGGTACAAAAAGTTATCTACAAACTTTTCAAATTTCAAATTTCTGAAGCCCATGTCTGCTTAGAAGTTCTTTCAAGATTGAACACAGAAAATTTTATGAAAATCAAATAAATATTAAACAATTTATGGTCGATTTCCAAAAATAAGGAGTTTTCCGCCAGACTGCTTCCTGTCGGACACTGATAGCTGGAAATATATTTAAGGGCTATTCACTAGGTCTGGGATATTTGGGCTAATGCAAAAAATCTTCTAAGTATAACAGTTTTTGCTGGGTACTCTGACAACATTTACAAAAAAAAAAAATAAAAAAAAAAAAAAAAATTAATGGTAACAATACAGTTTCGAGCGCAACTCGAAAGCTGTAATGAGTTATATATTCCAATTCAGGACATTTTCCATTCAGATATATATATGTAAATACAAAATAGCTAAAAACAATATTATTTTGTAATATTTTGCATAATGTGAAAACAACTTATACAAGAAAACCCTGTCCCAACTTCCCGTGTCATCAACGTCATAATGCTATAAATAGATGAATTATGCTTCAATGCAATCGGTTAAGAAAGCAAGTCGTGTGTTAAAATAATAAACCATTTCCCGCCAATTTTAAGACCAAAAGCAACATGGCGAACGAGACGACGAAATGGTGATGGTGATTTAAGAATATTTTAGACAAAATAAAGTGAGTACCTTAATTCCATGTCATCTACAAACGGTCTACATCAGTCATCCTAAATGTTGAAACTTTGTTTTTTCACCTGGCCATCAAAAATATGTGATAGCCTTTTCACAAAATGCAGCTATAAGGTCACCACATGTGTTTTAATCAATATCCTTGTTATCAACGACACAAATTTTCGTGACGCTGATGATTTTTTTAGTATCGTTGATGACGTGTTGTTGATGACAATAAAGAAAATATCACTCATCCTGATATATCTATGCTCCATTTTGTAACAGATGGTCCTACAACCCAATACTAGAATAAAACCAACTTCTATCTGGGATCGATTATTCCTAGGGAAATGGGCTTCACAGACGTGACCTGGAATTTCCTGGAAGCGGGCCATGGAAAAGGGGCAGCAGACGGGATCGGCGAGACAGTGAAGAGACAGGCTGATCGATTGTTGGCTGAGGGTAAGGATGTTTCTGACCTTAAAACAAACTATGATAAACAGAAACTCAAGTATTACACTTAAGTACATCGAAAATATTTCTTAAATCAAGTCATTTGTAGTTAACCTTATACTGTGATAAACATTGGATTATACATCTCATCCAAGATTCACTGATTGTTTTATTTATCTTCACTGAAGGAAATGTATGCGATGAAGTAATTTAACTTGAGTCACCATAATGTGCAAGCAAATTTGGATGAAAGCTAGGACACATAAGAAAGACAAGTTCATCCCAGTAAATGAGGTTACCCATAGAATAGGCGTTGAAATATCAGATTTAAAGCTCCTTCTACTTTTTCACACCCTGACAGGTTGTATGTAGAATATATAATGTTGCTGAAGTGACCTCTGTTGACAAGGCTATGGTCACTCATTTCAAGAAGGCACTGCGACCTTAATTGTTGCCCCAAACAAGAGATGCTTTGACATACATAAAGAGAGCACGCCTTCAGACCTTAGTGTGGCTTGAAACAACTCAATCAAAGCCAAGTGTATTCAACTGCCTCTACCAGGGGGTGGAAATAGAAGGATGGTCAGATGTCACCAATATGTATTTTAGGGTAGTTTGACCCTAGGAATTCATTTCTGCCACTTTCAAATTCGTCGTACATCGTACATAATTTTTTTATTCTTTTCCAATTTTCTTGGAACCTAATGCCTTAATTATAACTTGAACTTAATATAACTAAATACAGCTATCTATATGCTTTACTAGTATACGAGGTCATGTTGACCTTGACCCTATGACTCTTTTGACGCTTATGATATTTTGTGCAAAGTATCATAAGTGTCAAAAGAGTCATAGGGTCAAGGTCATGGTGATAGATTGTAGGGGTCAACTAGGGAGTCATGTTGACATTGACCCCATGACCTTAGGTCAACCGACCGTTATGACACTTTGCACTATGGGTCAAAATCCTAGTCGACACTGACCTGGTCATAGGGTCAAGGTCATGGTTGTAGATTGTAGGGGTCAACTAGAGGGTCATGTTGGCATTGACCCCATGGCTCTAGGTCAATCGACCCTTTTGACACTTTGCACTATGGGTCACGTAACCCGAGTCAACATTGACCTTTGGTGATAGGGTCATGGTCATGGTGTTAGATTTTAGGGGTCAACTAGGGGGTTATGGTGACGTTGAACCCATGACCCTATGATTCCTTTGACCCTTATGACATTTTGTGCAAAGTATCATAGTGTCAAAAGAGTCGTAGGGTCAAGGTCATGGTATTAGATTCTATTAGAATCTATCACCATGACCTTGACCCTATGATTCCTTTGACACTAATGACATTTTGTGCGGAGTATCATAGTGTCAAAAGAGTCATAGGGTCAAGGTAGGGTCAATGTCATGGTGATAGATTGTAGGGGTCAACTAGGGGGTCACAATCTAACACCTTGACCCTACCTTGACCCTATGATTCCTTTTACGCTTATGATATTTTGTGCAAAGTATCATAAGTGTCAAAAGAGTCATAGGGTCAAGGTCATGGCAATAGATTGTAGGGGTCAACTAGGGAGTCATGTTGACATTGACCCCATGACCTTAGGTCAACGGACCCATTTGACACTGATGACACTTTGCACTACGGGTCACCATCCTAGTCGACACTGATCTAGGATCATAGGGTCAAGGTCATCGTGATAAATTGTAGAGGTCAACTAGAGGGTCATGTTTGCATTGAGCCCATGGCTCTAGGTCAATCGACCCTTTTGACACTTTGCACTATGGGTCATGTAACATGAGTCAACTTTCACTCAGACTTGACAAGTTAACTTTACGAAAAAAGTCGATTATAACGACTTTCAATTGGAGGTCAAGGGGTCAAATTTTTGAGTTTCAAAGCTCAAATTTCATTGGCTACTACCTTATGGAGTACATTTTCCTACCCTCAAATTTCATAAAGATCCAAGGTGCACATTTTGAGAAATAAGCTGTGTAAAGCCCTCCCCATCCCCATCGTTCAAGATATTTGCATTATTTTGCAGCCTCAAACTCACAATTTGCATGCTATCAAGTTAAAATTTTGCATACAAGTGTGTTTTAATGACATGGAACTATATGCCATATGAAATTTGTCTCTTGGTCAATTGGGGGTCAGGGGAATAGGGCATTAGAGGCCCTCAAATCTTAGGCACATATGACAATACTCCACTTGTATAAGGTGCTTTAACTTAGGTCTCGGGTCCGCGCTGTGAGGTCCGCGTTTATCTATGTGACATAGTAATGAATAAACTGCTAATTACTCAATAATTAATCAATCGATTAAAGTAAAATTTGTGTGTCAGAAAGAAAGTACACAATCCCGTCTATCCTGTAAATTTCAATCTGCTACTTTCAAAATTGATCGAGTAGTTTGCGTCTAACCGAATTGACCTATTTTGACATACGTGACCTAGAACTGGCCACGCTGTCGAAACTTTGGATTATTATATGTACAGAAAGACAATTGAATAACGCATCATTCTATATAAGTTTCAATTTGATACGTTCAAAATTCACTGAGTATGCAGCCTAAAGCTACGTGACCTAGGTCAACTACATTTGACTTCGACTTTGACTAGTTTGAGATTGAATAAATAAAGGGGTTACTCTTTTTAAACAGCTCGTTTTCTCTTGTTGTTTTAGCTACAAAAAAAAACAAGACCAGTTCTAAAAAGTCAATAAACAGGACTATCGACCCATACCAAATTAGTCCGACATGTTTTAGGGCAAACGTATCATATTCATGCCCCAAAAATGTATAAAAAAAAATATCATATTCATTTCCATAGGGCTGTAAACAGTTTCCCTAATTGCACACTTTATGGCATTTATTATTATCCTAATTGATTTAAACAGGGGCTTTTCGCCTGGTGAAAATTTGATGTGCTCACCAGTTTCCAGTCGGCGCCACGTGGAGGCATCCCCTAAGCCGACCATATAATATATATACAAATAAATTATTGAAATATGTACATTAGTGTTTTTGTTTTTTTATATTTTATTATGTTTTTTTGGTTTTTTTCTATTACATATTTACATGTATATACAAATAAATTAGTGAAGTATGTACATTATTTTTTTTGTTTTTTTATAATACAAATTTACATATATATACAAATAAATTAGTGAAGTATCTACATTATTTTTTTGGTTTTTTTATATTTTATTATGTTTTTTTGGATTTTTTCTATTATATTAACATGTATATACAAATAAGTTAGTGAAGTATCTACATTGTGTTTTTGGTTTTTTTATATTTTATTATGTTTTTTTGTTTTTTTTTCTATTATATTTACATGTATATACATTTTTTCGGCTACTGTTTTTTCTTCATCTTTTTCACCATGTACTTGACACGATAAACCAGTTGCTTGTGGGTATAGTTTTCCCACAAACAACTGGCGGAAAGGTCATTCTCTTCTCTTATTAGACATATTATATTGGGAATGTTGACTTTTAAGGCCCCAGCCAGAATAGGTCGAACTACCCTAGTTAGGGTTTCAACGTCGTCCGTCCGGAATGAATGCTCGGAGCCCATGTTGGGCTATTGATGCCAGTCCGGACGACGTTGAAGCTGGCTGGGGTGACTTTATCGAAGAGGAATTATCTGGTGATTGAGGTGACTGGGGTGAAAGTAAGGTGTTGGGGGCAGGTATTGTACGTACAGTATTATCGAGATCATTATTATTTTCAGTGGAGGATAGGTTGGAAATCATATTACCAATGCTGGCAGAGGTGTTTACAGATGCCGAGCATTGGTAATATGTCCTCTGTGTCTTGCTGCTATGCGACATCTGTGATGCCAGTTGAGCCATCTTATCGGGGTGCTTAATGTAGAATTCATTTACCAGGGATTTTCGAATGCAGCGACTGGAAATTCGGCGGCCCCCGATAAGATGGCTGTATCTTTTTGACATGATTCGGCTCATCGAGCTGATATCGATTCTGCTATTAAACTTTGTACGTTGCAAAAATACGGGTTCGGACTCGGCCAGCGACGTCCATTTCCGTATTTATGTAACGTACAAAGCCATTCTCAGCCACAGCACCCCTAAACTTCCCGAGGGTCATATTGACCAATGCCATGGAACGTTGCCCGGATATCCACAATAGTTGAAAAAAAGGTAGGCCAGAATGTGTTGATTTACATCTGGCTCTACCGGTGGCCCGGCAACGTCCGCGGCATCGAACCCGTCAAGGAGCTGCTCCACCTCTAAGGATTCGGAACTGGTCAATATAACACCGGCTTCTTCAGCCGTAAGGATAACATCCTTAATTTGGGTAGATACCTCCACCTTCCGCCTGCGGTTAGGGGCCTTCATCCCGCGACGCCAGGTCGCCAAGGAATCTAGCCAAATCAAGTAGTTATCCTTAACTATGGGGTTATGATGTATATAACTATATATATATATAAAAACTGGATAAATAATCGAAGGCTACAAATGTACGATATAATGGTTCCGGGTCGAGTAGCATGAACCTGCATGCTACTCACAATTGGTTTGTACCAATGTTCAAGGGCCAGGCCAGTCCTCTTAAACATCTCCAAGGAAAACTGACCTGCCCTTGGCCATGGCATACCAAACATTGAAAACTTGACGGCCATGCGCCTGCGCATTACGTACCTCTTTTACGGACCCGTCATTAAAAGTGATATGTCTTATGAATTCATTGATAAGTGAGTTTTAAAGATAGAGATTGGAGGCCGGTTTAATCAACTCATCACAGTCACTACTATCATCCTCACCAGGAGGATGATAATCAGCATAATCATCATCATCATCTTCATCACAGATGTTAACAGAAGATGATGATGCTGACAAGGATGCCGATGTCAATGTGCATGAAGGCTGACGAGTTGTGGGCTTGTGAGTAGTATAAGCCACATCATCATCGTCATCATCTTCGTCGCAGAATTCATAAACTTTCTGACGACGTAAAGATGATGACGATGACGAGGTATCACGTCTGGAAGGGCCTTGATTTGGGTCGGCTGAATAAGAACCATTATCATTATTTACATTATTTACTTTATTTACATTATTTACAACATTATTTACAACATTATTTACATTATGAGAGGTAGTAGCAGGATTATGATCATTATCACTTTCATTATGGGTGTTGTCCCTAGCGAACCGCCTCATGGCCTTGAACTCGTCCATGAGGGGTTTCACCTCGGGAGGCGAGAGTTTGTGGAATGATCTGAGGTGGTTATCCAACCGACAAACTCTCGCCTCACAATCTTGGAACGTACACCTGAATTTAGCCCCTATTGATTTGCTATGAGAAATAGATTGGGCCCTAGCGCTCACTGCCGAAACCTTGTGCACCTCTCTCAAATGTCGTGAGAGCTTAGTGACAAGCTTAAAGCATTTCGGACAGCGGCGCTGCTTTCTCCATGTAACAGTGGTTTTGGGCATTGTTCAAATCAATAGGGACTAAATAAATAAATGAAATGGTGATGATGGCTATACAATATAAATACTAGTATATACAATAAATAAATAGATGATATAATAAATAGAGAATACATGTATATAAATATAAATATATATATACAATTAAAACACTACACAAGTATAGTCTGTATAGTATTGGGGGGGGGGGGGGGTTCCTAACAAGTTTCTTTGAAAGAGTGGAGTTTTACCTCCTCCTACGTAGTCAGAGATTCTTCGTGTTTACTTTGCTATTTATAAGAGGGTCATGCTCATACCGTCGGACAAAAAGGGAGGTTTCAACGATCTTGGAAATTCTTTCGGTTATGGACCGAAAACCATTAACCTACTCATACAAAAAAACATTTTACTGTTACTTTGATCCGTGTTTGCTTTAGAAAAAACTATGCAAAGTCATATTAATTAAACAAATATTTTAATGTCTGAATAAAACAGGGTTTTCAGGGTGCAAACATCTGCACCTGTGGGAAGTGCAGGCGAATATCAACCCTAACATCGGTGCCCTTTAATTTAAATACATGTACTCATTTAGTAATTGTTCTATTCCTTGATAAGAAACATCTTTCGAAAGATAAATCAACAAGTGGTTGCCTAGCAATATACGCCCACTTACACTACATACATGAATTTGACCTTGAGTGACCTTGACTTTCACAAGGTTGAAGGTCATTTACAAAGGTTTTCAGCTGGTACGTTCAAATGTTAGGTCTGGTGACTACTTTCGAAAAAAAAAAAACAAACATTTTAAAAGTTGCCGACTTCTTTGTCACTTGGGATTTATGTTCAGGGTCGATTTTTTTTTTTAAATTACGCTCTACGATTTGCACATTTGCAAAGTCCCACTCTGTGCCACTGTGGCTCTCGTTCTAAAAAGTCCATAAAAAGACCTATCGGTACATACCAAAATTGTCCGCCCTGTTTTAGGGTAAACGTATCAAATTCATGCCCGTTGTTTGATTATTTTTGATTATTAAAATCCAATAATTTCATATAGAATAATATCTCAGAAAAATGCTTCAATTTAATGTTATAGTGTTATTAAAATAAAGATAAAGCTATTAACTAACAGTGCCTTATGGTTTGGTAACATTAAAAGGGAAAATTGCCCAATTTTGGGCCCAATAAGAAACAAAAATGGGTTACATTAATATTTTGGGGCTGTAAAAGTGTTAAATGTTGTAGTTTCATAGCACAAATTTAATTGTTTATTACCTTATTAACAACACTATCATGCCCTCTAATTTCATAAAGATATCACCAATAAGATTGATGCACTAGCTTAATCTTAGATGATGATATCAAATATATCAAGTAATGTTACTATCTTAATTTTTGTTGGATGGTGTTCAGATTTGAATTCATCCAATATCTTGTTAATATAAAGCATCTAATTTCATAACTAATAAAACTCCGTAAATATTTGTCGAATCGATCCGGAATTTTAACTTGTCCAAGATTTTATGGATATTATCCTACACACAAAAGTTTATTAAATTCCTACCACAACTGTGGTCTCTATCATGTTCACAAGTCATTTTTAACATATTTTAGGTGTAAAACTCCGTAAATATTTCTTGAATCAATCCAGAATTCTAACTTGTCCAAGATCTTATGAATATAATCCTACATACAAAATTTTATTCAAATCCAACCAAAAATGTGGTCTCTATTGCGTTCACAGGCAATTTTTAACATATTTTGGGTGTAAAACTCCGTGAATTTTAGTCAAATCGAACCCAAATTCGAACTTGTCCGAGATCTTATGAATATAATCCTACATACAAAATTTTATTCAAATCCAACCAAAACTGTGGACTCTATCGCGTTTACAAGCCATTTTAAACGTATTTAGGGTGTAAAACTCCATTAATTTTTGTCGAATCGAACCCAACTTCGAACTTGTCTGAGATCTTTTGCATATATTCCTACACATAAAATTGTATTCAAATTCAAGCAAAACTGTGGTCTCTATTGCGTTCACAAGCCATTTTTTACACATTTTGGGTGTAAAACTCCATGAATTTTTGTCGAATCAAACCCAAATTCGAACTTGTCCGAGATCATATGAATATAATCCTACATACAAAATTTTATTCAAATCCAACCAAAACTGTGGTCTCTGTAAGGGATAGAGCACGAGAACTGTCTAATAAGCCAGTTCATTCTCTGGCTTATTAGACAGTTTGAGTGTTCTATCTTACTTAAATAACAGCTCTACAAGGCCAAGATTAAATGTGATCAACACAACTCACTGACTGATTAAAAGTTAAGTGAGTTCAGATTAAGACTGGACTTTTCACAGTTACAGTCTTACAAACAAATGAAACAAATGTCTATAGCCTAATTCAAACACATGTGTCTATATTAGAAAAAGCATATCTTATAAAACATTAAATATGGATTATGGAACACACAATTTGCACTTCAAATGGAGTTATTAGCAGATATTTCATCGTTTTTGAATGATGTAAAATAACCCTGTATGTATGTATACTTGTAGTTTCTCTTTCCTTTGTGTAGGACTCCTATATGATAATATGGATGCATAATATTGTCGTCAGGTGTTACATGCCAGCTAATTTAAAGGGACAGTTCTAGTCTAGGTCTCTTCGATACATTAAAATAACAGAATTATTAGGTTCAAAAATAAAGCAGGGAAAATGGGAATGATGCTAATTGATGCTATCAGTGTTCCTGATACACATACAATTTTTAGAAAACCTATAATGTACAATCCCTTCATTAAATAACAGTTATGACGTCATCCTTTGTTCTAATAATCCAGTATCTAGTAGAATGTATGAGTGTTGTTAGTGGTACTCACTAACTGTCCATTATTTCCTAAAAACAGTTCACTAACTGTCCATTATTTTTTAAAAAGTGTCCATTATTTTATGTTTTTTGGATAGTTTTTTTAGAGGATGTTTTATAGACAGTTTTTTTTACAGTATATTTTTCTTTGAACTCAAAAGTATTTAAAGGAGCCATTACCTCAAATTTTGCATAATCTTAGTTTAGTTTAATTCATACACTTTCAAATTTGAGAATACAAAAATACACAGATTACATATTATTCAATTCTTCAAATACAGGCTTAACGGTAACATCTCAGATACAGAAATAGTATTCTCTTGAAGGGATTGTACATTATAGGTTTTCTAAAAATTGTATGTGTATCAGTAGACCGGAATACCTGTCTCTCTCAATGCCGCTGGCAGAGAGTCAGGATTACATCTTATTCAATAACTTGATATTCCGCGACCAATTTGGTTGCGTTAAATTATTGTTCTTCCTTGATGTCATTATTAAAAAAACTGACCATTTTCTTGTATGTTATGATGCCATCTCAACATTCAATCCCTTTTTCGAAAGAATAAACTAATCCTTGTTGTCTGTAATCCTAGTTGAAATTTTCAAGCTGGAGGTATTTTGAACATGGCCGCCATTTTTAAATAAGATTTATCGTCATTGAAATTACATCCAATCAAAAGACTTCTCTCAAAATTAACCAAATCTCCCAAACAGAGTTATAGATTGTAACCATGAATTTCATTGGATAAACACATATATTAGAAATATGGCGACGTAGTTTGAGTTAAAATACCCGCCTGATCGACATTTCATCTATTTTGTACACAAATACATGATGTCAAGTTGTTGTACGGTACATCTTAATTCATACTTATCTAATACTTTACAAAATTTACTATTTTCAAAGGTCTAAATCAAGTAACACAACATTTCATGATATTTATATGCTTGGTCGTCTGTCTCTAAAATACGCAGTATTATTTAGAGTCAACTTGTCGGTCTAGTGTATCAGGAACACTGATAGCATCAATTAGCATCATTCCCATTTTCCCTGCTTTATTTTTGAACCTAATAATTCTGTTATTTTAATGTATCGAAGAGACCTAGACTAGAACTGTCCCTTTAAATTAGCTGGCATGTAACACCTGACGACAATATTATGCATCCATATTATCATATAGGAGTCCTACACAAAGGAAAGAGAAACTACAAGTATACATACATACAGGGTTATTTTACATCATTCAAAAACGATGAAATATCTGCTAATAACTCCATTTGAAGTGCAAATTGTGTGTTCCATAATCCATATTTAATGTTTTATAAGATATGCTTTTTCTAATATAGACACATGTGTTTGAATTAGGCTATAGACATTTGTTTCATTTGTTTGTAAGACTGTAACTGTGAAAAGTCCAGTCTTAATCTGAACTCACTTAACTTTTAATCAGTCAGTGAGTTGTGTTGATCACATTTAATCTTGGCCTTGTAGAGCTGTTATTTAAGTAAGATAGAACACTCAAACTGTCTAATAAGCCAGAGAATGAACAGTGTTCGGGGCTACGCCCCTCACACTGTCCATTCTCTGGCTTATTAGACAGTTCTCGTGCTCTATCCCTTACAGAGAATACTATTTCTGTATCTGAGATGTTACCGTTAAGCCTGTATTTGAAGAATTGAATAATATGTAATCTGTGTATTTTTGTATTCTCAAATTTGAAAGTGTATGAATTAAACTAAACTAAGATTATGCAAAATTTGAGGTAATGGCTCCTTTAAATACTTTTGAGTTCAAAGAAAAATATACTGTAAAAAAAACTGTCTATAAAACATCCTCTAAAAAAACTATCCAAAAAACATAAAATAATGGACACTTTTTAAAAAATAATGGACAGTTAGTGAACTGTTTTTAGGAAATAATGGACAGTTAGTGAGTACCACCATAGAATTAGAAACTATGGAATGCTGACTGACGTCAAAATTCTATTTTCGTCGATTATGTTATGACGCCCATGCGCAAAAAATTCATGCATTGTTTACTTCCGGTGTAGCAGACACGAGGCGGCCGAAGAAAACTTTACCGTCGTTGACGACTTTTTAGAGGTAAGTTATCATTGAAGATGGATTTGAAATTAATGCATTGTTATGTAACCGGTTTATATGTACTCGACACAAAACATTGATTAATATAAGAACTATCGATACATCCAAACAAATGTTAAATTCTGGAAATTATATTATCGTGTTACGACGAGTCTCACTTCACTACGACTACGAGTACGACACTAGGCCTAGCCTACCTACATTTTCATTGAGTTCAGAATCGCATTTTGCTTATTATTTTTTTATGAATTGGAATATTAACATAAAAGTATTTATATAAGAGTCTTAGATTGTCATTGGGTTGCTGAAAATGACAACTGTTTAAAAAATATTTACTTGGAAATATGATTTTACCCAGGTGACATTTTAGTCCGAAATGTGGATCATTTTCATATGAAATTTCTAGGAGTCCTGAAGGAAGTGTACTTATTTCATGTTAATATTGAAATCAAACAGTCCCTTACTAACTAGTACCGTATAATGGATTGAACCTAGAATCGTTACCTTAGCTCTATTTAGCCCTTATGTATAATTCATAATACATTTGGCCCCTATTCTATGGCAAATTTGATTTACTGTTGAATGTGTGAAGGCAGTACTATTGTTGTAAGTCACAACTCAAATGTAAAATGTAAACAATGATAATTTCCTGGAGTACAAAGCACAGTCAAATACAATAATAATCAGTTTGATATCTTTTTATATTTCTAGGAGTTTTTTGCAACTGATTGGTTTGAAGAATTTCTCCTTTAGAGATTGAGTGAATTTAATTATTAAAACTTCCTGATGGAGAAACTTACTCCCAAACACAACTACCATGAGTTAAAGGGAGAAATAAACTGTTGAAAAAATCAAAGGATTCAAAACCCTGTAGTGAAGATCCCTCCACAGTCCACAGTTAGAAAGATGGAAGTGGCAAACTTGTTTCTTATTGTAAAATGTCCCTCATTGTACACTCTATGGCAGGCCCTTTACAATAATTAATTTAGAAGGCCTGCTCTATGTACTTGTATCGGTTTTTTTAACCCTAATTTCAACTCCATATTATTTTATTATTTTTTTCACTGGTGACAAACATTAAAGACAATATAAATTTCAGCCACAAGAATACCAGACAGCATTTCACTATTTAATGAATAAACTATATCTACTTATCTCAATATTATAAAATTTACAAATATTTTTGTAACAAGAAATAAAAACTCTTACCCACCAAGATTTTTTTTTTCATTTTAAGAGGTTGCTTTAATCAAGGATAAATTTTTTAAGTCAGAAATCAGTACAAGTGCTGCCAACGGGCTATCCAACCCTACTCTATTTAATGTTCTTATATTCTTTATTGGAGTGGGTGGTAGGATTTATCCATGCTCAAGACCAGCTTTAAGGATGGCTGCAAATCCTATATAAAAATACCTTTCAATGCATGCCATGAAAAATACAATGCAGCTTAGTAAGTCCACATTTCCTGATAAAGATAAAATTTGAACTAATTAAAAATAAATTTATTACAACAAACAATCAATGATAATGAAACAAACTTTCAAAGGAAAGAGAACTGTAAATAAGAATTGTTGTGCATAAATTTCCTATACCTCTATGAGTAAAGAAAGTAAACAATTAATGCATTATCCTATGTTGTGTATCAGTTAAATATAATATACACATAAAAGATAGGCTACAGCAGTAGTTCTGGGTGTTGGTAGGTATCAAACTAGTAGTGGTAGGTATCAGACTAGGAGTAAAAGAGTTACTGTCTGTGCAAGTTTAAAAGTTTTTTGAATTTTTGCGATTATTTTATGAGAATTGGAATATCAGCCTGACAATGCTCCTGTTAGTCTTAAAATGTCTTCGCTTTGATAATTTTTGTAAGTTAAAATTAAATAGGAATATATTTCTCTCCTAAAAAATTCCAACCCGAAAAGGTCACTAATTTTGACTGAAAATTGTCATCTGTAAAAACAAATTTGGAAGATATAAATTGTTTTCCTATTTATATTTTTATCAAAGCAAAGACATTCTAAAACTAACAATACTAATTTGAAGCTTCTATTCCAGTTCACAATAAAATAATGGCAAAAATTCAAAAAAACTTTTTAACTTGCACATACAATAGGTCTTCTTTTTCTTCATCCACCACAATTTTCTCTCTTTTCCTTCTTTTTATGTTTTCCCCTGGTTTAAGTTGCACAGACAGAGTACATTGTAGCTGTATCTTATTTACTGGTAGCTAAAATTAAGAAGATAAGATTATAAAAGAGAAAGAAAAAATTAATTTTCGACTCGAATTAGAGTATACATGACTGGGTTAGGTATCAATAATGTCAGTTTTTTATTTTTCCCTTATTTTCCCTGCTTAATACCTACTATGTATTGTATTTAAACTTTGATTTCGTTTTTAAAAGCTAGGTCAGTACCTACCCAAACTTATATACATTCGGGTTGTCACTTCTTTCTACGACCTAGAGCTCTTTGTTTACGGTACTGAAGTGTTTTTCCAATGGATCTTAGCAAAATTTGTTGGTAAACACAAAATTTATTCTTTTCTCAAACTATTTAGGCACTTATATTTCCATTTTCCTGAAAATAGTTAAGAATGATAAATATTACCTAATAAATATATATATATATAAATATACATTTCCATGGATATTTATTGAACTTTCATGGTTTTTAGTTGCATGTCAGGTGTCTTAGAATGCCTTTGGGTCCATGGAAATATAAGGTTTGAACATTTTTAATATAAATTAAGCACACTTCCCTCACATAAATTCCACTTAAAATTGACCCACTTTTGAACTGAAAAATCTCCTCTGTAAAATCATATTTCCAAATAATGTTTTTTTTTACAGTTGTCATTTTCATAAACCCAAAGGCAATCTAAGACTCTCAGATATATTTTGAGGTTAATAATTTTTTTCAGAAAAAATAATAGGCAAATATTGTGGCACAATAAGCAGTCTGAGAGGTCCTGAATTTTCAAAAAATCGTTTGTAAAAGCAAATTTCAAAGAGATAATGTTCTGTTTATAATACTATTAATAAAGTCTTCCTCTAAAAGTATCATTTCAAAGTTGCTTTTCCATATCCCAATTTCAAACTTATGCAAGATATCTTAGTTGATTTCCGCCCGAAATGTGGATAATAATGTAAACAAATTGAAATTGAAGACAACTTGGTGGGCTCATTATAAGACTAATTTTGTAAACAAATTGAAAGTAGGCCTAGCCTAGGCCTAAGGTGTTGCGGTTCACTTTTTATCAAACTCCGATTTGTAAACAAATTGAGAGTAAAATGTTGAGATTGGAAACAAAACAATGCCCTTTTAATAATCTCCGTTGTTTAGATGATGCTAATAATAAAATTACTCACGGCATCTCGGTACTCATCGTCGCTGTTCATTATTATTTTCAATGATATGATGATAGCCCTTCAACTTTGTCGAAATGCAGCGAACAAATGGGCAGATTAATCAAACTAATTTTATCTGCTCTTGTTGCTCTTAAGATCTATAATATTTTGTCTCTCCGTTGTATATCTTCTTTTGTGTAGTCAATGAAATGATAAACCTTCATGCCTTGATCTGATTGCAGAGCATCCCACGATAACGCAGTTATCACCGCCATTTTAGAACGACCGGAAGTAAATGTTGCACGAATTCGATAACGAGGCAGTGCCGTAACATATTTCAATGACGTCATCAGTTAGCATTCCATACTCTTATACTTCTATGGTACCACTAACAACACTCATACATTCTACTAGATACTGGATTATTAGAACAAAGGATGACGTCATAACTGTTATTTAAATTGCGTTCACAAGCCAATTGTGGACAGACGGACCGACGGACCGACGGACGGACGGACGGACGGACGGACGGACAGGGGCGACGGCAATATACGACCACATTTCAATGTGGGCGTATAAAAATGAATTTGTCACAGACATTACAATGTCTTACTTTCATTATTCGTTAATTAGTCGCCGCTTAAAGAACATGACCCCCGGAAATAATTAATTACTCAAAAACTAAACAATCAATTCTTTGGATTATTATATGTACAGAAAGATAATTGAATAACGCATCATTCCATATAAGTTTCAATTTGATACGTTCAAAATTCACTGAGTATGCAGCCTAAAGCTACGTGACCTGTATGTGACCTAGGTCACATACATTTGAATTCGACTTTGACTAGTTTGAGATTGAATAAATAAAGGGGTTACTCTTTTTAAACAGCTCCGCAAAGTCCCAGTTTGTTTTCGAAATGTTTTTTTTTTTTTCGTTTTCCCCAAAGAGCACACAGCCTAAACTACAACAGCTGCAGTAAACTTTTGACAACTGTACACCTTAGATTTAGGCGAGGTACTTGTTAAATATAAATTGGAACATTTATGCAAAAGTGCAAATTGCACATTGCACACTGAGTAAAGAAAGGTTTTCTGACCCTGGAAGCCACATTTTTGGGCCGATTTTGCTCGGGTTTTCATTTTTGGAATCTGTGACTAAATTCAGATGTGATATGAGTTCAAAAAATTCAAATATCGAAAATTTGTACCCCACATTTTTTTATCGAATTTCGATTTTTTTTTTACATTTTTTTACATTTTAGTCAGATTGATCTGCTATTTTAATAAAAAAGTTTTATCAGAAATGTTAATCAAGTGACGTAGTCGAAATTTTTACTTCACTTCCGGTTTGAATGGAAAATCGATTTAAAGTTCCGGTTGAATAACTTCCGGTGAAATTTAAATATTTCAACGAAATTATGCTGATGGGTAGCCAAAGTAATTCTATGGCCGATTTCAAAAAAATATTTCACCCGCAAGTGGAACTTTGGCCGCCATTTTGATTTTCCAGAAACATTTCGATTTTTATTCAGCCATTTTGGCTGGACCGAATTTTAAAATTTTGGTGTCAAATGGAAGAACATAAAAATTAGAGAAAATTCTTGGAAGTGGATTATTGAATTTCGAATTTGCTTTTTTGCAATTTCAAGTTGATTTTTTTCAATTTTTGAAAGCTCATATCTCGTGACCTTGACCTTTGATGACCTTGATCTGAAGTAGGTTAAAGGTAATCGACATTGGCTACCAGATGATACTTTAATATTTGACCTCCGATATCAACTTCCGGTTTTATAGCTGTCCAAAAACAGCAAAATTGACAACTTTGGACTGCTCTAGCACGTGACCTAATTCACTTAGAGAGTTACGAGCTCTTTCGAACGATATATCACAATTGATTGAAATATAAAATTTTAATTTTTCTATATTTTGCAATTTTGGAAACCTTAACCCGACTGTTTGAAGTTTTTGACTTTGATGTATGCATATCTCGTGATCTACAAGTTATAGAACCTTCAAACTTGAAACAAAATTGAACATACCCCATATAGATGTATTCAGCAAAAAATATTGACGTGGGCGTGGCACATCCGGGTAAAATTTTCATTTTTTTTAAATTTTGTTGTCTGGAAAAAATATATGTAGAATTCATTTTTTTGAAAAATGCTTCTGCACACACTTACCTCATTACTTTAGCTCAATTATATCAAAATCTCAGATGTTTCGGTTGAATAGTTCAAAAAAAAAGAAACAAGGTTTAAGAATTTCAAAATTTCCGATAATATATTTTGACCTTTTTTGACATTTTTGATTGTATATCTCGTTAACCAATGGATGTAAAGGCTTGAAAATTTGGGCATTCATATATATTATTAATATAAATAAATTCACATCAAAAAATCTCACGTGGGCGTGGCACATCCGGGTAAAATTTGTTGATCAAAACAAAGGTAAAGTTTAATATTTTTTTCACAAATGACCTTGCATACAGTTACAGCATTGCTTTATTCAGCTTATGTTAAAGGCTCATTGATTTCGGCTTTGTAGTTCAAAAAAGGGAACAAGGTTAAACAAAATATTTTTTTCGTTTTTGACCTTGACCTTTGTTGACCTTGACCTTTTTAGGATCAAAGGTCATTGACTTTGGCTGTTCATTTATACTTTCATATTTGAAGTCTGTCGTCAACTTCCGGTGTTATTACTGTATGCATTTCCAAATTTTAAAGACTTATTTCTCGTGAATTTGACCTTGAATGACCTTGACCTTCAGTAGGTTGAAGTTTATTGATAAAGGTTTTTATCTGGTACGTTCAAATGTTAGGTCTGGTGATTACTTCCGGTTTCATAACCTTTCAAAAAAACAAAAATTTTAAAAGTTGTCGACTTCTTTGGCACTTGGGATTTAAGTTCATGGTCGATATTTTTAACATTCCCCTTAGCAATTTGCATCTTTGTTTCTGCAATTTTCCCTGTCCGACAATTGATGTTTTTTACAAAGAGCACACAGCCTTAACTGTAATATCTACGGCAAAGCTGTGATATTGGTGTATTTTACTTTTTGACAATGCATGCTTTAAATGTAAATTTGAACATTTTTGCAAAACCGGAAGTGCTACATTGCAACATGTGTTAATAATACAAAATGGTCTCTTAAAGACGCATTTTTAAGTCGATTTTCTTCGCGTTTTCAGTTTTGGAAACTTCAACGAATTTCAGATATGATAGCAGTACAGCAACTTCGAAATTCGAAAATTCGTAACATTCTTTTTCCGTTCGAATTCTGCTTTTTTCAACATTGTTCCCCAAATCATATAAAAAAAATTGTTTGTACACATACTCACAAAGTACATAAAATGATTTAATCAAAAATTTTGCATCACTTCCGGTTTTAGTGCAATATCGATTTTCATTTCCGGTAATATTTATGAATTTAGAGTTATTTTTTTCAGATTCTGAATGTGCTTTTCGAGCTCTTTCGAAAGATATATAACAATGGATTGTAATGCACAATTTCAATTTTTTATATTTTTCAATTTAGGATATTTTACCCGATTTGGGGAATTTTTTGACATAGATGTATGTATATCTCGTGATCTATAAAATGTAGAAGCTTCAAAATTGGAACATAATTGAAAATACCCCATATAAATGTATCCATCAGAAAATATTGACGTGGGCGTGGCACATCCGGGTTAAATTTTCATTTTGTTTACATTTTGTTGTCTGGAAAAAATTCCAAATAGATTGAAGCTTATGTATATAGGCGCAGTTTATAACATGATTTACGGTATTTTACTGTATCACGTGATCTTTCATAGTTCATCAGTCGCCATTGACTGCAGTCGTGCAGATTTTCTTCGTTACATTTTTTGGCCAGAAACCTATGTTTTCATCCATTTTGTGCTTTCTAGTTGTACGTATTTACAGATAATCCTACTTAACGTTTTTATTTGCTTTTATCTGCGTTTGTCAGTCTTGATTACTGATGGAGTGACGATAAACTTGGAACTTTTAGTGACTTTTGTTTGTGTGCAAATGGCGGCTGATTTTTGTTTGTGTTGTTTCACCTTTATGCACTGAGTATCAGTAGACTCTCAATTTGATCAGTACCGACTGTGTGAACTTTATTTTTCTTTCTTAGGCTATACATAGTACATTATGAATACTGGCAGAACCAAACGTTCAACTGACCCGTACAGATATTTTACCAATGACCAACTACGTCATGAACTTTTCAAGTTCAATATTCACGTTCCTGCCACTTTTTCTAAGCAAGAATTGAAATTGTTATTAGACGCTAATTCTCGCCTTCCTGGGCATGTTCCTGATTACTCCAATGACAGTTTTGTACAGACTAATCTGGATATGCAGAGTTTGAGCTGTTCTACCGAAGAATCATGTAGCAATGACAGTACCATTCCAGTGTTTTCTGTTTCCAGATCTTCTAGTTCTATTATTAACAGTACACGCAGTGCAGCTGTGCCGTTTCCTCCATTATATACTACCAGTTCTACCATGGTGGATACTCTGACCTCTGATAGACATACTGTAGATTCTGTACCACAGGGATACAGTCATAGAGATTTACTTCCAACTTCTTGTTTAGTGACTTATGATGACAGTGTGGTGGACAGGTCATCTCATATATACACTTCCAGTTCATCTACTCCTCATTCCAACCGTTTGTCTATGCCTAATTCTAATATTCCTTTTCAGGATGATACAATCAATCATTTACAACGTTCAGCAGGTACATCGTCTTGTACTACTGTTTTTTCAAATTATGCACCAAATCTCAGACCTAGCATTCCTGAGTCATTTATTACTGCACCATTATACAATAGGCCTGTCAGAGCCTACACTCCATCTGGTACTATGATTAATGCTCCCCCAGCT
The DNA here is from genome assembly GCA_029955415.1 of Lottia scabra. Lineage (NCBI taxonomy): Eukaryota > Metazoa > Mollusca > Gastropoda > Lottiidae > Lottia > Lottia scabra. The sequence continues at coordinate 21,241,458 of JARJEI010000003.1, forward strand.
TCTCGTAATAACAGATTCATTCAAGAATCACACTTTAGATTGCCTATTTCTAGACCTACCGAGGCTTTGTCTGAAAGGGTATATCAGCAACCTAACACAGGTTCAACTAATAATGTTCCAATTTCAGGAATGGATACCGCTATTTCTCATAATTCGTTAACAGCTCCTTTACATGGAGTATCTTTTCTTCCAGACTCACGGTATCCCACCAACTCCAGTTTACCTTATGTACATACATCATGTCAGTCGGTGTCTGGCATGACTCAGGTTCCAATGTTACCTCAGCATGTAGGTATGCATAATTTTCCACCTTCAAATAATATTTTATCTCCTCAGGATACTATGTTTATTGATTTCTGTAAATTGCCCAGAGTCAATGCTCAAGATTTGAATTATGTTGATATGGTTTCACCTGATTTACGTAGAAAGATATTAAAAGGTGAAAATGTGTCTTTAGTTAAGCTGTTGATATCTCATGCTGATATGGCAGATACTGTTCTCAGTGATACTTTTGACACTAAGATTTCAAGAAATTTATCTCTTAGTGAGTTTATTGTGGCTTTTAATCGTTTTAAACGCATTTTGTGTGATAAATCTGCTTTTCCTTGGAGGTCGGAGGAAATGGATGGTTATTTAGCACATATTATAGAGACAGCAAGTATTTGGCCTAATAAGTTCTATGAGTATCATAAGTTATTTTCATTGAAATGTGCTAATGCTTTAGCTAAGCATAATATCTTGATTAATTGGGCTAAAGGTGACCCGGATATGTTACGGAGAATAGTTGCAGGGGCTAAGGTTAATAGTTGTGATACTTGTCATTCAACATCTCACACATCTTCTATGTGCCCTTATGATTTTAAGTGGAGTGCTGGTAAACAGTCAGGTGCTAGTAAAACTTCTTTTAAAGATAAAACTTTAGATAAATTTGATAGACCTATTAAATTCCTTCAGGGCAATCCTGTTTGTAATAATTATAATGCTGGCAAGTGTACCTTTCCTAATTGTAAACGAGTTCATTGTTGTAATATATGTCTAACATCATCACACACTGCCTTGAATTGTCCAGATGATACCAATAATTCACATAAAAGGAAGTCTAATAGTGTTAATCATGATAATAAAAAAGCAAAAACAGATTGACAGTTGACATTCGAGTTAGACAATAGCTTTGATACCAATCGTGGTATTTATAATGATGGTGGGGTTTCTAATTTTCGACATGATGTACATCTTGACAAAGTTTGTTCTACACCAATTAAAGTTGATCGTTTAGAATTAGAATTAGTTAATCACCCTGACCAGAATTTCGTCAGTTATTTGTGCAATGGGTTGCGATTTGGTTTTGATACCTTAGTGGATGTATCAGATTCAGTCATTCAGCATGAGTGTAGGAATTTAAAATCTGCTAGAGAGTCACCGGATATTATAGACGATTTAGTAAATGTTGAGGTGCAAAAAGGTTTTGTTAAAGGTCCTTTTAGTGTTTGTCCTTTTCATGTTTATAGAGTAAGTCCTTTAGGGTTAGTTACAGGAAAGTATTCTTTTAAGAAACGTTTGATTTTAGATTTATCTTCCCCACATAATGAATCAGAGGTTGATAGTATTAATGATTTAATTGACAAAGAATTATGCTCTTTACAGTATGTCAGAATTGATGATGCTATTAATGTTATTAGAGAGTTTGGCACAAATTCAATTCTTTGTAAGACAGATATATCAGATGCATTTAAACAGATTCCTATTAAACCTAGTCAGTGGCATCTCTTTTGTTTTAAGTGGCGTGGGCTTTATTATTGTTTTGTTAGACTCCCTTTTGGAAGTAGATCTAGCCCTCGTATTTTTGATACTTTATCTCAAGCTATTTGTTGGATTGCAGTCAATAAGTATGGAATCCACACTATTTTTCGTTTACTTGATGATTTTTTGACTATAGACAAACCCAATGACATGGGTGAGAGAACTATGGCTTTATTGATGACTTTGTTTCAAAGACTAGGCGTTCCCATTTCTCAAAAGAAAACTGAGGGTCCCACTGTACAATTGCAATATTTAGGTATTATTTTAGATACTAAACTAATGGAATGTAGATTGCCATTGGACAAGTTAGCTCGCATTAACCAATTCATAGAATCATTTCTGTTTAAGAAATCTTGCACAAAAAGAGAGTTATTACAATTACTAGGACATTTCAACTTCGCTTCCAGAGTAATTTTGCCAGGCAGAGTTTTCACTGCTTATTTAATACATTTAAGTACCACAGTTAATGACCTTAATCATTTTCTTCGTTTAAATAAGAATTGCAAAGAAGATCTTAGAATGTGGCTACAGTTCCTTTCTCATTGGAATGGGGTCTCTATTTTTTATGATAAAACTATCACATCTAATTATGATCTGGATTTATATACAGATGCATCTGCATCAATAGGTTTTGGGTGTTATTATCAAGGACAATGATTTGCTGAAAAGTGGCCTTCTAATTTGCCATCAATCGATAATAAGCTTTATCTATTGCTTTCTTAGAATTATATCCTATTGTAGCTGCTTGTATTTTATGGGGTCAGACTTGGAAGGGGAAACGTATTTTGTTCCACTGCGACAATGAAGCAGTTGTTTATATTATTAAGAAGGGACGCTCTTCCAATTTACCAATTGCATCCTTATTACGTACTTTGATAATGTGTTCTGTACACAACAATTTTGTTATTTATAGTAAGCATGTTCCTGGTGTGACTAACATTTTAGCTGATTCTTTATCTCGATTTCAGATAGACAAGTTTCGAGAGGCTGCCCCACATGCAGATGCTCTCCCAGTTACATGCCCCAAGATAGAACAGATCATTTGGGGATTCTCGACTATGTCGTAGATTCTATTTGGCACCATGCCATAGCTTTGAGTACACGCAATGTTTATCACTCAGGATTTAATTTATATAAACGGTTTTTAGTTCTATATGGAGTCATGTGGCATACTAATAGTTTACCACCGGTTTCTCAACAGTTATTAGTTTATTTTATAGCATATTGTACACAACTACAGATCAAGTATGACACTATCAAAGTTTATTTAAATGGTATCAGATTTTGCTTTTTAGAAGCTGGTTACGAAGACTTCTTTCAGTCTTATGATAGAAATCCTAGAATATTTACTACTTTACAAGCAGTTAAGAAAATGCAAAATAACATTACCAAGATCAGATTACCTATTACATTTGATATTTTATGCAGCATTTGTTGTGTCCTTAAAAAAGGTTTTTTCAATGTTTTTCTTGACAATTTATTTATGTCTATGTTTATTGTTGCATTTTATGGATTTCTTAGATGTGGTGAACTCACTGTCATTGTGAGATTTGATCCTAATAAGAATTTAGGTATTACAGATTTGTCTTTTGGTGATAATTGGGTTAAATTATTTCTTAAGAGTTCAAAAACTGATCTTTTTCATAAAGGAGTTAGTGTAACTTTATATCAGAATGATACAGATCTCTGTCCTGTTCAATCTTTAGTTAATTATCTTGTTTTACGTAATCAAAGATTTCCAAATTTAGCACCTCTTTTTTTGATGGATGATGGACAAGCGGTTTCCAGATCCAATTTTATTTATCATTTGAAATGTTTATTACAATATATAGGATTAGATTCAGATTTATACAATGGGCATTCTTTTAGAATTGGTGCAGCGACTTCTGCTGCTAAATCTAATATGCAGGATCATATGGTTAAATTTTTAGGTCGTTGGACCTCAGATTGTTACAGGAAATATATAAGACCTGACGAACAGGCTGTCAAGGCTGCTATTAATTCTATTCATTAATTGTTTATTTTATATGTAATATGTGTATCCATTGAGCTCAATTTAAGGTTTTTAATTTCTTTCTAACTTTGGGGATTACACAAATGATTTTCATTTGCTTATTTTGGCAACTTATAGTATTCTAACATTTAATAATACTATTCAACCCCAAAGTCACAGGGGTGTGTGTTATTTTATTTTATCATTAATGTTCATTTTATTTTTAGATTTGCATCAGGGCTTCGCTCTTTATTATTATTTCTTTATAACATACGGATCACTGACGTATTGTGGCGAGGTTTAAACGATGGTTTTGACTAGCTTTTAATCTTTTTGGATGAAACGGTTTCATTTAGCTAGCTAACCATGTCTCAAGGTAACACCATGTTGCTAAGCCTTATCAATAGTTCAGTGATCTTACTTACAGCTCCGCTGTACAGGGCTCCGCCCGTTAACTCATTACAGGGCTCCGCCCATCTACTCATTACAGGGCTCCGCCCGCACACTCATATCGGGGCTCCGCCCTATTTTTATTTTCATGTAATTTTACATTTGTGTAGTTCCCTAATGCCAATAATAAAATGTTGAATTTTATAATTGTGTTGTGTTATAAATTGAAGCTTATGTATATAGGCGCAGTTTATAACATGATTTACGGTATTTTACTGTATCACGTGATCTTTCATAGTTCATCAGTCGCCATTGACTGCAGTCGTGCAGATTTTCTTCGTTACATTTTTTGGCCAGAAACCTCCTCCATTCCCCACCTTCCACCTATTGAGCTCATTGGTTACACACTTTTGGGGACTACGTTATTTTTATTTGCTTATTTTGGCAACTTATAGTATTCTAACATTTAATAATACTATTCAACCCCAAAGTCACAGGGTGTGTGTTATTTTATTTTATCATTAATGTTCATTTTATTTTTAGATTTGCATCAGGGCTTCGCTCTTTATTATTATTTCTTTATAACATACGGATCACTGACGTATTGTGGCGAGGTTTAAACGATGGTTTTGACTAGCTTTTAATCTTTTTGGATGAAACGGTTTCATTTAGCTAGCTAACCATGTCTCAAGGTAACACCATGTTGCTAAGCCCTATCAATAGTTCAGTGATCTTACTTACAGCTCCGCTGTACAGGGCTCCGCCCGTTAACTCATTACAGGGCTCCGCCCATCTACTCATTACAGGGCTCCGCCCGCACACTCATATCGGGGCTCCGCCCTATTTTTATTTTCATGTAATTTTACATTTGTGTAGTTCCCTAATGCTCATATTTGATGTCTATTGTCAACTTCTGGTGTTATTACTGTATGCATTTCCAAATTTTAAGGACTTGTTTCTCGTGAATTTGACCTTGAGTGACCTTGACTTTCACAAGGTTGAAGGTCATTTACAAAGGTTTTCAGCTGGTACGTTCAAATGTTAGGTCTGGTGACTACTTTCGAAAAAAAAAAAAAAACATTTTAAAAGTTGCCGACTTCTTTGTCACTTGGGATTTATGTTCAGGGTCGATTTTTTTTTTAAATTACGCTCTACGATTTGCACATTTGCAAAGTCCCACTCTGTGCCACTGTGGCTCTAGTTCTAAAAAGCCCATAAAAAGACCTATACCAAAATTGTCCGCCCTGTTTTAGGGTAAACGTATCAAATTCATGCCCGTTGTTTGATTATTTTTGATTATTAAAATCCAATAATTTCATATAGAATAATATCTCAGAAAAATGCTTCAATTTAATGTTATAGTGTTATTAAAATAAAGATAAAGCTATTAACTAACAATGCCTTATGGTTTGGTAACATTAAAAGGGAAAATTGCCCAATTTTGGGCCCAATAAGAACCAAAAATGGGTTACATTAATATTTTGGGGCTGTAAAAGTGTTAAATGTTGTAGTTTCATAGCACAAATTTAATTGTTTATTACCTTATTAACAACACTATCATGCCCTCTAATTTCATAAAGATATCACCAATAAGATTGATGCACTAGCTTAATCTTAGATGATGATGTTCTTTTGCTTCTATTTGTTCTTCTTTAGATTATTCAACACAAGTTATAATGAACTTTAAATATATTTATTCTGTAATAACAATTTCCTCAGTACTAATATAATCAGTACTGGAATATGAGCTACTGCTTACCTGCTTACTGTGATAATTCTGACCCATGTAAAATAAAGAGTTTATTATTATTATTATCAGGGCCTTATATATATATATAGCAATATCCAGGTTGCTATCTAAACAATGGATTAAACAATTAATGATGACAGGTTATTAAAGTGTCACTGATTATAATTAAAACTAAGACTACTGTATCTAAATATACTTAATTAACTAGTTAATCCTCTATCTCTTTGTCCACTAATATTTTGTGACTATAGAGAGATTAAAACTATTTATATTAATGACATTTTAGATATATAGACATAACATTTAAATATACAATCTAGCCAGACGGTTTAAGCATGAGCCAAGCAAATAATAATACATATATGATTGTGCTTGGTGATAAAGATCTAACTGGCACATATTGAGAAATAAGCCTTCAAACAGCCCCACCCCCCTCTTCTAAATTTCAATTTTGCATTATTTTGCATGGGTAAATCCATAATTTGCATGCTATCAAGTTAAAAATTTTCATACAAGTCAGTATCAATGACATGAAACTATATGACAAATTTCAATTTGATAGCTGCACTTTCACTCAGACTTGACAAGTTAACTTTATGGAAAAAGTCGATTATAACGACTTTCAATTGGAGGTCAAGGGGTCAATTCTTTTAGTTTCAAAGCACAAATTTCATTGGCTGCTACCTTATTAAGTACACTTTCAAGCCCCAAAATTTCATAAAGATCCAAGGTGCACATTTTGAGAAATAGGCTTTGGCCCTTGTCTACCTCACACACCTGACAATATAAACAAACACGTAGTTGTCATGCTTTCTCCCAGGTCCGCGCTCTTTGCTAATTAATAAACGGCCAATTACTCCAAAACTAATCAACTGATTGAATGAAAAATTATAGGACAGAAAGAAAATGCCAAATCACATCTTTTTTGTAAATTTCAATCTGATACCTTCAAAATTGAACGAATCATTAACTCATGAAGTGGCCTTGGTGTCAAAAACACGTGGTCTTGGCATAGAAACCACGTTAGAGATAGTTGACCGACAAAGATAATCTGTTAATTACTCCATAACTAATCAACCGATTCCTTAGTTTGTTATATGCACAGAAAGAGAATTGAAATACGCATCTTTAATTACTCCATAACTAATCAACCGATTCCTTAGTTTGTTATATGTACAGAAAGAGAATTGAAATACGCATCTTTTCATGTAAGTTTTAATTTAACACGTTCACAATTCACCTAATATAGAGCACAATCCAGGGCTTGAAATTATGACAATATGATAAAAATCCATTAAATTTTTAAGTCATTTGGCTGGAAATTGATAAATTTTGTAGTTCCAAAGCTCAATTTTCTTTACCTATTTCTTTATTAAGACAACATACATGCTTTTAAATTTTACAAAGATCCAAGGTGTACTTTTCGAGTAATAAGCTTCGAAATAGCCCCCCACCCCCATCACCAATTTTGCATTATTTTGTAGTCTCAAAACCTACAATTTTCATGCAATCAACATGAAATTTCGCTTACAAGTCCGTATTAATCTTCACATTTCATTCAGGGTCAAGGTCATGGTGTTAGATTGTAAAGGTCAAGTAGAGGGTCATGTTGACCTTGGCCCAATGACCCTAGGTCAATTAGGGCCCAAAGGAATAGAGTTCCGGAAAGTGATGTGCATGTCAGATGTGCCCAAATTAAAAAAAAAACCTTTCCCTGACCCCTAACTGACCTCGGGTCATGGGGCCAACGTCTACATGACCCCCTCAATGAACCCTATTATTTGACACCATGACCCTAGGACCTTGAGGTCGAAGGTCAGGGTTAGGGTCAGGTCATCAAAAAAACATTTTCCCAATTTGTACAATGACCTTGACCTCTGACCTTGAAAATGACGTCAGATTCTGTATCTCACACCTCGATTTATAGAGGGTAGCCACAAGTTCCATGCGATTTGATCAATTTTTGACCAAATTATCCCAAAAAAGCTGTTGCAAGCCCAAATTTGACTTTAAAATTTTTTAAGTTTTTTTACTTTTTTCCCTATGGGTCAGAATTTTTTGAAACTTTGGCTACACTACCTAAATCGAGGTCAGAGAAGCCAAAAATGACCTTGGTTTTGACCTTGTAACATTTCCGGTGACGTGACGCCAGTTTAAAGTTACTATAAATGACCAAAATAGCGATTTTGTATGTAACTTCCGGTAGGAAAGAGGGAGGGGGGCTAAACTTTTTGGGGTAGTGTGAGTTACCAAATTCTACCGTTCTATCGACTTTCAGAACCCTGCGTAACATAGAACCGGAAGTACACACCTTTTATTACTTTTCGGCACATCTGACAAGGGTTAGAATTGAAAAAAACTACAAAGGTCCAAAACGAGGCTTCTAATTATTTGGGGGAGCTGAAATTTTCAGGGGTGTTAGGGGGTCACAAAATAAGGGGGCACAAAAAACTTTGGGCAAATTGGGCAGTTAGAAAAGCAGTGGTGGCCATTTGTAACTTTTAAAATTTTCGGCACATACGACAAAAAATTCTGAAAGACCCCTAGAAAAACGCGACTGCGCATGCGCATGCGCATTGTGTCGAAGGGTGGTGATCTTTTTGTTAGATTGTAGCCAGATAATAGGGGCAACTTTCCTTAAATTTTTGACCCCCTCGAGCACTCAGAAAAAAAATTGCAAAAGTTTTAGAAAAAAGTTGAAATTTTGCATAGATGAATTCGGATCATAAGTAGGGTCGACCTGACGGGCTATGGGGGTGACCCCCCTCTTCATAATGTCGCTTAATGTTGCTCAGAAAAATTTCGTTTACTTTAATTTTTTAATTAGTCACAAATCAGTAAAACATTCCTTCCATCTAATCCTTACTTCTTGTGATACATAATTATCTAATATGAATCTAGCTGTTAGGTGGGCAAACACCCCTATGAATAAGTAACTTAAACAATTTTATAAAGTTGATTCTATTATAGGTTCGGCTTGCGTCCAATAGACATCATATTTATTATTATGATAATAATTTACAGTTTCATTTATTATGTATGATCAGTGGGTTTTGGAATGTTCACTCTTAAATCCATATTGTAAATCCGAAGACTTCAGATTTCCTTATTTCTATCAATGATTACTCAATCTACAAGTGTCCCTATAATACTGCTTAAAGCTATACCTCAATAGTTATCTGAATTATTCAATGATTTTTTCTTGTTTTTCGGGATAGATAATGTAGAGATAAAGGTAAAGTGCCGGGTCTGGGGGCACGAAAGATCAAATAACGCAAAACACGTAAAACATGTGCACAAATTCATTGATATCATCTAGAAATAGGCAAAAGCTCATTCGTGTGAATTGGCACTATCTTTTAAGTCATAATTCTTTCAGGTAATCCAGTGAGGTAATTCACGAAAAATGGACAGACGGATCTCATTGATCATGTTTTGAGCAATATCAAGTAGTTGTTAAAACTCCTATCGAAATAAATCTAATACTAGTACATCTACATGCATGAAACAAATTTAACTAAATATTTGAAAATATGCGAGTCAAAGCAATTCGTCTGAAACGCAGTCGGCGAACTATTCAATCGATAATCCTTCAGGGTCACCGTCAATCACGTCAATCGTCAACAGTTGCTCTTGAGTCAGTTGGATTTCCTCGTCGAGTTCCCCAATCATTCGTCCAGGCATTATTTGACGCTGGGGTTAGAGCCATAATAATAGGCTATCAGACAGCCGCTACATTCTAGCAATATAGTTAGCACGCTGTATATGCAGTACTAAGGACGTCAAACACGGGGGGACAAACATAGGCGTTGCGAGTTCTTCCACAATTTCATTCCCCTTTATGCCAACACGAGACGGGATCCATGCCAACTCGATGGATTTGCCTTGACTACGTGTTAATGAGCACGCTTGCCTGATTTCATCTACCGGTCCCGATTGAGAGCTGGAGGAATTGTTGACAATTGACAACAGACTGCTAAGCGAGTCGCTCAATACTACATAATTTGGATACGACATGTAGTACCGCATTGCAAGCATCTCCGATGGATGTGTACGCACATACTGCCATACTATTATCTGGGTTGTGTGACCCATCTGTGTAGATGCATGTGCTTTCCGACCACCTTGCGTCCATGTGAGTTAAGGCGATCATTTGAGCGATGCACGAATCGTTTCGTTTCTTATCCAATCTGATACTGAGAGAGATGTCGATCATAGGGAGTGAAATGGTATAAAGAGCAACTTGGGTAAATGCTTTTATGGGCAACCCTTCTAACCTATATTTCACAACGATATCCCAAGACTTACCTGAACCTCGTGATCTCGAGGTAGGTAGTAGGTGATTCTTCGAGGTGTTTAATTTTCGACCAGTATCTTAAGGCTCTCTGTGGATTTTGAGATGGACCTCAGCAACATCTTGGAGTAGAGACTCCGATACCGATACTCCCTCCGATGGCAAGACAGAGTACTGTGCTGTATAATGTCCAGATTATTCAGGAGCATTGGTCTAACGGTCATGAATGCCTGTGAACCGTAGTCCAAGATGGGTCTGATCAGCGCACGATATATCATTATGAGCGTCACAACATTGGCGCCCCATTCATTGCCATAATTATATATTTCTCATTAAATTCATCAAAGCTTGGCATCTATAACGGATTTGGCGCTAAAGTACATAGCGCTACTACATCGCGTCCAAACCAAGCCCCCATTCGTCATACTTCCTCGGGGCCGTGGTGTTATCAGGCATTTCCAGTAAAATATCGGAAGAAATTCAAGACATTGTCATGCAGCGTTTTGATCGTCAGTCCATTAATTTCTATCATGGAAGGACAAGTTACATTGGAAGAACTCTTGTAGTGATATGAATTTTATATTTACATCTCCTGAACATATCTGTTGAAAATTGAAGAATTGTTTAAGTTGTAAACAGAGACTGTTTTAAATTATTTGTTGTAGATGAGGCACACACTATTATGAACTAGTCACAGCATGAAGATGATCCATTTCGCCATTGGTTTGGAAAATTAGGAGATGTTCAATCTTTGATAACATGTCCCACCCTAGTTCTCACAGCCACTGCCAGCAGAGCATCATGGAAAAAAATTAAGAAAAGTTTGTCTTTGGTTACATGTGAAGACATTGTTGTTTCTCCAGAGGGAAAATATTAAATTATGTATTTCGAAAGTTTCCACTAGAGAATCACTTGACGAAACATTTTCGTGGCTTATCAAGCATTTAGAAGAACAACGTGAATCTGTTCCTAGGATTTTGATATTTTGCAGTTCAATAAAAACGTGCTAATTTATTTACAAAATTCCGTATTCACTTACTTGAATCAACATTATCATTTGTACAGATGTTTCATTCATGTACATCGGAAGACACTAAAGTGGAAATCAGACAAGATATGTAAATTGTTGGAAAAATTCGAGTTTTGATTTGCACAAGTGCAGCTGGTATGGGAGTTAATTTCAATTATGTAAATTATGTAATTCCATAGAAATACAGACTGGAAATCTTAGTCTTCTCATCGTCTATTGAACTTCTGTTTAAATTCATGGTTGACCTAGTTTCTCCACTGGGACTAGCTTTTAAATTGATATGACTTCATGCCCAAACCGGAAGTTAAGTGAGACTCCAGAATTCAACGCATGCGTGCCAAGCATAAATCTTGTGTTATTATTCCCTATCTACATTTCTATGGTAATTCATTATGAACCAACTCATGATATGGACAGTTTTGTTAAACCATAGAACTATAGGCAGGGAATGCCAAGAAGGACAAATAAATATTGAACTTCCGTTTAAATTTATGGTTGACCGAATTTCTACTTGGGGGTCTTTTTTTAACTTCTGGTGCAGCGTAAAAATAGTTATGGTAAATAATAACAAAAGAAGTTAATTTGAAAATTATCACAGAAAATCTAATTTAACAAGATTTTTACAACTGTAATTTTATGATTTGATATGTAATGATAAGTATATATATTTCTAAATGTTATAGGCCTATGTTACTGTAGAAATAATGTAATTATTGAATTTAAAGGGACAGTCTGAATTTTTTTTTAGGTCAAAAATTATTTTGGCTCAAATTTGTAAAAACTTTACACCAAAACGTGTAACTATGTACCCTTTAATGTATCTGAAAGTTTTAACTAAAAAAATCCAGCCGTTAATTTTTAAACGCTAAAAACATGCTAAAATTTTTAAAAACCTTACATAAGGTTTTTAAGTGTATTATGTTTTTTGGACGCTGATAGGAAACTACTGAACGGATTTGAGTAAAATAAACGCCTAATTGTAGAGAAATGTCCCTCTTGTGTATTTCCAAGGTTTCAGCTAGAAATATTGAGCCATTTAAATGGCAAACACCAAAACTAGGTCAAGTTGCTTAATTAACAATAAGTACTCCCTGTTTGTAATTAACCCTTTAAAACCAAATTCAGTTTGACCAAGAAGGTATAAAGATACAATAAGCATACTTTAAAAATACTCTCAGGTAGCATTTGCGATTTTTTTGACAATGGAAACTCTTTTCAAAAAAGCAGAATGGCCCTTTAAGCATGAAAACCTGTTATGCCATGGCTTAAATTTAGACCTACCATGCAGTGAGTTTTACCGGGCTGAAGGTAGCAGACACTTGGCCAGCAAACAATAAGCCAGCAAACAATACGCAATATGGTCGAAAAATGTTTAAGAAATTGTTTCAAATTTTAAACATGTCAAATCTCAAACTAGTCCATCTTCCAAATAAAACACTATCTTAGCCTTTCTCTCACATTCGTACTGTGTAAACATCAATACATTTAACGCCGAGTTTAGGTGCAGTCGGTAGCCAGTTGAATTAATGTCTGTTAGGCAAATAGGTGCCATTTTGCAGAAAGCGGAAGTTATGCGATAACCCTCATATTCAGCGCATGCGTGCCAAGCATTAACTATTTATTTGTCCTTCTTGGCATTCCCTACCTTTTAGTTCTATGGTTAAACAAATTGGCTTGTCCTTGTCTGATGGCAATGTTAATTTGCATGGAGCCAAAAGTGACGTCACAGACAGAGGTGAAACCGATGATTTTAACATTTTCGTTTTTCTGGGTGTAGGTGTAAGCACTCTTTTCAGTTTCTTTTCAGGTGTACCATGTATTTGACTTAATTCGGAGAACAAAATTTCTTTACTATTTCGAAGAATACCTATGGCTATCTTAGTAGTTAACTCGTAGTAAATTTTTACCAAACGATTTAGTTTGCATAATGCAAAATTTACACAGAAAACCAGTAAATGTTACACACAACTCTTTAAATATAGCTGAGTACGGTCGACGTGACTCGTGTTTTAAATTCCTATAGTTTTTCACGTCAAATATGCGATTTAAACGAAGTGAACATTCAAATTTTTACCGTCCACATCCGCCATTTTCAAATTTGTTTACGTGACCTTCACCCCTTCGTCATTTCCTTTCCACCTAAACCGCGATCTGATTGGTCAGATATAAATAGCGTCAACCTCATTTCCACGCCCCTAACACGAAGTGTAGTGGACCATGTCAAAACCCGTTTTCACGATACGATGAGCGCTACTATAACGTAATACTTATTGTAACGTCATTAAGTTTTGTATTGTATTGAAAATGTCTCTAGTTTGAAAAGAAAACGTATTTTTGTACATGTATTTTAGTCTTGTCTATCTTCACCCAGAGTTCTAAATATTGGTGCCGTGACAATGGAGAAGATAAAATATATACCTAATCAACAAAACGGGCGAGAGAATCGAAACAGAAATTTCCGGGAGGGAGATCCGCACAGCCATTGATTCACTGAACACAAAACAAGAACTGTTTAAAACTTTAGACAATCAAATCATCGATGTGACACTTGGAATCAACGATTCGCCGATACAAGGAAAAAATGGAAAATGAAACCTGACTCAACGATTGGTGAGTGAAAACATTACCCACCAAGCTCTATCTCTGTCCTTAACCATAATTCCAACCGGGCAAACAACGTATCCGATATTAACCATTTCAAACCCAATATCAGCGCCTCAAGCAGCGCTAAGCCCTCGTCAAATTTCTACCACAGGCTGCCGAAGCTAGATTTGCTGAAATTCAATGGGGATGTCATGTCAACTTTCTGGGACATGTATTACACAACAATCCACACTAACCCGCCACCCACAAATGTGCTACTAACGATCACAACTGTGCCATGCGTGCCATGCCGCCGAATAATGTATAGCCGGATTAGCCCTATCTAGTGGAAATTACGATCAGGCAATATGTCTACGAAAAAAACGTTATGGAAATGAAATGAAATGAGTGGAGTTTTACGTCCTACACCTATATGGGCTAATTGAGGACGGGCAATGCTGTGTTCAATGAGAAGAACGTTATGGAGATGAACAACACATCATCGACGCTTACATGAAAAATCTTCTAGAACTACCTAGCCCCGCATTCACGCCAGATATTCTTAAATCGTTTTATGATAGCATGGAATCGAGTATCCGAGGACTTGAATCACTTGGGCAATCACAAGACAGTTTTGGTTCGCTACCAATTCCGATCATTCTAAAGAAACTACATGTCGAAATGAGAAAGAACATGACCCGTGAACACAGAAAAAATAGTTGGAATATTCGTTCGATACGTGAAGCCATATCCAAAGAGATGTACGTCGAGGAGACCAACTACAATGATAATTCTACAGAATTTACGCCGACCGCATCGTTTGTTACAGGTAAAATCAGGCAAATCAAACCACATATTCAGTCAAAAGCACCGCCACTAGAAATCAATAAGAGACCATGAGTGTACTGTAATGGAACTCACCATCCCAACGTTACTGCATTTAATGGAGAAGAACAGGTTGGTTGGTAGGTTAACGTTCGCTTCCAGCTTCAGCTGATATCGCAAACTAGAGAGAAGAACAGCTTCCGACCACAGCTTTATACACAACGCGATAACAACATGGATTACCACACTCAAGAACATTCATTTCGAGATCAATTAACAGATGTAAACAATCACCCATCGTAAGACAATTAAGATTGTACAAGGACAGTAACAACACGATTAGATGTGGAGGGAGACTCGCAAATGCACCTTTATGTGATTCAGCGAAATTTCTGTATTTACTGCCCATAAAAACAGATTTACGACACTTGTAATTCAAGATGCACACAAACGCCAACTTCACGCAGGAGTCAACAGCACAGTGACTTATTTACGTCAGACGATTTGGATTCCACGGATACGTCAGTCCGTGCGATCAACGTTAAAGAAATGTCGTAAAGCATCTGTGATATTTTTTATGTGGGGATCTCATAAGAGATTTCTATTGAAGGTTACGTCAAGTAACTTAGTTTCACCGACGAATTTGGCCATCCAAGACTATTCTCATATCGGTAACCTGGGGGTTTGCGAAGACCAACATTCCCACCGTTTTGGATATTCTGAATTCCCAGTCATTTGCCCACTTTGTGAAACGATTTTTTTAGATTTGTGTATAAGTAGCCACTGCTCCAAAAAAGTGCTGTCGTCAGCAAACATCGCGATCTGACATTTGACAAGTATTAGGAGTTCTGTGTATCATTGACCATTGCACTACACAAAGTGAGACTAATGACTGAGCTTTTCTAAACTGAACTCATCACCAAAACTTTTCCCTGTGGTTACACGTACCTTCCTGTCCACAAGAAAACTTTTAATCCAGTTGTGAATACGACCACCTATTCCTAGTCCGCAGCTTGTGTAATAGCCCATCTGTACAGACAAGATCAAATCTTTTGTTAGGTCTACGAACACAGCACAGAGAAACCCAGCTTAGCCATTGTGTGTTGTAGTCTGACGATTTGATCAGTAGCGTGAAACTCTGCGTTGAAGAATCAGGAAATTCGTCCTTACAAGGTGTCGGATGCAGATGACATTGGTGATGTTTTGGCATTTTATGTCTACTTAAAGAACAGAAAACGAAAAGGACAGCGACTGAACGACTGACCATTTGTCTAAGGTAAGGGAACTTCGGATGTCAAAGTATAATAATTTTATTATTTTTATGTACAGTGTATCTGAAAGATTTAACTAAAAAAAATCCAGCCGTTAATTTGTAAACGCTAAAAACATGCTAAATTTTTTAAAAACCTTACGTAAGGTTTTTAAGTTTTTGGACGCTGATAGGAAATTACTAAACGGATTTGAGTAAAATTGCCCTTGCCCCAAATCTTGAATATGCTATTACTCTCTTAGTTTTCAACCGATTTTGATGAAACTTAAAATGTATGTTATTGGACCTAAATCGAAAGGTTTGAGAAAGTTTAGTTTACTCCTGATTAAAATTTTTTCAAGATTTAGGCCTCTTTCATCAGTTTTGAGGAGTTTTTGCCTCTTAACTTCTACCGGTATACAGTAAGTGCTTCTATCAACATCAATTGCTTGTAAACGCTCTTAAAACTAAAATTTTTGATTTAATCAAATGAAATTCGGTATGTATATACATATTCAGAAAACAAAGATTATGTTCGAATTTGAGCTTTTTTCGACCGTTAGTAGCAGAGTTATTGCCCTTGCCTCAAAGTCATGAATATGCTATTACTATCTTAGTTTTCAAACAATTTTGTTGAAACTTAAAATGGATGTTATTGGACCTAAATTGCAAGGTTTGAGAAAGTTTAATTTTAACCTGATTAAATTTAAGGCTTTTTCGTTAGGCGTATATGGCCGTGGTCCACTATCTTCATTAACCAATTCAACCCCCAAAAATCGCATTTTATGATAAAAAGGAGTTTGTCATTTCAAATCATAAATGAATTGCTAGTTTAACAAAAAAGCCGCTGGACCAGGAATTTAACCGTTTGCACTAGACCGTTATGAGAAATGAAATGAAATGAAATGAATGGAGTTTTACGTCCTACTTTCTGCACCTATATGGGCTAATTGAGGACGGGCAAACGCCATGCAGTGTGCAATGAGGGAAATTTTGCCAGGACAGCGGCATTAGCCTGCTCTTATTTTCGATTTCCAACTGTCGAGGGATCTTTAACGTGCACAGCCAATAGCACACGGGGCCTCGGTTTATTGTCCCATCCGAACGACTAGACGCTTTTCCATGTCAGCCCCTCCGACCTGCATCACTGACAGGGGGAAACCGGGTTGAAAAATCCGAAGGTATCATCTCGGCCCATGCCGGGATTGAACCCTGGACCTCCAGGTTAGCGAGCAAGCGTCTAACTCACTGAGCCACCGCGGCTCTAGACCGTTATGAGATATGGTACTGAGAAATGATGAGATGCAGAAGAATATTGACGAAGCTCAGCTGCTAATAAAAAAGCAAAAGGTGCATAATTTTAAACCTTGACCTCTTTTTAAGCACCTTTTGCACCGACCGAAATACCAGCGACAAAATAATCTAACTCCCCAGGAAGATAGAGTTATCAAATTATGTTTGATATATTTCAACTGAATTAAAAGAGATTCTCGAACAATTAGGCTCAAATATACCATGGATCACATGGGGCTTGTACACTCCTACATCGAGAGAGTTTCGATGGCACTAATACCCACAAGTCTGCCATGCCCCCTATGAGAATCAACTCATATCCGTATAGCCAGAGCATCAAGTCATGGCTACCAAAATCAACAACAACAGATTACAGGAGACATATTATATCGTCCATACATAATCGTGAAAAAGATTGTAAAAATTTTGAAAACTTTTGAAAACCTGCTATCTAGGAGAATTCATGAAAAGTTTACAACAGACCGTTATAAGATATTGTAGGCAGCAATGATTATTTTACGCAACCAGTAGCATAGAATATCGCATAGACCTTTTATTACGCCCAGGTGGAAATGTGGTCGTATATTGCCCTCCCCCATAGACGTCCACGTTTCTATAGTTCTTGAGGGAATTACATGAAATTTTGTGAGTATTTTTTTTTATCAGTTTTTATTTGACTCATTTGCCATGAACGCATTTTAGATAATGTATTGATAACTTTTGTGAATCATTTTCTTATGCAGAAAACTTCTCAGATCACAAAGTCGGTAATATGGGCGAAACCTTGTTCCATGGAAGTGTAAAAAAAAATCATGATATACATCTGTGAAAATTTTGCAACAGATCCGATTACCCACAGCCAAGCAAGTACTTTGGGATTTTTTTGAGACACCATACATTGCTTAATAATACGCTTCTAATGAAAAGTTTCATATATTGACTTAAATGATTTTCATTTAAAATCCTTTACGTAACCTTTCCTAGGCAGCAGTAACTGATAGTAATACAAACAAATTGTGTATTGGGTGTCATGATTCTGATCAATAGTCTTTCTGATAACAACATGTTTTAGTGTAAATACCAGATACAAAGAGCTCTAGTGTAATCCCGGAATCAATGCAGTTTGAATATTCTAATATATGTCAAATCACACTCATTGTACGTGAAAGGAGAAATATGTTCATGATTTTATGGACGAAATTGCAGAAATCATTTTATAGTACCTACCTTTTTCTCCACTTTATCTTTCTTCATAATGTTAATTAGTTCAGGTTTTACTACTTACAAAATGCATTTTATAGTTCATATTATATATACATACAGCTCGTAAGCTTCTTTCTGTATCGTATATGTATTCTCTGTTAACTGTACTAATTCGATTAATAAATAAAATACAATATTCACCTTAAATTATGCCATCAGACCACACCTACAGAGAACCGATTGAAAGAAAAGACAACACCGGGGCTAATGGAGAATGATATATGGCAGCACTGTTAAACATCACCGATTACATCAAAAATGGGATGCTGCAGAAACTAAAACAATGCAACCTTACATTGAAAACTAACAAAACTTCAACCGTACAAGAAGGTTGTTGTTTGTATTATCAAAAATCCCAAACAATTCCGTTAATCAATCAAAACGAAGCGTGTTTGTTTTTGATACCACTATGACGTAGTGTATTGTAAATGGTTTCACTTTGTAGTCTTTTTCTGTGATATTGATTTTTCAGCAATTGTTTAAACGAATTTATTCTATATTGTGTTCTTATTGCGTTTGTTCTATGATACTGTTTTGACGCATGTTTTCCCATTATGTTTTAGAAAGATCCATGCCATTTAGGTTGTTAGGCTATGCTTGTCATAGATAATAGTTTCTTAAGATGATCATTTCTACCAGATGGACCTTAACTTTAACATTGATCTATCCTGGATTATCTGTACCAATTTACAGCTGGGTCGATTGGAATTATGATGTAGATGAGTTATTCAATGTCACTTATTCCCCCCCCGGTCGAGATTGATACTCGCAATTACCATTTGCTCGTAACAATAATTGTAAGGAATTTCATTTTCTTCTTTCTTTACGTAAATATGATATGATTGTTACTATGTATTTTACCCTGTAGGCTACAAACTCAAGTTTTTGTGTCTCTTACATGAAAATAGATTTTTCTTAGAAACTTTTATAATGTAAACAGCTCTCTATTATCTTCAACAACGCCGTATTTACATAGACCTAACTAAAAAGTTACAAGACAATCGATTATCTTCTTTGTTAAATCAAATGGATACCATCATATTATCTTGACTTTGTTTATAGTTTTATGGTCTAAGCAGACATAAATCAGCTAGTATTTAGGGATTGAAATATAATTGTAAGAGGTGATAGTCTGTGCCTGATATATGCCTTCGGTTCCTTTCTACATGCATCAGAGGCTTGGTCGTTCACTGATCAACTAAGTCAATAATCATAAATAGATCTATTGGTATTTTTGTATGGCAGGAGACATAGACGTAATGCCCCGGTTTCACATAGACGAACTTTAGGAAACTTCGTAAGGATAGAAGTCGGTTGTGTCGGGAGTGTCGTAAGTAAATCGGGTCAAAAATACTCCTCGGACAACGCTTACGATCAACAGCCGACCAACAGCCGACTAAAATTTGGCTCTTACGACAACCGTTCAGACATTAACGAATGTCGTAACGACATTTCCAACTGCTGTTACGACATAAACGAATTAGAAGCGATTTTCATCCGACTAAACCAAATTTGTTACGACTGTCCTAAAGACAAATCCGACTGTTACCGAATGCTCTAAGGACATATAAGAATGCCATTACGACACATCTTCAAGATGATGTTCCTCGTAAAATAAGACACAAGGGACCGAACACCCTCACGACTGTTCAGACTATGCTATTCAGAATGTTATTTCGACCGCAAAAAAGCCCTTCAGATCAACAGCCGACTAATAGCCGACTTGTTTCCGACTAATTTTTAATTCGGACGTGTCGGAAGCTTCTTACAATTCAAAACAGTTGTAAGAAGTTTCCGACACGTCCGAATTAAAAATTGGTCGGCTATCGGCAAGTCGGCTATTGGTCGGTTGTTGGTCTGAAGGGCTTTTTTGTGGTCGTAAAACCATTCTGAACGATCGTAAGCATAGTCTGAACAGTCGTAATGGTGTTCGGTCTTTTGCGTATTCTTTTACGAGGAACATGTTGATGACCAGCCCAAAGATCATCGATAACCTCGTTCAAATCGTCATCCAGCAGTAGGATAACCCCAACACGTTGAAGTCATTGGTATATTCGTCATCCATCATAAATATGGAGATGTTCAGTGTTGGACTACTTGCAGAAGAATGATTATGTCGAAAAAGTCGGCTCCATATACAATACAACAAATTCGGATCAGTTGTAAGGGCATTCATATGTGTCATAACGGCATTATATCGTTAGAGTATTTGGTAACAGTTGGATTTGTCTTTAGAACAGCCGTAACCCAGTTGGTTCGGTTGTAACGAATTCGTTTCTAAATAGTTTACGTCGTAACGGCAGTTGGAAATGTCGTTACGACATTCGTCAATGTCTGAACGATGGTCGTAAGAGCCAAATTTTATTCGGCTGTTGGTCGGCTGTTGATCGTAAGCGTTGTCCGAAGTGTCGGAAGAAGAGCACTTTTAGCCCGATTTTGCTTCCGACACTCCCAACACAGCCGACTTCTATACTTACGAAGTTTACAAAAGTTCGTCTATGTGAAACCGAGGCATGATTAAATGTTCCTCGTAAAAGAAGACGCAAGAGGCCGAAGACCCTTACGACTGTTCAGACTATGCTTACGAACGTTCAGAATGCTCTTACGACCGCAAAAAAGCCCTTCAGACCAACAGCCGACCAATAGCCGACTTGCTTCCGACCAATTTTTAATTCGGACGTGTCGGAAGCTTCTAACAACTGTTTTGAACATTTCAAAACAGTTGTAAGAAGCTTCCGACACGTCCGAATTTCTACCGAATATTTGCCTCGTCTTACGAACTTCCCGACCTCTTACGAAAGTCTTCCGACTACCAAAATTCGGATGAAATTCGTCTCTGTGAAACCGGGGCATAAGAGAGACGAGCACAAACAACGATGGGTGAAACAAAATAAATTCCTACGTAAACGTGTGAAAAATCACTCAGTCTTTTCCTAGAAAGTAAACGAAGAACCCACATACCCACAGTGAAGAAGAGAAAGATTGTTATTGTTTTCAATGAAAAATTTTATCACAAAAACATTGAATAGCTACCCATGATCGGTTATAACTGTGATTAACGAAAAAAAAAATTATGATATTGAGCCATGGCCCCCAGATAACCGATCTTACTCCAGCCCAATTGCAATTTTGTGACAAGATTTTCTTGAACCATTCACTGAAGACAACATAGATATATGACGTATTGTGGGCGAAGCTATTTTCTTTAATTCTGATAAATTTTAGAGAAGTTTATATTTTTATACGCAGCTTATTTTCCGAAAAGTAGCCATTATACCCAGTAAAGTTTCCTTTATAATGAAAAAAGTATATTATACCTTAACTTTATTGATGAGATTTATTGTTATATTATGTGTTTACTCATACATAAACTAGAGGAATTAATATTATATTTGAATATAAAGACACAATTCTTTCTACATTAACGCAATGGCATAATGTATATTATGAACGAATAATTATATTGACTATTGTTATTTTATGAAGTAGATCTAGCATTATCGGCTTTCGATCTCGCGAAAAAAATACCTGACATGTTTGTTGCTTGCATCACGAACATTAGTAATATACTACCTTTCAACCATTTAATGTGACTGAACGAAAAAAAAGTAAAGTAAGACATAAAGTAAGTAAAGTAAGACATAAAGTAAGTAAAGTAAGTAAAGTAAGACATAAAGTAATTCTGGAGGCTTTTGGTAAAACCAAAAATCTAAATTCGAGATAATGAACAAAAATAGCGATGCCCCATCGTAATACGCCCACTTTTGTAATGGCAGCCAAGTCGTCCGGGAGGTCGACAAGAACTATCAGTAAATGAAACATCTGTCGAAAACCGTGCCATCAAGAATGTTTACAAAATTGAACGATTTTTGAGTGTTTACAACTACAAGTTCATCCTTGGGTGATAACAAACACTCACAGCAAGTTTCATCAAAATCCATCAAGAAACGAGCTCTCTATGGTGTCCACAAGATATTTTCAAAAGCAAGGGCAATAACCCATGAAATATTTTCCGATTTGTCTGATTTTCAATAGGGTTCATCCTTGGGTGATAACAAACACTCACAGCAAGTTTCATAAAAATCCACCAAGAAACCAGCTCTCTAACGTGTCCACAACTTTGAGCGGTAACGGCTGAAAAATTAACGCGTTTTAAAGAACAAGGGCAATAACTCATCAAGATTTTTTCGATGTTTCTGATATTCAATAGGGTTTATCCTAATGTCAATACAAACACTCATACCAAGTTTCATCAAAATCCATCAAGAAACGAGCTCTCTATGGTGTCCACAAGATATTTTCAAAAGCAAGGGCAATAACCCATGAAATATTTTTCGATTCGTCTGATTTTCAATAGGGTTCATCCTTGGGTGATAACAAACACTCACAGCAAGTTTCATCAAAATCCATCAAGAAACCAGCTCTCTATCGTGTCCACAACAATATTGTGGACAGACAGACGGACAGGTGGACAGACAGGGGCGACTACAATATACGCCCACATTAATGTGTGGGCGTATAAAAATCACACACTGCCAGGATTAAGCAGCCATTTTTGTGATTATTTGTCATTGCCATAGGCAAAGTAAATTAAATACAAAATTTCGTGTGTGTATATCCATGGCAACGCGACTAACCAGGTTTTTTCAGACTTAAAGTGAAATTATTTTTGGGCATTTATGAAGAATAATCTAACAAGTAAATACAGTTGATTTCTTTATTCTAAAATAACAATTTACTAGGTTTTGCCAACAAAGGAAGCAATTAGCAAGGAAGTCAATTTGCTAGGTTTTGCCAATACAGAAAGGAGGGAATTTGAGAATTAAAACTCAGCAAGTCGCTTTGTTAGGTTTTGGCTGAATAAATGAAACAATTCTCTGATTTGCTAGGTTTTGATTTTTATACGCCCACACATTAATGTGGGCGTATATTGTAGTCGCCCCTGTCTGTCTGTCTGTCTGTCTGTCTGTCTGTCTGTCTGTCTGTCCGTCTGTCTGTCCACAATTGTTGTGGACACGATAGAGAGCTGGTTTCTTGATGGATTTTGATGAAACTTGCTGTGAGTGTTTGTTATCACCCAAGGATGAACCCTATTGAAAATCAGACGACTCGAATAATATTTCATGGGTTATTGCCCTTGCTTTTGAACATATCTTGTGGACACCATAGAGAGCTGGTTTCTTGATGGATTTTGATGAAACTTGGTATGAGTGTTTGTATTGACATTAGGATAAACCCTATTGAATATCAGAAACATCGAAAAAATATTTTATGAGTTATTGCCCTTGTTCTTTAAAACACGTTAATTTTTCAGCCGTTACACTCTCAAAGTTGTGGACACGATAGAGAGCTGGTTTCTAGATGGATTTTGATGAAACTTGCTGTGAGTGTTCATAAACACCCAAGGATGAACCCTAATGAAAATCAGACTAATCGGAAAATATTTCATGGGTTATTGCCCTTGCTTTTGAAAATATGTTGTGGACACGATAGAGAGCTGGTTTCTTGATGGATTTTGATGAAACTTGGTATGAGTGATTGTATTGACCTTGGGTTAAACCCTATTGAAAATCAGAAACATCAAAAAATATTTGATGAGTTATTGCCCTTGTCTTTAAAACATGTTAATTTTTCAGCCGTTAACAAAGTTGTGGACACGATAGAGAGCTGGTTTCTTGATGGATTTTGATGAAACTTGCTGTGAGTGTTCATAAACACCCAAGGATGAACCCTATTGAAAATCAGACTAATCGAAAAATATTTCATGGGTTATTGCCCTTGCTTTTGAAAATATGTTGTGGACACGATAGAAAGCTGGTTTCTTGATGGATTTTGATGAAACTTAGTATGAGTGTTTGTATTGACCTTGGGTTAAACCCTATTGAAAATCAGAAACATCGAAAAATATTTGATGAGTTATTGCCCTTGTTCTTTAAAACGCGTTAATTTTTAACAAAGTTGTGGACACGATTGAGAGCTGGTTTCTTGATGGATTTTGATGAAACTTGCTGTGAGTTTTCATAAACACCCAAGGATGAACCCTATTGAAAATCAGACTAATCGAATAATATTTCATGGGTTATTGCCCTTGCTTTTGAAAAAATGTTGTGGACACGATAGAGAGCTGGTTTCTTGATTTAATTTTGATGAAACTTGGTATGAGTGTTTGTATTGACCTTGGGATAAACCCTATTGAAAATCAGAAACATCGACAAATATTTCATGAGTTATTGCCCTTGTTCTTTAAAACGCGTTAATTTTTCATCCTTTAACAAAGTTGTGGATACGATAGAGAGCTGGTTTCTTGATGGATTTTGATGAAACTTGCTGTGAGTGTTCATAAACACCCAAGGATGAACCCTATTGAAAATCAGACTATTCGAAAAATATTTCATGGGTTATTGCCCTTGCTTTTGCAAATATGTTGTGGACACGATAGAGAGCTGGTTTCTTGATGGATTTTGATGAAACTTGGTATGAGTGTTCATAATCACCCAAGAATGAACCCTATTGAAAATCAGATTAATCAAAAAATATTTCATGGGTTATTGCCCTTGTTAACTTGTAGAACTTGTAAACACTAAAAAATCGTTCAATTTTGTAAACATTCTTGATGGCACGGTTTTCGACAGATGTTTCATTTACTGATAGTTCTTGTCGACCTCCCAAACGACTTGGATGCCATTACAAAAGTGGGCGTATTACGATGGGGCATTGCTATTTTTATAGAACTCATGAATCAAAAAATAATTTTTAGTTCTGAATTGATAATATGATGGGGTGAAACCCATTAAGTTGAAAATTAGTGCCAACTCATTTTATTTTAAAATTTGACTTAAACATATTGTCATACATTTCTCTAAATCATTATTCAGATAGGGTCTTCCAAGAAATCAGTTTTAGTGTAATGACCTACAACAAGTTAAGAAAACTCAAGAAATAGAAAGGCAGTTTAAACAAGTAAGAGTTCGAAATCGAACACATCTAACTTTTGTTTCAAAAATTAAAATTTCACTATTCATATGTATATTACAGGGGATTGAATGTATGATTTATCCCTGAAAATGTATGTCAAACAAGAATAATAAAAGAAGGCATTTCTTACTAAACCTTCCCCAGAAAAGTAAAACCTCTTCTCTCCCTCTTTCTTAATTCTGTACTTCAGAAATAAGAACACAACCAGCTCGTGTTGACAGGTTATATAACGGGATTTGAATCAACCTGAAACATCAAAGAAATGTGTAGACATAGGTTTATATCGATAATTATTAACTTAATGCACATTTCAGAATCAATATAAAAGCAGGTAACTTATGATTGCATCACGTACGCCAAACTTGTTTCACAACATTTTCTTCATGATTTGTGCTCTTGTGTCGTAACTATAGTTACAAGTCAAACACCCTTAATAACAACATACATTATTATAAATCTATGTAATACTGAGATCAGCGCAGTTGTTGGGTGGAACATTTCAGAATGTGGAATAAGGTTGCTATAAACTTCGGTAAGATTTTGGACCTTGTTAGGTCTGTTTAGAAATTGAAAGTACGCTTCATAGTTTTCTGTTCCGACAGTTCAAGGAATTTTGGAATCAAAAAGTAACAATTAATTTAATATTTAAGAAATTGTAAAACAAAAAAAAAGGTTGAAAATTGTGTGGAAATTATTTTTTTGAAGCGATATATTCTGACATTTTCTAACCTAAGGAATTGTATAACCTGATGTTTCATGTGGTTTCTGAGTTTACAAAAACGCTGCAATAAAATTGATTTAGTTTCAGATGGCAGTAATTTTATTCTCTCTTTGCGGACAGATTAAGAAAATAAATAAATCTGATTTTTATGGTTTGGACCTAATGATATTTATTAATAATAAATGAAATTATTTTATTTTTTTACAGTTGTTGTTGTCGGTATCAGCATACACCTGACGTGTAAGTAAAATTAATACCATATCACTGTACATTCTTTTAGTGTAATCCAGTATACAATTTACCACTTTTACATTTATATTGTTGTGAAAAAGTTAATTTTTAACAAATATATTTGGAGAGAAAATATTTAAGCAAGTCATTGGTATTCCTATGTGTTCCTCTGCTAGCTGACGTTTCAGACGAAATTTATTTAAGGTCTCCAACCTAGCAAAAAAACAACTAGCCCTTTATTTCCTCTCTCAGATACATACATAGACATTCTGGCACTCAGCTTTTGGGACTTATTTGATATATTCTACCAAGGAGAGTTGGAAATTAAAGACACTACGATCTCAGTATTTGTGGACTTACAAACAGTTTTCTTATTGATAGTTTTCTATTATAATATGAAGTAACATGTCTCATTCGCAAGCTGAGATTTGTCTGATTTAGACCTATATGGTAGTGGCGGGTGACGTGCGCGAAGTAGACCATGATTATTCTTAACAGACAATTTTAACCATCGCTTATATTTCCGTAGAATTCCAACTAGCAAGTTCGGCACAATCGTAATGATCTGTTGTCAGAGTGAGGACGTGATAACTTACATGCTGATTTTCAACCAACGTGGTTACAGCACAAATCCTTAACCTATTTTATATAAGAACCTCTATCTACTTGGATGTACAAATTATCTCGCTTAAACTTATCGTGAGATTTTAATTTATGTACAATGTCATGTCAGGATATTACGAAACCGGGTATCCTTGCGCGAAGCCTCGTAAGCTATGGGTGCCCGTAAGTCCATACATAAACCTTAAGTATGGGTTATAAACGTTTCACAAAACCCACTTAATTTATGGGTTTACGACTAAATTTTCAAAATGCTCTTGTATTGATAACAATTAATGGAAATTGTCTAAAATACATAAAAGTCATCAAACCTGTATAGATATCATTTTTTCCAATTATTTCGTTTATCGTTCATACTGATACGAGGGGGGGGGGGGGCTGAAAAGTTCATAGCCTGACTAGGAAGGAGTTATGACACAGTGATGAAACTTGGTATACATTAAATTCAACTTTTTCTGATACCAACGACATGGTTTATTTTTCAACATTGTCTCCGCTGCGGTCCACACACTTCTTCCAGCGGTGTTGGGGTGCTTGGATCCCGGTGGTATAGAAGTTCTCATCCTGATCACCAAAAAAAGTCCTATTTAGACATATTGTCTGATGGAAATTTCAAGATTTTGGTGTCAAATGAAAGAACATAAAAATGAGAGAAAAATTCTTCGATTTCCGATTTTGCTTTTTTTGCAATTTCAGGTTAATTTTTTTCATTTTTGAAGGCTTATATATCGTGACCTTGACCTCAAGTAGGTGAAATGTCATTGACCTTGGCTACAATATGATACTTTAATATTTGACCTCTGATATCGACTTACGGGTTTAGAGCTGTCCGAAAACAGCAAACTTGACAACTGAATGTGCTCTACAAGCTCTTTTCCGTTGGCACATTAGTCCCACTCTGCGCCACGTGTGGCTCTAGTTTTTATTTGTAACGTATTATTTATGAGAAAGTAAATAAATCAAAAATATGAATACATCAGTTTATAGTCGCATGTGCATGTAGAGAAACCTCGAATATACCCATCACTGTTACAGTGCACGAACTTGCGTGCGTCGCCAAAATCTCCACAACTGTCATTTCTAAATAAATTTCAAATGACTTGAAAATTTATGAATGAGAAAAACAATGAATAGCTGGAATTGATGAGCTCCGAATTAATACATATTTATATCTCGATAGAGTAAAATTACCATGGAAAGGAAAGAAGTCAAAGACTCGTTGATTAAGGATGACGAGGCAATCATTACATACCTTTGATTTATAACTAGAAGGCGTAGTAGTTTAAAGTTACCAGGTTTCTATGTCTGACAAAATGACAATAATCTTGTTTTTGTTTCCCTAATATAGATGCTGCAACAACAACTACAGGTTAGTCAATATTTACTTACAATATTGTACCCATGTCCGTCCATAGTTGCTTCAAAACACTCTAAAGAGCTCTATTCTTCGTCGATTTTGGCAAAAATTACTGAAATTTATACTACCACCTAGGTTGAACTCTATTGAAAATAAATATTTCATTTTCATATTTTGTAAATAGTCTAGAAGGCACAATTTTTCATCGATATTGATAAAACTAATTGAATTTGTTCAATACCACGCAAAGATATAAATGAGTTAGTGCCCTTAGTCTTCGAAACACAATTGTTAGCAATTTGTAAACACTGCAGAGAGCACAATCATTGAAAATATTAATGCAACTTAAATAAAAATTAATCTAATCCTATCAGAAATATAGTGAAAGTGAAAAATATACCGTTTACTGTCCTTGAATCTTATACACAGTATAGATTGCACAGTGCATGGCTGATATGGAAAATTTGAAGAGAAAGTAAAGGAATCGTGACGAGGCAATCATTGCGTACCTTTGATTTATAACTAGAAGGCGCAGTAGTTTTAAGTTACAAGGTTTCCATGTCAGACAACAATTTTTGGACTCTTTGAAGGACGAACTCTCTCTCCAAGAGCTACAAAAGGTTAAACATGGATCTCAATATGACATCGACAGCTCTGTCAACCTTTTACAGTCAGTTCTATTGCGGGCTGCGAAGCCTATGCTAAAGAACAACAGACAGTGGAGAAACGACAAGGACGCATTACGACAACCAAAATGGTTCGACAAAGAGTGTGAAAAGTTTAAATCCATAAAGTTCCGCTGTCTTAATTTATACCGGAAGACTAAGCTAGATGAAGACCTAAAAAAATACAAAAGTCAACGTGCAATATTCAAACATGTATGCCAGACCAAGAAACGGCAATGCGCATCCAACCTTACATCTGAACTCTCATCAAAACTGTCAAATCCTAAACTGTTTTGGGACCATGTAAAATCAGTTGTTAAAAACTACAAGTTAGCTCCAGATATAAACCCTACTGATTGGTTCGTTTACTTTAAAGGTCTCCTAAATACTGACTCAAGTAAGGTCACTCTGGACGTTAGAAATGCATTGTTAGACCATGATTCTGGATGTGAAGAGTGTGATCTGAACTCCCCCCTGGACTTAAATTCTCCCATATCATCTCTGGAAATCTCTACTTGCATATCCGAACTGAAGAACGAGAAATCAAGTGGTATTGATGGGATATGCAATGAACTGATTAAGGAATCTGCATCGTGTATTTTGCCTAGTTTATGCCACATTTTTAACTCAATATTTGCAAGTTGGTATTACCCGGCAGACTGGGGCAAAGCTATTATATCCCCTATTCACAAGAAAGGGCCAAAATCTAAAGTAGTTAATTATAGAGGCATATCTTTGCTACCCGTTATCAGTAAGCTATTTGCAAAAGTATTAAACAAAAGATTGTCCAAATGGTGTATTGAGAATGATAAATTAAGTGAATACCAGGCTGGTTTTAGACCTGGCTATAATACAATTGATAATATATTCAATTTACAAGCATGTATTAGTAAATATATTTCTAAAAAAAGAGGGAGACTATATTGCATATTCGTTGATTTTAATAAAGCATTTGATACAATCAATCACGAAATGCTTTGGTCTGTGCTTATTAGTTGTGGCATCCATGGTAGTTTCATAAATATTCTCAGAAATATATACGGTAAATGCCAGTCATGTGTTCAATCTAGCTGTGGTTTAACGGATTTCTTTATTTGTACCATAGGTACAAGACAGGGATGTGTTCTAAGTCCCTCCATATTTTCCTTATTCATTAACAAATTTATAGATCATTTACCAGAAAATCATTGCAACGGTATATTTGTATCAGAACAATTTCCAAATGTATTCTCACTTTTGTTTGCTGACGACATTAGTAATGTCTCGGACACTGCGCACAATTTACAATACCAGTAAAAAGTATGGAATGTCTGTTAATCAGGGTAAAACCAAGGTTATGGTATTTCGTAATGGTGGTCCACTTAGGCAATACGAAAAATGGACATATGGGGAAACACGTCTGGAATCTGTGTCATCCTACAAATATCTAGGTCTTGTTTTTACTCCGAAATTAATTTGGTCTAAAGCTAAAGACACTTTAGCTAATCAGGCAAACAAAGCATTATTTATGATTAAATATATTAATTTAAAGTGCCAAGGAATACCTCTTGAAGAAGCTTTAAATATGTTTGATAACATGATTGTGCCAATCTTGACGTATGGGAGTGAAATATGGGGTCACACCTATTCTCCAGTGATCGAGAATGTGCAAATCAAATTCCTAAAGTATGTTTTAAAGCTACCCAAAAGGTCATGTGTTGCTGCTGTCCTAGGTGATACCGGAAGAGAGCCGCTTTTTGAAAAATAATCTGTCAAATGCATTAAATACTGGCTAAGGCTACTCGAAATGAACGAAGAAAGGCTACCCAAACACATGTATAATATGCTTCTCATATTCGATATCAATGGTAGGCGAAGCTGGGCTAACACAAGTTAAAGAGATGCTATTTGAGTTTGGATTTGGGTATGTCTGGATAAACCAGGAAGTAGGCAATCAAACTTCATTTATTTCAAAATTTAAGCAAAGAGTTGAAGACTGTTATGTACAAAAATGGCACGAGGATGTCGATAATAATTCAGCTCTGAAAAACTACCACATCTATAAACCTATATTTTCTCCTGAAAGATTTCTATTTAACCATAAGTACGACGGATATTACCAATCATTATGTAAATTTAGATGTAGTGCACATGGGTTAATGTCAGTTAAAGGTCGCTGGTTGAGAATAGACTACCCAGACAGATTATGTACACTATGTACATTAAATGAAGTTGAAGACGAGTTTCACTTTTTGATCACCTGTACTCTTTATTCTGAAATTCGTTCCAAATATATTGGGTGTTACATAAAATACAATTTATATTCAGAATTTATTAAGATACTATCCAGTCACAACGAAAGTACTATTAGAAACCTAGCTAAATTTATATACTATGCCACTCTTCTCAGAAAAG
Organism: Lottia scabra; assembly: GCA_029955415.1. Taxonomy (NCBI): domain Eukaryota; kingdom Metazoa; phylum Mollusca; class Gastropoda; family Lottiidae; genus Lottia; species Lottia scabra. Next base: position 21,272,892 of record JARJEI010000003.1, read on the forward strand.
ATAATACTTAAATTAACGTGATTGAATTATTTGTAAATAATCATATTGTATATAGTTCCTTTTTATACGCCCTCATCTCTCTATGAGGACGTATATTGTCGGCACCCCTGTCAGTCCGTCCGTCGGTCCGTCCGTCCGTCAACATTTGCTCGTAAACGCTCTAAAAACTAGAGTTTTTGACGGAATCAAATGAAATTTGATATGTGTATACATATTCATAAAACGAAGATCAAGTTCGAATTTGAGCTATTTTCGATCGTTAGAAGCAGAGTTATTGCCCTTGCCCCAAATCTGTCGGTCTGTCCATCAATATTTGCTTGTAAACGCTCTAAAAACTAGAGTTTTTAACGGAATCAAATGAAATTTAATATGTGTATATATATTCATAAAACGAAGATCAAGTTCGAATTTGAGCTATTTTCGATCGTTACAAGCAGAGTTATTGCCCTTGCCCCAAATCTTAAATATGCTATTACTCTCTTAGTTTTCAACCGATTTTGATGAAACTTAAAATGGATGTTATTGGATCTAAATCGAAAGGTTTGAGAAAGTTTAGTTAAAATTAAAGCTTTTTCAAGATTTAGGCCTCTTTCACCAGTTTTGAGGAGTTATCGCCCTTTAACCTCTATACAGTAAGTGCTTCTATCAACATCAATTGCTTGTAAACGCTCTAAAAACTAGAATTTTTGATGAAATCTAATGAAATTAGGTTTGTATATACATATTCAGAAAACAAAGACTTTTTCGTTAGGCGAATATGGCCGTGGTCCACTATCTTTAATTATTTGTACTGCTATAGACATGAATGAAATGTATGTTCTTTGGGCATTTGCCTTTAAACTGAATAAATTTATATTTATTTATTATTTTACAAATGACAATAATCTATTTAATGGATTTGTTTTTCTTTCCCTAATATAGATGCTGCAACAACAACTACAGGTTAGTCAATATTTACTTAAAATACCGTCACCAATGTCCGTCCATAGTTGCTTCAAAACACTCTAAAGAGCTCTATTCTTCGTCGATTTTGGCAAAACTTACTGAAATTTATATTACCACCTAGGTTGAACTATATTGAAAATAAGTATTTCATTTTCATATTTCGTAAAAAGTCTAGAAGGCACAATTTTTCATCGATATTGATAAAACTAATTGAATTTGTTCAATACCGCGCAAGGATATAAATGAGTTAGTGCCCTTAATAATCTTCGAAACACAATTGTTAGCAATTTGTAAACACTGCAGAGAGCACAATCATTGAAAATATTAATGGAACTTAAAAGAAAATTAATCTAATCAGATATATAGTGAAAGAGAAAAATATACCGTTTACTGTCCTTGAATCTTATACACAGTATAGATTGCACAGTGCATGGCTGATATGGAAAATTTTATGAGAAAGTAAAGGAATCGTGACGAGGCAATCATTGCGTACCTTTGCTTTATAAGGCGTAGTAGTTTTAAGTTACCAGGTTTCTATGTCTGACAAAATGACAATAATCTTGTTTTTGTTTCCCTAATATAGATGCTGAAACAACAACTACAGGTTAGTCAATATTTACTTAAAATACTGTCACCAATGTCCGTCCATAGTTGCTTCAAAACACTCTAAAGAGCTCTATTCTTCATCGATTTTGGCAAAACTTACTGAAATTTATATTACCACCTAGGTTGAACTCTATTGAAAATAAGTATTTAATTTTCATATTTCGTAAAAAGTCTAGAAGGCACATTTTGTCATCGATATTGATAAAACTAATTGAATTTGTTCAATACTACGCAAGGATATAAATGAGTTAGTGCCCTTCATATTCTTCGAAACACAATTGTTAGCAATTTGTAAACACTGCAGAGAGCACAATCATTGAAAATATTAATGGAACTTTAATGAAAATTAATCTAATCAGAAATATAGTGAAAGAGAAAAATATACCGTTTACTGTCATTGAATCTTATACACAGTATAGATTGCACAGTGCATGGCTGATGTGGAAAATTTTATGAGAAAGTAAAGGAATCGTGACGAGGCAATCATTGCGTACATTTGCTTTATAACTAGAAGGCGTAGTAGTTTTAAGTTACCAGGTTTCTATGTCTGACAAAATGACAATAATCTTGTTTTTGTTTCCCTAATATAGATGCTGCAACAACAACAATTGCAGAAATAGTTGACCCAAGTAAGGCAATATTTACTTAAAATACTGTCGCCCATGTCAGTCCATATTTGCTCCAAAACAAAAAAATAGTGATGGCCATCGTATTACGCCCACTTTTATAATGGCAGCCAATTTGTCTCTGGGGTTGACTGTACGTGCATGGCTGATATGGAAACTTTTATGAGAAAGTAAAGGAATCGTGACGAGGCAATCATTGCGTACCTTTGCTTTATAACTAGAAGGCGTAGTAGTTTTAAGTTACCAGGTTTCTATGTCTGACAAAATGACAATAATCCTGTTTTTGTTTCCCTAATATAGATGCTGCAACAACAACAATTGCAGAAATAGCTAACCCAAGTAAGTCAATATTTATACTTAAAATACTGTCGCCCATGTCAGTCCATATTTGCTCCAAAACAAAAAAATAGTGATGGCCATCGTATTACGCCCACTTTTATAATGGCAGCAAATTCGTCTGGGGGGTTGACAAGAGTGGAGAGTAAATGAAAGATTCTGAGAATGACATTTTCTCCTTTTACAAGAGTAAAACCATGGGTTAAGGTTTCCTGGAAAAAACAAATTTTTTAAAGTACAAGGGCAATAATTACCTATTTTTATTTTTTTTTTTTCGTTGTTTCTGATTTTCGATAGTGTTTGTCTTAAGGTCAATACAAATACTCATACTAATTCATCAAAATCCATCAAGAAACCAGTTCTCTTTCGTGTCCACAACATATTTTCAAAAGCAAGGGTTTTAAAGAACAAGGGCAATAACTCATGAAATATTTTTTCTATGTTTCTGATTTTCAATAATGCTAAGGTTAATCCAAATACTCATACCAAGTACATGTATCACCAAGAAACCAGCTCTCTATCGTGTCCACAACCTTGAGAGTGTAACGGGCTGAAAAATTAACGTGTTTTTAAGAACAAGGGCAATAACTCTTCATATATTTGTTCGATATACTTAATAGGGGTTATCATCACAATCCATCAAGAAACCAGCTCTCTATGGTTTTCTGATGGACTTTGATAAACCTTGTTGCGAGTGTTCATAATCACCCAAGAATGAAGCCTATTTAAACTCAGACTAATAGAAAAATATTTGATGGGTTATTGCCCTTGCTTTTGAAAATATGATGAGAACACGACAGAGAGCTGCTTTCTAGATGAAAGTTGGTGTTAGTGTCTGTAATGACCCAAATCAATCGAAAAATATTTGATGAGTTATTGCCCTTGTTCTTTAAAACGCGTTAATTTTTAGCCATTTATACTCTCACAATAGAGAGCTGTTTCCATTTATGTATTTTGACAAAACTTGGTGTGAGTGTAATTACCCAAGAATGAAATGGAAAAATATTTGATGGGCTATTGCCCTTGCTCTTATACAATTGTTAAGACACGACAGAGAGCTAGTTTCTTGATGGATTTTGATGAAACTTGGTGTGCGTGTTTGTAATGACTTTGGTGGGATAAACCCTATTGAAAATCAGAAACACAATAAATAATTTATAAGAGTTATTGCCCTTGTTCTTGAAAACATATTCATTTCTTGACGGATTTTGACAAACTTGGTGTCAGTGTTCGTAATCACTTTAGGATGCTGCCTATCAGAATATCAGAAAATCAGAATAGTCGAACAAGGAATTAATACATAAGTTACTGCCTTTGTTTTCTTCATATTTCAGTGACTTATTATTTAAAGAAAAAAATGAAAATGTCACTCTCAGAATCTTTCATTTACAGACAACTTTGTCAACCTCCCGGACGAATTGGCTGCAATTACAAAAGTGGGCGTATTACGATGGCCATCGCTATTTTTATATTTCGTAAATAGTGTAGAAGACACAATTTTTCATCGATATTGGCAAAATTTATTGAATTTGTTTATTACCTTGAACTCTACTGAAAAACAAAAAAAAAATCAAACAAATACTAGAGCTGTGAACAGCACTGAGCGTGGCCCGTGATGCTTTGCCTGATAGCTGAAAGACTTTTTGAACTTCAAACCCCTAAAGTCTGGTGTTCACTCCCTCATTTTTAGTAAAAAGTTTTGTGAAAGGGTAGATTCAATCAAATATCAATCTTGTAATTCAACTAGTAATCTTTCTAACATTGGAAGAAATAATTCTAATCGATAAACAGTTGGTCTATAGATAACAATTACGTTAATATTCTTAGCCAGTATATTCAAAGCAATGTGTTCTATTTTTAAAACTTCGAGGTTGGTGATTTAACTTGAGTTTTGTTGGAGTAAACCCTGAACATTGTGTAAAATTATATTAGTATCAGTCGATGTGGTCCTATTTTCGGGCTGTAATTGCTGCTAATGCCGATTAAATTTTTTCATCATATATGTTTTTTTCCGTAAAATCTTGTATTGTAAGACCCTGTAATGTTTTAACTCTGCTTAACGCAACATAGGCTTGACCAGCTTGAAATATTTTACGAAGAGATATTACGCGTCTATATAGTCAATTGGGCCTCTATCCAAAATGGCCCCTATCAAAAATGGCCCCTCGTTTGATCAAAATGGTCCCTGATAAATGGTCAAAATGCAAATATATATGGTTTTAACCAATATCTGAAAATTACACCGGAAGTGGGGTCGCCGTATGTTGCTTTTTGCGTGGCAAATCTATCGATTTGTCACGCTTTGTTTTCGTTATGATTATTTTTTTTTTCCAAATTCTGGTCAGCGTCTGTAGAGAAAACTGAAAATGGTATAGAAATTCTGGATTGATCAGCTAGTTTCACTCGAGGGAAATTTTCCCTTAAATATAAAACGGCACATTTTTGCAGGGCCAGAAGTGGGCTATTACATAATGTGCAATATTTTTTCATCGAGTCTGTAGGGCTTATTTATGAACCGATTTACCTGAACTTTCCTTTAATCTGTTTATTGTTATAAGAAGTATCTAGTGCATCTTCAAAAATTTCAATTTTTAAATATTTTTGTGAAAAAAAATTGAAACCAAAATTTTCAAAAAAAAACTTAAATTTTTTTTCTCAGCCGTTAATTATCCAATTCATCTGAAATTCACAGGATATAAACAGAATGTCGATACAAATAATACAAGATAATTAAAATATTTCTATCACTTCCGGTTTTGGCTTGAATTCATGATTATCAAAGGAACTTAATAATTTGAAGCGTAAGTGTTTAATCTTGCCATAGTCAATTGGCCCCTAGTCAAAATGGCCATAAAAGTTAAATTTGGTCAAAATGGCCAGTCACCATGGCCCCTATTTTGGTCAAAATGTCCTCTGAATTTCCTCTTTGATTTCAACCAATTCATTGGTCAAAATGGTCCCTGATTTTTTTTTTATAAATTGTAGCTTATATGATGATAATCAAAGGAATTGGAAGCTATTTTAACCCTAAAAAGATCGCTAATTTTGACTGAAAATTAAATTTTGGAGACATAAATTGTGTTCATATTTATATTTTCCTCAAAGCAAAGACATTCTAAGACTTACAATACTAATTTGAATTTACTATTCCAGTTCTCAAAAAGATTACTAAGTATACAAAAAATATAAAAAATATATCATGTAGCGCTTTATGTTTTGTTAATTTGTAACATCATGAATAAAAATATTATTTTGAGACCATTTTGACTTTTTGGAAGGACCATTTTGACCTTTTTTGAGGACCATTTTTGACCATTTATCAGGGACCATTTCAAGGAATAATTAAAAACTATTTTAACCCTAAAAAAGTACCTAATTTTGACTGAAAATTGTACTGTGTAACAACAAATTTTGAAGACATAAATTGTATTCCTATTTATATTTTCATCAAAGCAAAGACATTCTAAGATTTACAATAGTTACTAAGTACCGAGGTCTCGTTTTATTTGTTCGTTATTGTTGATTGTATTTGTGAGAGTACCAAGGCCCCATTTTATTTGTTCATAATTGTTGAATGTATTTGTGAGAGTACCGAGGCCCCGTTTTATTTGTTCGTAATTGTTGAATGTATTTGTAATGTATCGTCTATGCAGTCACTATTAACAAAGTACAATGTCTTAGTCTCGATAGAGGCGTAATATCTCTTCGAAAAATATTTCAAACTGGTCAAGCCTATGTTGCGTTAAGCAGAGTTAAAACATTACAGGGTCTTACAATACAAGATTTTACGGAAAAAAACATATGTGATGAAAAAATTTAATCGGCATTAGGAGCAATCGACTGATACTAATATAATTTTAAACAATGTTCAGGGTTTATATCTATTCACATACAAGATCTACAGAAACACATTAAAATGCTAGACGATATCATTTATTTAACAGAAACATGGCTAAATAATTCAATAACTCCAACAAAACTCAAGTTAAATCACCAACCTCGAAGCAGCAGCTATGATGACACTAAAGATTTCAAATTTTTAAAAGTAAAGGGGTCTTGATGATTAGGAATATATTTTAAAGGAGAAACTAGAATCGTGAGACGATACTGGGCAGTGCGCATCCGGTTTCGTCCATGGGTGTAAAATGACTTTTCAATCCATATTGCGAAATTTACAGAACATAAAAATCGGCATATAAATTTTTTATATTCGGGAGTGAAAAGTAAATAACCATTTCTGGGCGCTTTTTCCATGTCAGCCCCTCCGACCTGCATCATTGAGAGGGTGAAACCGGGTTGAAAAATCCGAAGGCATGCGACCCATGCCGGAATTGAACCCTGGTACTTCAGCTTAGCGAGCAAGCGTCTAATTCACTGTGCCACCGCAGCTCCCTACATGATAGAGCCAATTCTTGATATGTCAAATAAATGACATCAGAATACTGAGTGTTAACCTCCATACATGAAAGTTCGGAGCACAGTTGATAAATTGTCATTTTAACATATACCTTGCAAAAAATCTACATTATTATTTTTTTTGAAAACATTTTAATGGTCAACGTTTTTAGACATGCAATTTTAATAAATGACAGAACCAGATTTTTAGAACGGATTTTCTTCTTTTGGCATTGGATCGTTATCTACTTCTTTTTGTTTATCTTTTTTAGTACATAATTTACAACGTTAAACATGCAAGTTACAATGAAAGAAAGTCATGTTAAGCATGGTGCAATTGTCAGTTGAAGGGAGAGCACTGTATTTAAACATACAGACAACAAACATTTTTCAGTTGAAGGGAGAAAACTGCATTTGAACATTTTAAAATACTACTCTGACCAGTGAGAAGCGTTAAAAGAAACACTATGGTAAATTGTAACTTTCTAGATGTTGGTATACTGACCATGAATCGTATGATGTGCTGAGGGAATAATACGTTGTAATACATCAGCGCTGACTCTCACATGTTAATAGATATAGTATCTAAAGCTGTTTCTCTCGAGGTGTGATACACCTATTAGAAGATTACAGGCAAATAATACTTCATACGTCATTTGAACTAATAGATTTAGAAATATGAGCATTGAAATTACAGTCTGAATAAAAATTCTTGTTCCAGAAATATAAAGAAATCGAAATTAAAAAATCAGTTGCCACAAGGTTGTTGGCCATCGACTAAGGATTTCATAGACACCGGTATTATGCAAATCAGATTATCCCCTGAGGTCCCATTTTGAGGTTTATAAAAATAAGTCACAACAACATGGCACCTGACATAGTACTTCCGGGTCGGATTTTATCATTTATATCTTTTCTGATGATCATTTCTAACATGATGCAAAAAGAAACTTTCAAATAATTCGGGAACTCCAGAAATTAGAATTTCAAGTTTACAAACAAATGACGTCAAAACCGGAAGTGATATCAAAATTTCAGAAATATTGTTTTGTTCATTATCAAATTGTTTATCTACTGGTAAGTTTTCAGATCGATCGAAATCAAATTTCCAAAAAACACGCACAGTTACAATGAAAATTTGCAAGTTTTAAAAAGCGCAATTTTGATTCAAATATTTTGTGTTATATATCATTTGAGAGAGCAGATTTAGCATAGTAAACATGTCTAAAAATTTGTGACGTATGTTAATTAGGTCACGTGACAAAGCTCTTTAAAGTTAAAAATTCCAATTTTCAAATGGGGATAAAACCGGAAGTTAAAATCAGAAATCGGAAATGAATATATCATTTGGTAGATCTCGTTAAGGGCAATAACTTTTGTACAGGTCACTAGATATGAGCCTTGAAATTTTCGGTCATTACTGAAATTCTTTGTCCGGAAATAGAAAAAAGTTTAAATCTAAATTTAAAAATCCGCTGTCATAAGGTTGGTGGCAATCGACTAATGATTTCATAGACACCAAAATCCGATTATCCCCCGAGGCTCCATATTGAGTTTTATAAAAATTACTCACAACAACATGGCGCCTGAGATATTACATCCGGGTCAAATTTTATCATAAATATCTTTCATGATGACAGTTTCTAACATAATGCAAAAAGAAATTTTAAATATCTTCAAAACTCCGGAAGTTGAAATTTGAAGTTTACAAGCAAATGACGTCAAAACCGGAAGTGATATCAAAATTTTGAAAACACATTTTTGTTTGCAATAACAATGTCTATATGCCTAGAAGTTTTCATATCGATCGAAATAAAACTGTGGAAGTTGAAAAAAACGTGAAAAAAGAGTTTCAAAATTTAGGGTCAAAAGTAAAAAATTATAAGTTTTTAAGTGGTTATCGTGTAGAAAGGACACAACGGAAATAAACAAAAAAATATCCATCAAAATCGGTTGAAAATTGTAAGTAAAAATGATAAAAAACCGAAAATACACGTTTTGTCATACCTCATTTCCGGTTGGACAAAACTGCGTCATTTAACATTTAAGCCACATTGATCAGCTAATTATCGTGGGAAATCGTGTCAGATTGAGCGTGAAAAGTTCCCTTCATACCGAAATAGCGAGACCAGAAAACGAAAAAAAAAAAAAAAAAAAAAAAAAAAAAATAGTCAATTGCAAAACAATGCAGTGCGTTCGAGAATCGAACGCACTGCAAAAAATAAATTTGGGAGTTTTAAAAATAGAACACATTGCTTTGAATATTCTGGATAATAATATTAACGTAATTGTTATCTATAGACCAACTGTTTATCGATTAGAATTATTTCTTCCAATGTTAGAAAGATTACTAGTTAAATTACAAGATTGATATTTGATTGAATCTACCCTTTCACCAAACTTTTTACTAAAAATGAGGGAGTGAACACAAGACTTTAGGGGTTTGAAGTTCAAAAAGTCTTACAGCTATCAGGCAAAGCATCACGGGCCACGCTCAGTGCTGTTCACAGTGATTTTTTTAAGGTCTCTTGATAATTATGGGAAAATGTCATGTCATGTTGACTTGCCTAGAAAGCTCTTGATCTAATATTTAATCCATTTTTAGTTAAAAGGAAAATTTATTATGTTTTTCTTTACTTTAAAAATCAGATCCAGAAACAACAACTAAAGGTATGTATTTAAAGATATGTTATACACAGACAATGTTTGTAATTTGCCACGTTTAGACAGCCACAAGAAATCTGGACCGAGTACGGTTCGACAGAAAAAGTGGCTGTGTAAGCGGGTTGAGAGGGCTTGGCACCGTGCTTGTTTCAAATGGCCCGACAACTGCAGGGAGAGGTGGTCTCGGTCCCGACAGAGTACAGCACGGCAAAATATCAGTAATGCAAAAGCGCAATTTGGCTGAATCCACTTAACCAGGGATTGGGCGCATGCGCCATAATGACTTTGACACTGTTACAATAATATAGTATTGTTAGACCAATGAAATTGTTGATCTCGACGAGGGTATTCCAAGTCCGATAACCTTAAATTAATTCCAGTCGACCAAGCTGCAAGTGGGTAAAGATGAATGCCAAGCGATTTGGTCAAGAACGGATCATGATTGTTTTTCTTTCTTTCTCATGTATTTTATTCAATTATCGACAAAATTGAATGATTAAATAACATAAGGTATATTTTGTATAATTTATTAGTTATCTGTAAAATTTTCTTTTTCTATTTCTTCGTAATATAGCTGTAGCACCAGAGGGAGAAACAACACGTACGTTTTGTTTATATCTCTCAAATTATAGTTTATAATAGGGAGGTTTCGCATCTGACAAACTGCGATGTACGATCTACGATTTTTTTAGTCCGTACTTCGTACTTACCAATGTTGAAGTTTCGCAAAATGACGAAATACGAATAACTAATCCGCTAGATGTCGCAATCATTTAAAATGGCCGATTTGATAGAAATGAAATGAAATGTATTAAGGAGCACCAGCACCTAATGGGCTATATAGCTCCAGAACACGATAAAAAATAAACATGTTACTACGAAACTAAAACAATAAAACAAACATAAAATAGATAAACAAAAAACAATATCACAGAATGAAAAAATTAAAAACAATATCACAGAAAAACACCACAAAGTGGTATTAAAACAAAAAAATATATATTAAAACAAAAACGATGATGAAAGCATTTAAAACTTAAAATACAAATGAGCTGCTTTTAAAAAAGCGACAACCTTCTCATAAAGAGAAGGTTGCGCAAACAAATGAAACAGCGATCTAGCACGGTAGTGCTGTGATCGCAAAGGTTTGAGATGCCTGCACTCAATCAGAATATGTTTCACTGTCAGGCGTACCTGGCAGTGTTCACACTGGTTGAGGCTCTCGCTTGAGAAGGTAACAGTTAGTGAGGTGAGTATGACCAAGTCGAGAGCGACACAAAACAACTTCATTTCTCCTATTAGCACAATAGGAGTTGGGCCAATCTCCTAAGAGAGGCTTGATGGCATGAAGTTTGTTTGTGTCTGCAGCATCCCATCTTTGTTGCCATCGTTGATGTATAAATGCCCCTACAACCTACTTAAAGTCGGTGTAAGGTAAGGAAAAGGGGGAGACAGGCAGTGACAAAGCAGCCTTAGCCGCCGCATCTGCCTTGTCATTCCCCCGTATATCCATATGACTGGGAAGCCAACAAAGGACAATGTCCTTTTTCGGCCCAGAGAGCTTGTAAATGTCTCCGATTATTGGGTGCACAAGCTGGATGTTATTAATAGCTTGTAATGCGGACAAAGAATCAGAAAATATAATACATTTTTTTAATAAAGTGGAGGACTGAAAGAACTCTAGAGCCTGTAAAATGGCAATGAGTTCTGCTGTAAAGATAGAGGCTGCTGGAGGTAAAGCTACAGATAGAACTTCGGATGGCGTAACAGTAGCGGCTGCTACTTTATCACCATCCTTAGACCCATCTGTATAAAAAGGTGAGTATTCCCCATATTTAGACCTTAGTTCAAGGAATTTAGATTGAAAAACTAAAGAACTTGTCTGTGACTTCTTATTGCAAGATAGACTGAAGTCTATCTGAAATGGAGCAATTGACCATGGTGGAGTTGTAGTCATGGTGAAGTCCGCAATACTGTCGTGGCTGATACCAGCCGCCGACATAAGGGGTTGAATGCGGACCCCAAAAGAAGAAATTGCACGAGGCTTTGCATAGTACAAATGTTCGTAGAAAGGTCTAAATACGGGGCAGTAAGCAGGATGATTCGGTAATGAAGCTATTTTAATTGCATACTGCAGTGAAAGTCTGTCACGTCTGTCGTACAATGAGGGCTCCTTAGCCTCGACGTACAACCTTTCAACTGGAGTGGTGCGAAATGAACCTAAACTGATTCTAAGTCCTTGGTGGTGTATGGTATCAAGCTCTTTGATATAGGATTGCCGAGCTGAACCATACACCTGACACCCATAATCGAGTTTTGAACGAACCAAAGCCCGATATAATCGGAGGAGGACCTTGCGGTCGGCTCCCCAGTCAGTATTGGATAAGACTCTCAATATGTTGAGGGCTTTCAGACATTTTGTTTTGAGGATTTTGATGTGAGGACGGAAGGAAAGCTTGCTGTCAAATGTTAGTCCCAAAAATTTGAATTCTTGAACAACAGGAATGACAGCACCGTCTAGTTTAAGTTCTGGATCAAGGTGTAATCCTCTTCTTTTACAGAAATGCATGCAGACGGTCTTGGATTTCGAAAACCGAAATCCATTGTCAGTTGCCCATTGCTGTAAGTTGTTTAAGCAAAGCTGCAACTGACGTTCGATCGTCTGCATGTTAGTGGAACCATAACACATCTGAAAGTCATCAACATAAAGAGAGCCATCAACCCCCCGCCTAAGGCACGACGTGATGGAATTAATTTTAATGGAAAACAGGGTAACAGATAATATGCTACCCTGAGGCACTCCATTATCTTGAGGAAATGGTTCAGAAAAAATGGAACCAAGTCGTACCTTAAACGTCCTATCATGTAGGAAATTGGAGATAAAAGATGGCAATCTTCCCCTAAGACCTAAGTCAAAGAGGTCACGAAGAATGCCATATCTCCAAGTGGTATCATATGCCTTCTCCAAATCAAAAAATATGGCTACAAGGTGTTTATTTTGGATGAAGGCGTCCCTGACAAACGATTCAAATCTAACGAGATGATCAAGAGTGCTCCTTTGGGACCGAAATCCACATTGGAGGTTGGTGAGAAGATTGTTTGACTCGAGGTGCCAAACGAGCCTTCTATTGATCATTCGTTCCATGGTTTTGCAAATGCAGCTGGTCAATGCAATAGGGCGATAATTGGTAGGATTCGTAGGATCTTTACCAGGTTTCGGGATGGGTACAATGGTAGCAATTCTCCAAGAAGGAGGAAAGACACCATCATCCCAAATCTGGTTGAATATATATAATAGTTTTTTTAATGTAGGATAAGGAAGATGTTTGAGGATTTGATAATGAATATGATCAGGCCCAGTAGCTGTGTCATGGGCCTGTTTAAGAGAAAACCTCAGTTCTTGTACAGTGAACTTTTCATTGTAGTATTCTTCATTTTTAGAAGTAAAGTTGACTTTTTTCCTCTCTTCCCGAAGTCGAACTCTCCGGAAAGCATCAGAAGAAAAATTAGATGAAGAATTAAATGAAAAATTTGTTCCTAATGAATTAGCAATATCTGGAAGTGTGGTGAGTGTTTCACCATCTACTTCTAGATGATTCACAGATATCTGCCTTACCTTTGATCCTACGAATCCTATCCCAGACTGATTTTGAAGACGTACGACTGTTGATTCTTGACACGTACTCCTGCCATGATGACCTCTTCGCTTGGCGGATAGTCCGCCTAGCTTTCGCCCGTGCAATGCGAAAAGAGGCCATGTTGTCATCGGTAGGAGAACGTTCAAGCAGTCGTAAAATACGCTTGCGTTCTTTTAATGATGTTTTACAGTCTTCATTAAACCATGGTTTATTGAATCGTTTTGGAGTTGCCGAGGTTTTACGAATCGCCTGACCCGATACATCTTGTAAGATGGTGGTAAATACTTCCATCGGGTCTTCTGCCTCATCTAGATCCTCTTGAGGAAAGGAAGAAATGCAAAGAGCCTCAAAGAAAGGCCAATTAGCCTTAGCTAGTTTCCATCTTTGTGGCCTGTCTACTGGAGAAGGGCCATTATTCCGTAAAATTACTGGATAATGGTCGCTGTGGCAGAGATCGTCGTGGACATTCCAAGAAAAATCTTGGAACAAAGATGGAGAGCTAATTGTCAGATCTAGATGAGAAAAAGTTTTGTTTTTTGAGCAGAAATGAGTAGGCGATTCGTCATTAAAGATACAAAGATCGTTGTCATAAATGAAGTCAGCTATTAATTTTCCTCTGCTATTATCATCTGGACTGCCCCAGAAAGAATGATGACCATTGAAATCTCCAAGCAAGATGCAAGGAGAAGGAAGCTGGGCAACAAGGTCATTCAATTCTTGGGGGACCAGTGGTGAACTAGGTGGTAGATATATGGAGCAGATGGTAATAGGCACGTGGAGTGTAACTCGCACGGCTATTACCTGCAGAGGAGAATTGAGTGTGATAGAGGACTGGGCAACGTTTCTATTGACAATAATAGTAACACCACCCGATACTCTATAATCACCAGTGCCATAGTGATGGTATGAAACAAAATGTTTGAATGGCACTAAATGTAAATCCGTTGGCTTGAGGAAAGTCTCTTGGAGGCAAAAGGCCAACGGATTGTATTGTTGTATTAATAGCTGGACTTCATTAAAATTATGACTTAAACCTCGGCAATTCCATTGAATTATATTATTATACATGTACATTTTTTTATTCATGGTCAGGGTGGTTTAATTGGATTACGAGGTGTGCGGACAGGGGGGTTGTGGACTTCCACATCAACCTCTAAAGTCTCTATTTCCATTTCGGAAATAGAAGACTTTAATAGATCCTTACTTCCTTTTTTGGAAGAGGATCCATATTTTTTTGTAGACTTGTCATATTTTTTGGGAGCATTGCTAATGGATGTTTCAGTGGTATTCTTGTTTTTCAAAGACTCCTTACCAGTTCCTTTTGGTTGGACATCTTTAGGCTTTTGAATTCGGCTGACATCATCTGTCTTCGGATTCTCAGTTTGAGAAGCCGATGTAGCAGTAGCAGATGATGTGTCAGCGGGGCCTGAAAGTGAGACATGTGCAGGAACTACATGTAACTCTTCTAACCATGTTAGATTTGTTTGGCACTGAATAGATCTAGTTGATGTTTTGACTGCATTAGCAAATGACTTCCCAGAAGGTGTAGAAGGAGTTTCCCCCTCTACAGCCTTCCGCGCTTCGGGATAGGACAATTTATTTTCTATTTTTATTTTTTGTATCCGTTTTTCCACTTTACACTTTGGGCAGTCTTTGGAAAAAGCGGTATGGTTCCCATTGCAGTTACAACAACAAGGAGTAGCATCACAATCCTTGTTGTCGTGTCCGGATTTCCCGCACCGCGCACATCGCAACGAACTCTTACAAGTTCGAGTGCCATGCCCGAAGCGCTGACAGTTGTAACATCTGAGAGGATTTGGAATAAATGGAAGTACCTTAATATTTAGGTATCCCACTTTAATGTCAGATGGTAAATCGGGTCTATTGAACAAAAGAATGAAGGTGTTTGTGGGAATTAATTGGCCGTCACGACGGATGGATATTCTATCAACGTTCGTGACTCCAATATCTTGTAATTCCTCTTTCATTTCCTCAGCAGAACATCCATTGAGGTCTGGGTGTCGAATGACCCCTTTAGAAGAGTTCAGTGAGGTATGAGATGAAACTTTGATAGGAATGTTAGCTAAAGTGGTTGATTTCAATAAAAGTTCTGAATGAATTCTGCGAGAGCATTCAACCAACAATGACCCGTTACGTAACTTCTTTGTAGATTTTGGTTCACTGGCAAGGCCAGCTAATCCTTTAGCAATAGCAAATGGAGACAAAGAAGATATTGACCTCTCAGGGTCACAACTGTCTATGACAAGAAACCGAGGCCATGAATCGCTAGATTCAGTAAATTCTGCCTCGGTTAGTCTACGTTTATTATTATTTTTTTGTTTGGGGTTTAATGTAGCCATGTAAAAAGGGAGAGGATTCATCTCCCAAAACCCCCGACCACCACGGACCACAACATCCGCGCGGGCTGTGCGCGGGATTCCTGCGCTAGCGCCCTAGGGGTAATTGGGAGATATACTTAGATAAAAAAGGGAATAAAAGCTCTGGATGGTGCATAAGAATTCCTTGAACTTTTAATGTATTTTACCTAATTGACCCAAGCCGCTGCTTCTGAGTCGGTGAAATGAATTGGAGGAAAAAAAGATACAAACTTTACACAAGAGAGTTTAATCTGTTCTGACCACCGACTCATAGGCTCAACACGACCAAGCCGATTGATCAGTGTGGGCCACACTGACCGCCCGTCTAGGAATCCCCTGGCCCAAAGTGATGTATTGGGAAGTATGTTACCCTCAACCACCAGGAGTCCATTCAAAACCGACACGGGTCGCACCTCACGGCAATACAAGGCGCCCCAATTCAGTCGCCTCTTACGACACGCAATGGGGGACGGTGGACCTATTCTTAACCCCGGTCCACTGGGGGGGGCCGATTTGATAGAATTCAATAACAAATTTGTTACTGGTTGGTGAACATGTGGATGATTTGTTGCCCCTGTTATTACCAGAGAAGTAACTAAGGAAATTTAGCATTGAAGATTACACCAGTACTCAATGCAAAGCCTACTTTCGGTTCTATAAAGAGGATATTTTTAGGCTAGCAGCAGCCTTGGGATTTCCGCAAACATTTATTCTGCCGAATCGTTGTGTTGTTGACGGTATATCTGCACTATGTATATTCTTGACTGGTCACGCTGGAAAACATTTTCAATAGACCAAAGTCTACTCTGTCTTTCACCATTTCTACAGCGCTGGAATTTATATATGGCCATTTTCCTGACAAAATAACTATGTTGGATCAACCATGGCTTAGGGATAGATTCCAAGAGTTTGCTGATGCTATGTACTCCAAAGGTGCACCATTACAAAACTGCATAAGTTTTATTGATGGTTCAGTTCGCCCGCTTTGTCGTCTAAGCTATTTTCAACGAGTTTGCTACAACGGCCACAAACGAGTGAATGCGATCAAGCTCCAAACGATTATGACGCCAGACGGCATCATTGCTAATTTGTTCGCACCAGGACGGAGGCACGACTGTTTCTTGCTGAATGTTAGTGGTGTAGTAGAACAATTAGAGAGAGCACAGTGCAATGACCGAAGCCAGAATCCATTCTGTTTAAGTGGCGATCCTGCATATCCCATGAGAGACCATTTAATTCAACCTTGCCGTAAGAGAAACAGTTGAATGGCAGTTTGGTAAACTTGTCGGACAGTTCGCCTTCTTAGACTTTAAGAAGAACCTGAAACTTTTCCTGCAACCAGTGGACAAGTTATATTTATTGGGCGGCATACTCATCAATTGCCTTATATGTTTATACGGGTCTCAAACATCCCAATATAATTAGGTCTGACTACGGGGCTGGTTATCACCCACACCCTTTTAGTATGACAAGCAATTTTCAATTGCAAACTTGTCAGTCTTGCTGAAAACTTGTCAGTCTCGCAGTTAATAGGAGACACATCCTGGTAGTTCTTCTTAGTGACTTACTTTTTGACCAATCAGAAACCAATTTGACGTGATACGAGAAGTGAGAGAAACCCCCCAAAAAATTTAAAAAAAAATTTTTAAATGAATTTTTCTGTACTTTTGCGTAAATATCACGGTCTTGACATGCAATACATATGATCAGTACTACTCACATTTAATACTAACAAAAGAATTTCAAGATTTGAAACTAACTGAGAAGAGACATTAAAGGGACAGTCTGAATTTTTTTTAGGTCAAAAATCTTTTTTGCTCAACTTTGTGAAAACTTTAATGTATCTGATAGTTTTAACTAAAAAAAATCGAGCCGTTAATTTTTAAACGCTAAAAACATGCTTAAATTTTTAAAAACCTTACGTAAGGTGTGTAAGTGTGTTATGTTTTTTGGACGCTGATAGGAAACTACTGAACGGATTTGAGTAAAATAAACGCCTAATTGTAGAGAAATGTCCCTCTTGTGTATTGGAAAGGTTTCAGTCAGAAATATTGAGCCAATTAAAGGGCAAACACCAAAACTAGGTCAAATTGCTTAATTTACAATAAGTACTCCCTGTTTGTAATTAACCCTTTAAAACCAAATTCAGTTTGATCAAGAAGATATAAAGATACAATAAGCATGCTTTAAAAAATACTCTCAGGTAGCATTTGCGATTTTTTTTATATTGGAAACTTTTTTCAAAAAAGCAGAATGGCCCTTTAAACAATACATACTTTGTATTTTGTGAACGAACTTTTCTTGAAAACAACGTTATGACGAACTACTAAAAGCGCGGGGTCATAGTCACGTACTTCGAAGTTCGTAGGGATGCGAAACCTCCCTATTGTCTGTTCTGAAATCTGCTCATAAGTTCGACAGTACCAATTTAATCTGAAGGAAGCAGTTTTCACTGTTATCCAATAGTTTAGTATAGCAAATATACTGATCAGATAAAAAAAAAAACGTTGCAAAACACATAGCGAGTAGTTCTTGCTTAATTAACATTCAATTAAACAACAGAAAGTTTCAGAACACACCATAATATCATAAACAGGACCTTTAAAAGTCTAAAAATAATATTAATTTAGAAAAATAACAATTTTAATAATGCACAAATTTCCCCCCAAAAATCTAAAAATACGACGTTTGTTTATATGTTCAGTATAACAATATTGTTTAACCAAAAAAAAAAAAAGCTACCTGAAGATATTATTTTCCTTTCCAAAACTCAGCTGCGGCATCCGGAGGAGCAAATGATGGTAAGTATATTTTTTTTACATACGCCCAAAATCATAGATGTGAAAACGAAACTAAACCTGTTTTATTATTATAGACGGTTTTAATAAAGACATTTTTTCTTAGATTTTCATCGTCTTTAGGCTATCCTGAACTGAAATCAGACGGGTGATAAAAATCACCAGGGCTTGCCAGGTAAGGTAACGTAGGCCCATTGGCAGCTGTCAGAATTGATAATATCTTAATTAACGATAATACAAATGTTATTATATCAATTTTATCCAAATAATCGCACATCATCAAAATTGAATGAAATCTGTAACTTCTAATTTTAAAGCGTTTTAACAAAATCAAGGGCAATAACTTAAATAAAAGTCCATCGAAAATACGTCAAATTCAAACTTGTATGTGATCTTATCAATCTGAAGGATTATACCAGAGCCTATTTATGCTCTGATTATACCAAGTTTGATTAAAATCAGATGAAAACTGTAGTCTCTAGAGTGCTCACAAACAAATTTTTACGCGTTTTACGAAGTCAGGGGCAATAACTAAAAACTGTTTATCAAAAATACGTCAAATTCGAATTTGACCGAGATCTTATCAATCTTGAGGATCATACTAAGAAATGTTGACCATCGGACAGGGGTGACGACAATATACGACCACATATTCATGTGGGCATTTAAAAATGGCCGCCACCAGAATCTTTTGAAGGCAATATATTTATTTACTTATAATGCACTAAGGGGTACATACTTGTCAGTGTTGATTAGTAAATTTTGGGCTATTGCAGACCTCTTCGAGCATGTTCGTACACCAATGAAAATCGATCAGAATTACGTCAGTATTCGGTTAAAATGGGCCGGAGTGTGACAGTAGCTGCGTTGAGGGTGCAATGGGGCCAAATCTATTATGAAATCCGGATCGTCCGGATTCTCCATTTCTATTCTATTATCCATCACGTGACTGTTTTTGGAGAGTCCAGTCTCTCCGTTCTGTCGACCGGTGTGATCGCGGAGAGATGACGACATGGATGTCACAAAATGGCTTCCTTATTACCGTAGCAGTCGGTTACCGCTCGGCTACTTCCGTAAAAATTTCCGTTACTCCAGTTTAGTTAAAATAAATAAAATACGATCACGGTGGGCCGTGTGTTACCGTAGTAAGAAGTTTTTTTCCGGATTGTTGGGAGAATGCATATAATTATTATTATTAATAGATTAGGTCAATGACGTAATTGGATTCGACTCATGAAAAGCAAACCCATATCGGCCAGCTTGTTTCCCTTATGTGATCTCTTTACGTTTTTATCCGGATTATTGGTAGAGAAATATAGAATCGGCCCATGATGAGTTCGGATGCACATATGACATTGATGTGAGTTAGTGTGCGACGCAGTTGCGTCGATTTGTACGCCATGGAAGGTCATAGAGGGCTGCAATCTTTTTTGATTTCAAAAAGTGTGATTTAAGGTGGTCCAATCAAGTTCAGTTCAGTCCAGGGACAGTGTGGATAGAGAAAGAAGTGATGGCATGTGCTGTGGAAAACAAATGTATCACTAACACCCGTATTATATTATAAGCAACCGACATTGACCAAACCGAATTTTGACGTAACATTGACGCAGCATGATCTAATGTTGACCCATGTCTAAACTGACAGAGTCTGATACACACTCGGATAGGCAGAGTTTCTCTGGGTTTGTGTTAGGTCGATAGGGGTTCCTATTCGGTTCAACTTACGTCATCTAGCTATAAAGTTCGGTTGATGAGGGTTAGTACTCAATCAAAAATGTCCTCTCGGTCACAGTGCGTTAGTTGAGAGGTGCTTGGTTGATATTTTGTCAATCTACGTTCCTGTCGGAACTATGTACTTTAATAAAATTCAAGGCCAAAGAATGAAATGTAGATTAGAATTAAAGATCTGCATAGGGCCCTTTGCATTCTGACATATGTTTACAGTATATTGAAATCTAAGATTTTTAAGTTTGTATAAAACGCCGATTGCCAGAATAATCATTCGAACAAACACAAAATGATAAATCATCAAAATTTGATTCAATACTTATACGTCTAAAAATCTAAAATAGGACATCAGTGCACGAAAAGTATAGGCATCCATTTCTTCTTCGAGAAAAATGTCTTAATTCAACTTTAGAAATAGAACTACTGTGGTCTTCTGTCACTATTTTGAACTTCTCACACCCGGTGCTTCTAAGCCAAACATTAGTTATCACGAAATGTACCAATTGTGCTCGTTTGCTTGCTAACTTATTTCCCTGTTCTTAAAGGGACAGTCTGAATTTTTTTTAGGTAAAAAAAATTTTGTGCTCGAATTTGTGAAAACTTTACACCAAAATCTGTAACTTTGTGCCCTTTAATGTATCTGAAAGTTTTAACTAAAAAAATCCAGCCGATAATTTTTAAACGCTAAAATTTTTAAAAACCTTACCTAAGGTTTTTAAGTGTTTTATGTTTTTTTTGTACGCTGATAGGAAAGTACTGAATTGGTAAAATAAACGCCTAATTGTAGAGAAATGTCCCTCTTGTGTATGTAATTTTTTTCAGCTAGAAATATTGAGCCATTTAAAGGACAAACACCAAAACTAGGTCAAATTGCTTAATTAACAATAAGTACTCCCTGATTGTAATTCACCCTTGAAAACCAAATTCAGTTTGATCAAGAAGGTATAGAGATACAATAAGCATACTTTAAAAATACTCTCAGGTAGCATTTGCGATTATTTGACAATGGAAACTTTTTTCAAAAAAGCAGAATGGCCTTTTAAGAGTCGGAATTTATTCAAGACAGCTTTGACTTTGAAATAATCCAAGCAGAATTATATAGACTTCAAACTTCATTTAAGAAATTTAATGGTCGTTATATTATATATATAACAAATATAACAAATCTGTTTCTTGCATGCTTATTGACTGATATGTTTAGTCAGACATAAATTGATCTGATTATACCCCATCATATTGACTTATATAGTAGTGGAGGGTGTCGTGCCCGAAGCAGACCATGCTACTTTTTTCGAAACACCTGATGGTACTTCTCTTTGGAGTAATTCACTACTATACAACTATTGTTCTCGATTTTGCCATGTTTTTGGATGCGATTTTGATTAATGGAATTATTTTGCTTGTACGGATTTTTATAAGCTGCTATCTAGAGCAACAAACTGTTTCAAGTTTAACATGATGAATCATCAGCCAAAACGCACCAGAGATTTAAAGTGAAGCATTAGAACGTTAAAGCAGTCACTTTCAAATATGAAATAGGGATCATTTAAGAAAATATAAAAATTTCGATGCGCAGACATTTAATTTCATCACAATTGATCATAAGAACAAAGTCAAAATTTAGATTTTAAATGGATTAGAAATGAATGTATTGTCGTCAACAGGTGGCGACCATTTTGTTTTATGCCCCTTAAAAAATATCAAAGGTGCCAATCAGCCTCCCTGCTGCTTGCGGTTCAATGATGAACCTGATGAACCAAACAACTATATTATGATGGGCGGTGGCTGTGTCCAGGGATTTATCAATTTCTAATTGGATAACATGTTTTTTTAAAGTCAATAATATTATAACTGTGCTTGCGTATGGCATGGGACCTATTTGATGGTTATAATTTTCTTTTTCTTTCTGAAACTCAGCTGCAAATGGAGAAACTGAAGGTACGTATTGTTTATATACGAATAGATATACATAGTTTGTACTATCTATTCAGACGAAATTTACCCCTGAACGCAATGTAGACTACAAATTTTGCCAATCCATCCCTCTGCTGTTTCCGGTTCAGTATAGACAAGATGGGAAAAACTATGGTATGATAGGCTAACTGGAGATAGCGTTGGCTGTGTTCGGGGATCTATTAATGTCTAATTGGATAACATGTTTTTTTTAAAGTCAATAATATTATAACTGTGCTTGCGCATGGCATGGGACCTATTTGATGGTTATAATTTTCTTTTTCTTTCTGAAACTCAGCTGCAAATGGAGAAACTGAAGGTACGTATTGTTTATATACGAATAGATATACATAGTTTGTACTATCTATTCAGACGAAATTTACCCCTGAACGCAATGTAGACTACAAATTGTGCCAATCCATCCCTCTGCTGTTTCCGGTTCAGTATAGACAAGATGGGAAAAACTATGGTATGATAGGCTAACTGGAGATAGCGTTGGCTGTGTTCGGGGATCTATTAATGTCTAATTGGATAACATGTTTTTTTAAAGTCAATAATATTATAACTGTGCTTGCGCATGGCATTGGACCTATTTGATGGTTATAATTTTCTTTTTCTTTCTGAAACTCAGCTGCAAATGGAGAAACTGAAGGTACGTATTGTTTATATACGAATAGATATACATAGTTTGTACTATCTATTCAGACGAAATTTACCCCTGAACGCAATGTAGACTACAAATTGTGCCAATCCATCCCTCTGCTGTTTCCGGTTCAGTATAGACAAGATGGGAAAAACTATGGTATGATAGGCTAACTGGAGATAGCGTTGGCTGTGTTCGGGGATCTATTAATGTCTAATTGGATAACATGTTTTTAAAGTCAATAATACTAGAACAGTGCTTGCGCATGACATGGGACTGTTTCAAACTGTGTAAAGGTTTGGGTCTCCATTTCTTTTTCAAGAAAAATGTCTTTTAACTTTGAAAATAGAACTATTGACAAGGTCTTCTGTCTCGCTTTGACAAAAAAAAAATTGAACATCTAGCACCCGGTGCTTCTAAGCCTAACATTGGTTATCATGAAATTTAAAGTGTTTAATAAATATTTCTTTCTGAAACTCAGCTGCGACAACACAAGGAAGCAATGCAGGTACGTACGTCCATATTTTAAATTTCATTTTGTCTTCATGAACGTGACATTGGTAGATCCGTCGACCTGTCAAATTTGTTAACTGAAAAAATTCTACCTAGCTTTTGAATTGGAACTCTAAGAATAAAAAAAACTCCCACATCCTGATTTCAGTTTTGAAAATCTTGCGACTTAAAATGCAATTTTATGCTAAAATATGTTCATACTATGCACCAACTTAATAGGCATTTATAAGAGGGCAAGATCATCTCTGATGCCATACCAAATGATTCGGGGTTTGTTACCGATTTCTTATTCAGAACACTTTTTACAGACTGGACATTTTTGATAAATTCGAAAGTAAAGTAAAAGTTAGTTACACAAATTGAAATGTATTTCACCTTTA